>CM040970.1:20054570-20320638 GCA_022985045.1 Macadamia tetraphylla
TAGGATCAAAAGGTACAAATCCTCCAATTAGAATGGCATGCGATGCACAAACACTTGGGGTCATCTCTCCCCCTTTGAAAATGGGCGGCCGTGAGCCAAAACCCAATCGCACTTTCGATCTTCGGTCTGAGACCTATCACAACAATTCAAATTAAACTGAGTTAGGGCACGAGTGTAACAAGTATTATGCCTCTTCTGAGTGTGGCAGGCACAATACTCATGATCCCTATACCAAGATAGAGGAGGGTTGCTAATCACTTTGAGCCACGCCCCTAGCAACCTTGCTTTTAACTTCTCATATCGGCTATTACGGCATTCCGCATCGAAAACTGCCTTCTTGGGTGAGGAGCCTTTTGGGTGGGTGCATCTGCTTATATTATGAAAGGTTATGAAAAGGTGGCTAGTGAGACTGACTGTTGAACTGCACTCACCATATTAGTTTCTAGGCCCTTTCGATGTCCGACTCTAGTGTTCTTGCTCGCATCTTGGGAGGATCCTTAATATTAGGCCTCTCTCAAAATTCTAATCACTACCTGTGCCAAGCTATCAAGTTATCAAAAGTTTACAAATGTTGATAGTAAAGAACATCATAATAGGGCTTTGATAAGTTCACCGTTAACATCTCTACCGCTTTAGTCTCAAGGTCTATCGCCATCTTAGCGCCTTGTCTCAATCTCATCAAGAAGGCGTGAATCCTTCTTTAGATGCTACCTTAACATCTCAAGCTCCCTACATTTCACATCCACCTTAGTATTATAGGAGTACTGTTTGGTGAAGGCCTTCATGACAACGGCAATTCGAGTTTGTGATGACTAATCGGAGAACCAACCAGGTCGGGTTCCGATAGGATTAACATAAAGTCTTGCCCCATCTGGTTATCTACAAGTTGCCATGACTTGGCGATGCCGAGGAAGACCTTGAGATGAGCCTTGGGGTCTCCTCGACCCATCAAATCTATCGCCTACCACTTGAATTTTTCCGAATTCTGCTCCAGAAGAAACTCATTTCCTCAAAATCCACTGTTTGGCCTTCTGAGCCTTTTTCTGCTCGAATCATATTCTCCAACTTCTCTAACTGCACTCTGAGCTTCCTTTCTTTCTCCATCTCCAGAGGCTCAAAGTAGACGGTACTATAAATTCTCTTCTTCATCCTCGACATTACCCTAGGAGGAGAGACCGGAATAGGCCCCTCGTGACCATTCGTAAGAGTAGGTGAAGATCCTCTCCGACAATTTAGCCGGCATGCTCGTTCCCTAAGTCAACTTGGAAAGAATTTCACGATAACTCGAGCTCCATTCGGTCACATGTAATACCCTACTTTAAACCCGGTCGATTGCACGGTTGACCGGTTTAACTATGTAGGAACCAAGCGAGAGGGTTAGAGGGCTCCTTATGGACTATGATGGCAAGGGTGACCTTAACACCGGCTGGCCCGACAAGTCCGAGCTGCCGAAGAGACAGGAGTACCCAAGCCGTGTACATGCACCTACCATAAGGTCATGTACGGATAAAGCAGGTATTGTAGCTATATATTAAGGTATATATGTATACTACATCGTATGCCATGGGTGGGGTTCACGCCGAGGCCCGAACTCTGTTAAAATCCCAAGTTTTGGCCCTCGTGGGGACGTGTGGCGCACCCACCCACCGAAAGTGACCCATCCATGTGAACTATTTAGTTATTTAGGAAGTATATATATAGCATTTATGATTTTCTTTTCTTTTCATTTATGACACCCGTACGTTGGTGAGGAGAGTAAAGAGGAGAGAGAAAAGAAAGGGAAGAAGAAGGGAAGAGAAGGAAGAGGAAGAAGAGAAGGATTTCAGCGGCGCCGAAGCTTGATCTTCCCATTCCGGCGCCGGAAGAGTGATCTTCAACTCTAGATCTACATTTGGAGGTAAGCAAAGTCGGGTTCCTTAAACATTCACCATACCCAAGCTTAAACCCTTGATTCGAGTAGGGTTTCTTGAGATCTTGTAAATCCCCTTTGAAATGATGAATCTAAGGTTTAATAGATGATTTATGTGTTGATCTTGAAGGATTTGAAGAGGTATTGACAAGGTGGAAGAAGCATTGTGGGTTTGAAGTGATTTGGAGGGTTTGAAGTTATTCTTGAGCAAAGAAGGTAAGATGGTTTCCCATCACTTGAATCTAACCTAGATCTAGGTTAGAGCCATCCTATAAGACTTGAAAGTGTGAAGAATGGGTTGGGAAAAGCCCCCATTTGAATCCCCAAAGAATGGAGGAAGTTGGGAAGAAACAGCAGTTTTCCCACCAAGACCGGTGGGTAGGACCGGTGGGCCATCTGGCCCGCCTGTGAGCACCCACCTGAGAGGGCAGGGCCTTCGGGCACAACCGGCAGGCCACACCGGCGGGCTAACCGGTGGGCCACCCTACCCGCTGGTCTTAGCAGGCCCCCTGGCCCAACCGGTGGGCCAACCGGTGGGCCAGCCTACCCGCCGGTCCAAATCGATGGGTAGAACCGATGGGCCGACACCCACCGTCGACTCCACTGTGGCCCTCGAGGGATTCTTACGTCCGATTGGACCCAATTGACGTGACCTTCTTTAACGCTCTAAAATGATTTTGTCATCGGATCTCGTTAATTTTGATTCCAAATTGGTGAAGTACTAACCCCGCTCAATCATGTTAGGTTCACCAAATCCTACGCTTCCAGACAGATCTCACCCGCATCAACGGGAATCCTTGCACACTACAGGTAAGTGGAGAGAGGACGTTTGGCATTGTTTCAAGGCATTGTTTGGCATTCATTTAAATGTATCTAGTCTAGTCATGCCATCATGAATATGCTATGTAGATTAGTCATCCTCACATTGTTATGCATGTGTGCTATGTTTACTTTCTAAATGCCAAGTGATGAGATGCTTATGTGATTGAATGTGGACATCATTGTGCATGATGCATTGATAGACTAGATGCCGTAGTCGGCTTGGAAACGAGTGCATTGGTGGCCCGTGGTATGGGACGTGAAGGCACTATGCAATCGTACTATTATCATATAGGAGCATGCGGTTTAGGATTTTCACCATCCCGTGCTACGACCCTTCCCAATAGGGGTTAAGGTGTTGGGTTACCATTTGGGGGGGAAGCAGTGGTCGCGGTTGTCGGGTCACTGTGGCGGTTAGACATAACGCCCGGCGGGTCAATAGGACAGTCAGCAACCCCGGTGGTACATTCAAGAGGGCCAATCGTACTGCTTTTAAATTGCTGGAGTCAGCACCTTTAATTTCAATCATTTACTTTTCTGTTGAGAGCTGGTGGACGGCATTGTCTTTATTTTTTCGAGTACTCACGGTGGGCCTTCTCCGACAGCCCTATGGGCGTATCGCGGGATGGAGTTCGCGGCTCGTACCCGGAGTATATGTGCACTGTGGCTGTAGTAGCACTAAACCAAAGACTTAGTAATGTTGCTTAGGTAGATGTGATTTAAAATGTATTGCATGGCATGTAGTGCATATGATTGTGTTTTGATGTGTGGACTGCTGTGTGGTCCATCTTACCACTTACTGAGCTAGTGAGCTCATCCCACGTGTGCACCCCTTTTCTGAGGAGAATGGGGTGGGTCCCACAGTCGAGTTTCCTGAAGAGGACTGGTGGGCCCCTGAGGAGTTAGAGCACATCATTGACTACTCGTGCGAGAGTTGTGCTGTGGGACCGTAGTTCTGATGCCGAGCTGAGCTCCACCTCTGAGGCCGAGCTGAGCTCTTTCATGTGATGCCGAGCTGGGCTCAACCCTTGATGCCAAGTTGAGCTCTTGCCTTTGATGCCGAGCCGAGCTGTGTACTCTGATTATTTTGATGGGTTCCTTTATGTACTTGATATGTGAATTGTATTTTTATTGTGTAAATATCAAGCCTTCGGGCCCACATGTATATAACTATTGTATCACAATTCAGGTATCAAGTATTATGGGATTATTCACAGGTAAAACTTAGTCTTTCGCTGATCTGATGAGCTTATATTAGTTGTGTGTATGCTATGGTGGAATACAGTATCAGATGATCCTGGCAGGTTTGGGTTGACCAGTGTTAACCCAATGACTGGCCCGGTTCAGTGTGAACGGGGTGTGACAAACGGTGATATCAGAGCGTGATGCTCTGCTCCACTCACAGCATGCCATTAGAATCCCATAGACTCTATAATACAAAAATGGGGTTGGGTTAATATAAAAGCTTTAAAGAGTAAAAGCCAAGGAATGAAGTATTAAAAAGGGTTGCATTAGATGTTGCATTCATGGCATGCGTGAGAGTAGATAAAAGGTAAATAAGTTGATGTTATAACCTATAGAATACTAGTTTGACGAAATTTCGGCAGCATAACGGCGTAAAATGGGATTTCCAAAAATTTACACACAAACACCTGATAAACAACAAATAATATGATATAACAATGATCAACAGTAGCAAAATGCACCACAACTGAACTACATAAGTATTCCACATATGAATTCACCACAAAAATCGCTATCAAAATATATTATTCCATAAATGAATCCAACATAAGAAATACAAGGAATAAGAAGAAATGAAATATACAACAAGGTCTACAAAAAATGAAAATAGATAAACAATGGTGGGCGAAGCTAAGCCCTCACTGGTCATCGTCGCCATCATCGATGATCACCACGTCGCCAGAGGCCTAGAGTTGACGCCGAGGCGGTGGTCGAATAGTCAAACCTCGCTCACCAGCCATACCGCCTCCGTAGTCGGCCAAAATTTGTAGACATGGCGTTAGCCGTGGTGCTCAAGTCCCGCCCACCTGGAGAAAGGAGTTCTCCAAAGTAGCTCGCCTCTAGGATGCGTTCTCCCCGAGGCACTCTCGCCAGCCTTCTCAATAGCTAAACTTGCCCATCCCGCAAGGCCCGCATGGTGGACATCATGCCTCGGTTGTATGCACCACTCCTGGTGGTGGGGCTCTATGCGTGAGGCTGCAGCCTGAGGAACTAGGACCGAGCCCTCGACTCCTAAGGTGCCTCCTCGGGATGCCATCACCCACCGATCATCCTCCTCGCCCCGAGGAACGTAGTCCTCATCCTCCCGCTGGACTCCTCCTCCATGTGGACATCCTCCATAGGGACAGCCCTCCTACCCCTACCTCTCGAGCCCGCCTCTGAGGTGTATCCATGAGGGTATGGAGACCCATCCTCGGAGGTTACTCTTGTCGAACCTATCACCAAGCCTTCCTCCCGCCAGTCCACCCCAAAGAACTCGAAGATCCTAGTGAGGATTCCGCCATAGGGAATCCTCCATCCTCGTGGTGGGAAGTGTGGTGCTCCATCGCCTTGAGAATGATGTAGGGAGGCACAAGTGCTCGACACCTCCCTCCGCGCCATGTAGATGCAGAACGTGATGAAGGCCGCCATGAAACCCACTGTTTCGTGACCTCCTCGGGAGCAGTTGAATCGACCAAACAGCAAATAAACGAACCTCGGGTAGAAGGAGTCTCGACTCGACGGTATCGCTGCCGCAGATGGTCTCAGATGAAGTCCGCGCTCCAAGCTCATGAATGGTCCTGAGGCTTACTCCTAGGAGGACTGAGTATCGGTGCCAGCTATTGATATGCCAGATGCTGGCCAAGGTATCCACCGTCACCGGATGTCTACCCCATCACCAAGTCGACTATGGTGAACTCCCGTATGGATAAGACACTCCAAGTTGTAGTAGAACCGCGGACTAGCTGCTCTAGCATGGACGGCACGGAGGATAGACTCCACCAAGGTCGAGAACTTCTCCTCAAGTCGTGCCTTGTGGAAGTCGCGACTACCACGGTCTTCTCCATCATCACCGACCTCTTCAGAAAATCGACCGCTTGGCCGCCTCGCACTTTGGAAGAGCCTCATCATAGTCTGAGGGTCAAACCGGCAGGTCCGGTCTCCCTATGTGGGGGCTGAAGAGCTGGTTTCGACTCTTTCGCTTAGAAGCGTAGTCTTACGTCGAACGCCAGAGAAGAGGGTCCCTTGCGGCAGAGATGACATCCGCAAGAAGAAAAGAAAGTGGGGGAGTAAAGAAAGGAAAAGACAGCAGAGAAGGGAAACCCAAACCCAAATTCTCACAAAATGGAAACGCTACGAAGCTAGAAATGATAGGGAGCCTATGGATATGATGCACGAGGTGACAAAGCGGGATACATGATAAAACAGCAAAATGACAAAGAAAGAGCATATTTAACATGAGGGGACTCGATTCCAATGCGCAAATTCGAACACAATGGAGTACAACTTGAAACCATAGGTCTAAGACGAAACGCATTGGTAGCGGGATCATGAAAGTACAAAAAAAAACATACCCAAATAGACTATGGAGGTCCACGAATACAAGTATGTGATGAAGATCAAGGAAACCAATACAAAAGAGGGGTTTTTCATGGGAATACATGGGGATTCCAAGCATAATGGACAATTCATGAAATCTATAGCATGTTAAGCACAAATCAAGTGTAATGCATCACAAAGGAATCATCAATTGGAGAAAAGGAGCAAGAATTGAAGAAATCCCCAAATTTGGAAACCTAGAGCACGAATTGGGGTTTTTCTCCAAATGAGGAGATAAAATCCTCATAAACTACAAATGACCACGAGAGAAGCATCAAAATCACATGGCAACACTATTCTATGGAGAGGAATATGGAAAGAAAGCCTAGACTAAGGTCTACACATGCATTTTTACCCCCAAATGAAAATTCTGAGAAAGGAGGAGAAGAAACTTACTTGGAAGTGAGAGATGTAAACCTTCTCAAAATTCACCGAGTTGATGAGTAGAGTCGCGAGTAGAAGCGCCGAGGAGACCTCCAAGATCGCCTAAGGTTGAGAGGGAGAGAAAGAAAGAAGTTGGGGAAGAGACAAGACAGAACAGGGCCTGTAAGGCCCTGTTCGTGTTTTTACTCGGCCAGGACCGGCGGGCCAGACCGGCGGGCCCCTACCCCACCGGTGCCACCCGTCGGTTTGAGGTACTGGGACCGGTGGGCTCGACCGGTGGGCCCCTACCCACCGGTGCAGCCCACCGGTTGTGAAAATTGGGAAAATTTTGAAATTTTTTTTTCTCCTCCTAGCATGATTATATTGATTCTTATTAGTGATATTGTTCCTATATTAATGTGTTATGGTCAAGTGGGACCATTGACGTACCTGTTGGGGCATTGGCCTCAGATCTCGAAATTAAGTTGCGATTAATTTGACTATCATACACTACAATACCTTATGTGATGGCATATATTTGTGTGTCAAATCAATTCTACTGTTTAACCAATATGGTGTGTGATATGTTCCGTGCATGTGGATACGATGGTACGCATTAGATCCGTAGTAATGCCCGAGGTACCTCGTGAGGTCCTCGTCCGGCGATCGACCATCAATCCTAGGAGGTCCCGCCTGGGGCAAACCTCACCTTCACTACCTCCAGAGACCCTTGGTCAGGGTGGGGCACATGGGGACCCACCTATGACTACACTCCGACCTCCATCGGTCATTACACCGGAGATGTTGCTACTATAATTTAGCAAATACAAAAGCTTTTTCAAAGAACAAATGCTTCAAAGAACAAGAAGCATTTATGATCGCTATTTAGCAACAATGGACCTTTTCAATCGGGTCATCCTCCCGTGTACTTACTCCACAGACCCACCAGAGGGTCGGAACGGGACCACAAGTGGGGGGTACACCTCCAATCCCACCATTCGGTGTTCCTCAGTATGGGATGCCTCCTCCATACTCTTACTATCCTGCTTATGCTCCTAACTTCCCGGCGACGAATAATACGTCAAGGGTAGTGGAGTCATTCAAGAGGAACTTACCACCTGTATTCTCTAAGTTGGGGAGTGATCCTCTAGAATGGGACCAATGGATCTAAGAATTAGAGAAAATATTTGAGGTGCTTGAGTGCACGGATGCACAGAAACTCATTTGTGCTGGGTTGCAACTCAAGAAGGAGGCAAATTCTTGGTAGCAAGCCTCCAAGCCCATATTGTTGGCTACCCATCCAGAACCCACTTGGGAGCAGTTCAAGGAGTTGTTCTTGGACAACCATTATCCGTGCAGCTTCAGAGACCTCAAGGAGACTAAGTTCATGGCCTTAACTCAAGGAGGTAAGACTTTCCTTGAGTACCAACAACAATTTGAGAGTTTGTTCCATTTTTCCCCAAGGCATATGAGGACAGCTGAAGAGAAGGCAGCGAGGTTCCTAAAAGGCCTAAAAGCATCTATTGGGTCTGTACTTGAGGTCTTGGATTTGACCGAATATGGCCAGAATTGTGCAGAAGGTTAAGACCATGGAGGATAAGCAAAACGGAGAACAGTCCCTCACCCCTGGACTGTGGAAGAGAACAAATCCATTTCCGGATATGGGAAATTCCTCCAAAGCATACCGTGGATCGTACAGTTCTGGGCCTATGTATAGGCAACCCTATAGGCCATCTGGCTACCCTCCTAGACCAGCTGGTGGTTCAGGTTCCACCTCTTTTCGCCCGAACACTGGTGCGGCACCTACAGCTCCAAGGCCACCTCGACCTCCATCTGCAACGGTTCAAGTGCAGAGGGGCCCCACCCCAGTTCCGACGTCTCAGATTCGTTGCTTCAACTGCCATTCATATGGGCATTATGCAAAAGACTATCAGGCTAGACCAGCCTTGCCCTCCACCCTCTCACAGACCACTCCCTTAGCCTGGGGAATCAACAAGGAAAGATGTATGCTCTGTCAGCTGAGGAAGCTGAGGCCAGTATAGAAGTAGTGGCAGGTATATTTTAAATTAAGAAATTTATTATGATAAATATTGATGACCTGCTGAAATTATATGCATTATTACACTAGGTATCCTACCCATATCAGGCACACCAGCCTATGTTTTATTCGATTCAGGAGCTACTCATTCATTTGCATCTAGGAAATTTGTAGAGAAACTTGGGATGTCACCCAGGATCCTAGATCACGGAATGATTGTTAGTATGCCTACGGGTAAAGTTACACAGTTGAAGGAGGTATATGGGTCGTGCCCAGTGGAAATTGGTGGAAAGAACTTTGATGCACAACTCATTAAGTTTAATATGCAGAATTTTGATGTTATACTAGGTATGGATTGGTTGTTGGCTCATCGAGCTAATGTGATCTGTGCTGAAAAGTTGATTAGTGTGACAGATGACGAAGGAAAAGAATTGGTATACCGAGCAGATAAAATGAAACGAGTGAAGAAGGTCCTTGTCTCCGCTCTTCAAGCGGTAAAATTGCTAGAAAATGGATGTCAGGGTTACTTAGCATCGGTACTTGATGTTGATGCAAGGATTACACCTCTAGAAGAGGTAAAGGTGGTTAAAGAGTTTCCCGATGTTTTCCCAGATGATCTGATGCATTTACCACCTGATAGAGAGTTGGAGTTTGCCATAGATTTGACTCCTGGAGCAGCTCCAGTATCTAAGGCTCCATATAGAATGGCACCAGCTGAATTGAAGGAGTTGCAGATGCAGTTGCAGGAATTATTGGAAAAAGGGTTTATTCGCCCAAGTGTTTCACCTTGGGGTGCCCTAGTGTTGTTTGTCAAGAAGAAAGATGGCAGCTTGCGGATGTGCATCGATTACGGGAATTAAATAAGTCGACCATTGAGAACCGTATCCATTGCCACGCATTGATGATTTATTTGAACAGCTTGCAGGAGCCGGTATTTTCAAAGATAGACCTTCGTCAGCTATTATCAGCTCAAGATAAAGAGCAGCGACATACCCAAGACAGCATTTAGGACTCGGTATGGTCACTATGAGTTCCTAGTGTTATCTTTCGGATTAACCAATGCACCGGCAACATTCATGGATCTAATGAATAGAGTATTTCAGGATGTGCTCGATAAATGGGTAATTGTTTTTATTGACGACATCTTGATATACTCCAAGACCGAAGAGGAGCACACTCAACACTTGAGAATGGTATTACAGAGGTTGAGAGAACAACAGTTGTTTGCCAAGACAAGAAGTGTGAATTCGCTTGAACGAAGTTGGGTTCCGGGCATGTGGTGTCTAAAGCCGAATCAAGTAGATCCCGATAAGGTAAAAGCAGAGTGGAATGGGAAAGCCCCAAGAATGTCACCAAATTAGAAGCTTCTGGGTTTGGCTGGATACTACCGACGCTTCATCGAGAATTTCGCCAATTTCAGCACCAATGACTAAATTAACCAAAAGGGTGTGAAATTGATCGGCAGGGAATGTGAGAGGAGTTTCAGAATTGAAGAAAAGGTTGGTGTCGGCCCTCGTGTTGACCATCCCTCAAGGCAGTGGAATGACACTACATCGATACTTCCAAAGTTGGTTTGGGTTATGCTCTCATGCAACGCGCAAAGTAGTAGCGTATGCATCCCGACAACTAAAGGAGTATGAGAAGAACTGCCCCACTCATGATTTAGAACTAGCGCACTATTTTTGCCCTTAAGATTTGGCGACATTATTTGTATGGGGAGAAGTGTGAGATATACAAGGATCACAAAAGCCTCAAGTACTTCTTCACCCGTATGATCTCGAACATGAGACAGAGGAGATGGCTTGAGCTTATGAAGGATTACGATCGCGACATTCAAGATCATCCCGCAAGGCAAATGTAGTGGCGTATGCATTGAGTCAAGGCACAGATCGTGTCACTCTCATGCTTAGCAACAGCCCACCACTGTGCAAGAGGCAATGCTAATGGATGAAGCCCTCTTGTATGAAGGAGCAACCTTAGAATTGGAACGCCAACCGTAAAACCTTAAATGGTTGATCAGATCCTGATGGCTCTACAAGTGCATCCGGCTATTAGGCAAGAGGTAATATTGAAACAACCTTTGGATCCTAAATTGCAGTGGATCAGAGTTAAGGTTCAAGATCAAACAATGAACGACCCAGATTTTGTTCTAGCCAGTGATGGGGCATTGATGTTTTGAGGCAGACTGTGTGTACCCTATGATTTGGATATACAAGATAAGATAGTGCGAGAAGCACATAGCTCCGAGTACTCACTTCACCCAAGAAGTACCAAGATGTACAAAGACCTCAAGCAAAATTACTGGTGGCCAAGCATGAAAGTCACAATAGCTCTGTATGTGGCAACTTATCTCACATGCCAGAAGGTAAAAGCTACGAGGCATCGACCTTATGGTACTCTTCAGCCACTCCCAGTACCAGAATGGAAGTGGGAGAGGATTACAATGGACTTCGTCACCGGGTTACCATGTACACCTAAGGGAATGGACGCGATATGGGTGATCGTTGATCGGCTTACCAAGACTGCTCATTTCATTCCCATCAAGACCAAGTTCTCCATGGCCAAACTAGCACAACTTTACATGGACAACATAGTGTACTTACATGGAGTGCCAGTGAGCATTGTTTCAGATAGGGACCCAAGGTTCACTTCCAGATTTTGGAAAAGCTTACAGCGTGCCTTGGGATCACAGTTGAACTTGAGTACAGCTTTCCACCCACAGACTGATGGGCAATCGGAGCGAACCATACAGATATTGGAGGACATGCTCAGGACATGTACAATGGAGATGGGTGGCAGTTGGGAAGAATATATACCTCTTATAGAGTTTGCCTATAACAACAGTTACCAATCCAAAATTGGGATGGCTCCATATGAGGCATTATATGGCAAGAAGTGCAGAACTCCTCTGTATTGGGACGAGGTAGGTGAACGTCGAATGTTAGGGCCTGAGATGATACAAATGACTTGTGACAAAGTCGACGTTATCCGAGAATGGATTAAAGCAGCTCAGTCCCGACAAAAGAGCTATACGGACGCCCGCAGAAAAGACATTGAATTTCAGCCAGGAGAAAAGGTATTTCTCAATATTTCTCCTACTAAAGGGTTGCAAAGGTTTCACAGAAAGGGGAAGTTGAGCCCAAGATACATTGGGCCATTTGAGATCTTAGCCCCGGTTGGCTCAGTAGCCTACATGCTTGCTCTGCCACCTTCACTTGGGGATGTTCATAATGTATTCCATGTATCCATGCTGAAGCGATACGTTCATGACCCCTCTCATGTATTACCCGTGGAGCCAGAATACCTTGAAGCTGACATGACCTATACAGAGCAGCCAGCTGAAATTTTGGACCGAAAGGTGAAAACCCTTCGCAACCGCTCCATTTCCTATGTAAAGGTGCGATGAGCAAATCATTCACTTGAAGAAGCGTCTTGGGAGAAAGAGGACGAATTGCAAGCCAAGTACCCTCATCTTTTTGACCAACCAGGTACACAATTTCGAGGATGAAATTTTTCAGAAGGGGGGGTAAATGTAATACCCTACTTCTTAAACCCGGTCTGATTGCACGGTTGACCCGGTTTAACTATGCAAGAACCGAACCGGAGAGGATTAGAGTGGGCTCCTTATGGACTATGATGGCAAGGGTGACCTTAAACACCGGCTGGCCCGACAAGTCCGAGCCAGTGCCAGAAGAGACAGGAGTACCCAAGCCGTGTACATGCACCTACCATAAGGCTATGTATAGATAAAGCAGGTATTGTAGCTGTATATTAAGGTATATATGTATACTACATCGTATGCCAGGGGTGGGGTTCACGCCGAGGCCTGAACTCTGTCAAAATCCCAAGTTTTGGCCTCGTATGGACGTGGGCGATCCACCCACCGAAAGTGACCCATCCATGTGAACTATTTAGTTATTTAGGAAGTATATATATAGCATTTATGATTTTCTTTTCTTTTCATTTATGACACTCGTACGTTGGTGAGGAGAGTCAAGAGGAGAGAGAAAAGAAAGGGAAGAAGAAGGGAAGAGAAGGAAGAGGAAGAAGAGAAAGATTTCAGCGGCGCCGAAACTTGATCTTCCCATTCCGGCGCCGAAAGAGTGATCTTCAACTCTAGATCTACATTTGGAGGTAAGCAAAGTCGGGTTCCTTAAACATTCACCATACCTAAGCTTAAACCCTTGATTCGAGTAGGGTTTCTTGAGATCTTGTAAATCCCCTTTGAAATGATGAATCTAAGGTTTAATAGATGATTTATGTGTTGATCTTGAAGGATTTGAAGAGGTATTGACAAGGTGGAAGAAGCATTGTGGGTTTGAAGTGATTTGGAGGGTTTGAAGTTATTCTTGAACAAAGAAGGTAAGATGGTTTCCCATCACTTGAATCTAACCTAGATCTAGGTTAGAGCCATCCTATAAGACTTGAAAGTGTGAAGAATGGGTTGGAAAAAGCCCCCATTTGAATCCCCAAAGAATGGAGGAAGTTGGGAAGAAACAGCAGTTTTCCCGCCACGACCGGTGGGTAGGACCGGTGGGCTATCTGGCCCGCCTGTGAGCACCCACCTGAGAGGGCAAGGCCTTTGGGCACAACCGGCGGGCCACACCGACGGGCTAACTGGCAAGCCACCCTGCCCGCCGGTCTTAGCAGGGCCCCCTGGCCCAACCGGTGGGCCAACCGACGGCCAGCCACCACTGGTCCAAACCTGGTAGAACCGTGGGTGACATTCACCGTCGACCCACTTGTGTGGCCCCGAAGGTGATTCTTACGTCCGATTGGATCCAAATCGGATGTGCAACCTTCTTTTAACGTTCTAAACATGATTTTGTCATCGGATCTCATTAATTTTGATTCCAAATTGGTGAAGTACTAACCCCGCTCAATCATGTTAGGTTCACCAGATCCTACGCTTCTCTCACCGGATCTCACCCGTACCGAACAGGAATCCTTGCACACTACAGGTAAGTGGGGAGAGGACATTTGGCCTTGTTTCAAGGCATTGTTTGGCATTCATTTAAATGTATCTAGTCTAGTCATGCCATCATGAATATACTATGTAGATTAGTCATCCTCACATTGTTATGCATGTGTGCTATGTTTACTTTCTAAATGCCAAGTGATGAGATGCTTATGTGATTGAATATGGACATCATTGTGCATGATGCATTGATAGAATAGATGCCGTAGTCGGCTTGGAAACGAGTGCATTGGTGGCCCGTGGTATGGGATGCGGAGGCACTATGCAATCGTACTATTGTCATATAGGAGCATGCGGTTTAGGATTTTCACCATTCCGTGCTACGACCCTTCCCAACAGAGGTTAAGGTGTTAGGTTACCATTGGGGGGAAGAAGTGGTCGCAGTTATCGGGTCACTGTGGCGGTTAGACATAATGCTCGGCGGGTCAATAGGACAGTCGATAACCCCGGTGGTACATTCAAGAGGGCCAATCGTACTGCTTTTAAATTGCTGGAGTCAGCAGCTTTAATTTCAGTCATTTACTTTTCTGTTGAGAGCCGGTGGACGGCATTGTCTTTACTTTTTCGAGTACTCACGGTGGGCCTTCTCCGACAGCCCTATGGGCGTATCGCAGGATGGAGTTCACGGCTCGTACCCGGAGTATACGCGCACTGTGGCTGTAGTAGCACTAAACCAAAGACTTAGTAATGTTGCTTAGGTAGATGTGATTTAAAATGTATTGCATGGCATATAGTGCATATGATTGTGTTTTGATGTGTGGACCGTGGGGGTCCATCTTACCACTTATCGAGCTAGTGAGCTCATCCCACGTGTGCACCCTTTTTTTTTAGATGATTTTACAGGTCATACATCTGAGGAGAACGGGGTGGGTCCCACAGTCGAGTTTCCTGAAGAGGACTGGTGGGCCCCTGAGGAGTTAGAGCATGGCATTGACTGCTCGTGCGAGAGTTGTTCTGTGGGACCGCAGTTCTGATGCCGAGCTGAGCTCCACCTCTGAGGCCGAGTTGAGCTCTTCCATGTGATGCCGAGCTGGGGTCAACTCTTGATGCCGAGCTGAGCTCTAGCCTTTGATGCTGAGCCGAGCTGTGTACTCTGATTATTTTGATGGGTTCCTTTATGTACTTGATATGTGAATTGTATTTTTATTGTGTAAATATCATGTCTTCGGGCCCACATGTATATAACTATTGTATCATAATTTGGGTATCAAGTATTATGGGATTATTCACATGTAAAACTTAGTCTTCTGCTGATCTGATGAGCTTATATTAGTTGTGTGTTTGCTGTGGTGGAATACAGTATCAGATGATCCTGGCAGGTTTGGGTTGATGGGTGTTAACCCGGTCACTGGCCCGGTTCAGTGTGAACGGGGTGTGACACTACATCTCCTGTTGTCGGTGCCGGCCCATTCCTGGTATCAGCTCTGGGAGGGTTTTGAAGTGTATGCAGTATCTAAGCTATCCCTCTTTTGACTTCAGCCATCTCTATCTGCAAGGTCTCCATGGGATGGACCCGGGCCTATTCGGGTGTTTCCATGTTTGGTGGATCCATGCTTACGGGGCTGCAATCACCTGGTAGTAGACAATCTTGAAGAGATGACGAAAGTGGTTTTGGACTTAGGCGAGTCAACCGATTACCCTGACACGTCCAAAGGGACCTCGACGAATACTTGAGATGTGAAATTGTACCTGAACCAAAAGTGGTTTATTTTAGGATTCTTGAATTCCCAACCCCTTGTTCACACATTCATCAAATTAATAACCAATGACTCATCCAAAGTCAGTCCGTTAAATGGTAGGGGTGGTTAGGGTTTGATGCCCCTAGTCCACCCAATGTCATAAGCAGGAAGTTCATACAAATGGCTTGTTGAGAATGTCCCCATAAGACGTTCCATGTAATAAAGTCATGCTTTCCTTAATCTTTTTCCCACTAGGTGTCCTTCCTCCTGATTTTCTCGGGACTTCTTGAGACTTGACGTGACTCTGATAGGAGTGCCCCTGAGTCACGTATCTGGACTTTTTCCTTAAGGAGGAGGGACACATTTTTTATCCGAAACCCACTTTAGGAAAGCAATTCATTACACCGGGAATATAATATAGGAACATTCCTTTTCACGACCGCAAACAAGTTCTATAGTTAGTTTGTGGTGCTCTTAGCTTCTTCATCTATTTTCTATATGATGCGAGCATGTGGTGGATGTAATAGGACCAACAAGGCTTCCTTGACAGGGTTTATATATGCAAGGTACGTGATCCTTTTGATATACCCGTAGGTACAAGATCAAGGGGGTGACTTCTTTGCCCATTACTCGTGACTACACACGAGGTTAAGCAATTGGGCACAGGGTGGTGGAATCTTGAGTGATTGTGCGCAAAAGTGTAATGTAGGGTAACCATCATTCGATCTCAAAATGTTGTAAAGTGCTCAGACCTCCCCGAGGGTGCTGGCACAAATATAGACATCCTCTGTTGGGAAAAATGTCCACACTCCTTGCTATGTTTTGGTGTTAACAAACAAACATACATCTTTAACTTGGTTTGATAAAATGCGATTAGCTTGAAGAAAGTGTAATTAGCTTGAAGAAACACTTAGAATGTCAAATCAAGACATGAAGGTTAAAGACATGGAATAGCAAACAAGAAGAAAAGAAGATGAAGTGCCAAAGAGTGGAAGGTTCAAGTGAAGAAGAAGACCACTAGGATAGATTGGTTATTTTTAATGTAATTTGTATTTTCCACATACATATATGCACTCACCTCATGCATGTGCATTGCATCATACTAGAATGACCATAGAGCATACCTTGACCAAGTATGGAAAGTCTCTAAGTGGTGAGGAACATATTAGGAAAAATGTGTTCTAGTGAAATTCTGTGAAAACCACATTAACCTGACTCGAGGGTATTTTAGATAATCTTAAAGTCAGTATCAGGAGATGAAACCTTCATAGAGGTTGTAAGAAATTGAGTTATGATTCCAGCGCAACTAATCTCAAGTCAATTCAAGGTTGGACCGAAACGTTATGGTCAAAATACTGACGACTGGTTAGTATGACAGCATTCTATCAAAACAGAGTATGTCATATTGGCGGTCGACCAGATGGAAGCGCCGGTCGATCGGAACTATCCGAAACCATAGCTGGTCGATCGGCTGAAAGTCCCGGTCGATCGGTGACTACCTGGAAGTGCCCCAATGGCTATATTTTACCTCAACGGCTCTTGACGGTCGACCAGCTACCGATGGCGGTCGACCGGTGGTCCCAGAATACGTCCATTAGAGCCTGATTTCCTGCCTAAAATGATTCACTAAGTTCATCTATAAATATCCCAACCACTCTTAATTAAATATTCATTAAGAAAGAGCTTTAAGAGCATTATTGCAAGCATTCAAGAATTTTATTTCTACTTGAGTTGTTCTATTACACAAATCCCAACAAAAGGCTCAAGTCTCAATCAAAGTCCTCTACTCTCTCCTGTGCAAGTCAAAGCCATAAGAGAGGACTTTACAAAAGGTGCATCATTCATCATTCATCATTCATTCTCATCATTTGCACCACACTTGACGTATTCCTCTTATTCCACTATTTCCTATTTATTTCTGTTTTTACAATTCTAGACTGTACTTAGGATTGTAAGGATTCTCTTATCCTAAAAAGAGAAAGGTCTCTCTCTACCTCCAAAAGAGATTGTAAAGGCGTCTCTCTACCTGGAAAGGGGATTTGTAAGGATACTCTTATCCGTGAAAAAGATTGTAAAGGTTTTCTTCCTTACCTACTGTACTGAAAGGGAGAACTAGTGGAATACCTTACAAGAGGATTCTTGTAGGGAGTGGACTAGACTCGGATTGAGTCGAACCACTATAAATCTTGTATTTTGTGGTTGTTCCTATTTTATTTTCTCCACATTATTTTAACTTGCAGTCACACTTGTGACCTATTCATCGAAAAAAGTTAAATTCCACTAGTATAACCTATTTACCCCCCCTCTAGGTTATTTCAATTAGTATCAGAGCGGGAGCTCAATTTATTTAAGACTATATTGTCTTAAAGGTGAGTCAAAAACCATGGCCACATTCCAAGGACCATCAGAAGGCATGAACGCCTCGAGACCCCCTTACTTTAATGGAGAGAACTTTTCCTTCTGGAAGTACAGATTCAAGAATTTTATGTGTGGTCACAACATTCTTGTATGGAGAGCTATAGAGAATGGACCATACACCATCACCAAAATAGTTGATGGAAAGATAGTACCGAAGGATGAAGGGGAATGGACGACTGAAGACATCACTCTCATTCAGTACAACTTCCGTGCTATCACGTTTCTTCAATGTGCCCTCAATGAACAAGAGTTCAACCGAGTCATAGCATATGACACAGCTAAAGAGATTTGGGATATGCTTCTTGTCACACATGAAGGTACAGCAGAGGTAAAAGAAAGAAAGGTAGACCAACTCATTTCTGATTATGAATCCTTCTCTATGAAAGAAAATGAGTCGATAACTTCTATGTTTACAAGATTTACTGATATTGTGAACAATCTCAAAGGTTTAGGCAAGACTTATACTAACGCTGAAAAAGTCAGGAAAATCTTAAGAGCCTTACCTGTAGCTTGGAGACCCAAGAAAATAGCAATAAAAGAAGCCAAAAATTTGACGAAAATCTTCTTGGACTACTTGCTTGGATCTCTACAAACTCATGAAGTAGAGCTGAATGCCGACAAACCAAATCCTGAGAAAAGGAGAACCATAGCTCTAAAATCAACTCAAACTATTGAAGAAGTAAGTGATGATGAAGAAGATGAAGAATTTGACATGGAAAAAGAAATTTCACTCATCACGAGGAAATTCAACAAGTTCCTCAAAAAGAAAGGAAGATTTCAACACAAGAACAAATCCTACGGTGAAAAATCCTATGGGGAAAAAGGTAAAACAAAAATTAAACCCAAGGAAATCCCTTCTAAAGACATAGTTTGTTTTGAGTGCAGAAAGCCTGGACACTTCAGAACCGAATGCCCAAATAAGTCAAAAAGAAAGGCTTTTGCAGCCACATGGGACTCAAGTGGTGAAGAGGAGAAAAGTGAATTTGGAGAAGAAGTCACCAACCTCGCTCTGATGGCCATTGGAGATGAAGAACAAGAGGTATGTCAAACTCGACCTGAACTTTTAATAAGGGACTCTAATGAGGAGCTTCAAGAAGCCTTCGAGGCCTTATATGAAGAAAGTATCAAATTAGAGTCTGATAAAAATAAACTTGAAAAAAAGGTTGAAACACTAAATAAGAGAGTGGAGGCACTAACCTCAAAGGTAAGTGAACTAGAGGAAGAAAACTTCAAGTTGAACTCCACCCTCTGCACCTTTACCCAAGGACAAAAGAACCTTGACAATCTTCTTGGTTCTCAAAGGAAGGGTCCAAATGAAAGAGAAGGACTGGGTTATAATGGACAAAATCCATCTAGAAATGAGAATCCAAGAAGGGGTGACCAAAGAAACCAACCATCCACCTCTTACATTAAATGTAGTTTCTGTAAAAAGATTGGACACTCCATAAACCAATGCCACTCCAAGAAAAAGAAGAAACCAAATTCTCAAACTGAGAGAGCAAGAGTTAACCATGCCTACTACTACACGTCCCTAAGAAGGCAATATAGGTCTCAAGAAAACTCTAGACCTATGCCTAGGTATAGAAAATCCCAACCTCAAAGAGAATACTCTATTGAGTGGCCCCAAAGACAACTCCAAGGGTACAAGAACTATCCTAGGGAGACTTATAGACCACAAGGGAAATACCAAAACCAAGAACTCTATAGATTTCAAAGATACTATACTCCTCAAAGATCAAATGGATCTTATGAAAAGCAGAGGACTCTAAGAAACCTGAAGCCATTCCAAAGGTAGAACCAAAGACCTAAAAAGTACAAAACCATTTGGGTTCCAGTTGGAAAGTTTGACACTAACAATGATGGACCTATGAGATTATGGGGACCAATGTACGATTAAATTTCTGTTATAGGTTTGCTTGAAGAATAAGGTGGAAGCTGAATGGGTCATCGACAGTGGATGCTCCAAACACATGACATCTAACAAAAACCTATTCTCAAGCTTACGGGACTACGATGGAGGATGGGTCTCCTTTGGAGATGACAGCAAAGGAAAAATTGCTGGTATTGGAAAAATAAAACTTGGAGGTATTTCAATCTCAAACGTTTACTTTGTGAAAATTTTGAACTATAATCTCCTAAGTGTAAGTCAATTATGTAGCATTGGATACAAAGTAGAATTCAATGTCTCCCATTGTTGCATCAAAGATGCAAATGATAATCTAATACTAAAAGGGTCTAGGAAAAACAATATTTATGTTTGTATACTTGACGAAGCAAGTTCCTTAAATGCATGCTTGGTTTCTAACCATAGTGAGTCTTCATTATGCATAGAAGACTTGGACATATAAATGTCAAGTTGATTCAAACCATAGCATCCAAGGATCTTGTGAGGAACCTCCCTAAAATCAAGTATGAAATAGATAGTTTTTGTCATGCTTGTCAAAAAGGCAAACAAACCAAGGTCTCCCATAAGTCGAAGAATATTGTCTCTTCCTCTAGACCATTGGAACTACTTCACTTAGACTTATTTAGACCTATCAATATATCTAGTATGAGTGGTAAAAATTATACCTTTGTAATCATTGATGACTACTCTAGATACACTTGGACTATTTTTCTGAAAAATAAAAATGATGCCTTCGATGAATTTGCAACTCTATGTAACAGATTGCAAAATCAGAAAGGGTATATCAGAACCTCTCGTGAGGAGTGACCATGGAGGAGAATTTGAAAATATAAGTCAATTTGACTTATACTGCAACAAACATGGTATTGACCATAACTTCTCCGCTCCTAGAATGCCTCAATCTAATGGGGTAGTTGAAAGGAAAAACAGGTCATTACAAGAGACAGCAAGGACTATGCTTAATGAGTATTCTTTGCCTAAGTATTTTTGGGCTGAAGCTGTAAATACAACATGTTATGTACTAAATAGGTTAATTCTTAGACCTTTACTTTCTAAAACACCTTATGAACTATACTTTGGTAAAATACCAAAAGTAGACTACTTTAGAGTCTTTGGATGTAAATGTTTCATCTTAAACACCAAAAATTATCTTGGAAAATTTGATGCAAAATCTGATGAAGGAATATTCTTAGGATACTCACTCAACAGTAGGGCATATAGAGTTTTTAATAAAAAATCATTAATGGTTGAAGAATCTATGAATGTAAGATTTGATGAATCTTTACCTAATGACTTAAACAAATATCTTGTTGATGATGATGATATCATAATTGATGAACTTAAAAACAAAGCTAATGATATTTCTCTTGATGATACAAATGATGTTACCATAGAAAAATTAGAAACACTACCTAAAGAAGTCATTCCGCATAGGAATCATCCCTTAGAAAACATCATAGGGGATCTAGATGGAAAAATCTAGACTAGATCTAAAACCCGAGAGGTATGCAATCACACTGCATTTATCTTAAGGATCGAACCCAAGAACATAGAAGAAGTACTAAAAGACAGTGATTGGATTATAGCTATGCAAGAGGAGCTTCACCAGTTTGAAAGAAGCAAGGTATGGGAACTTGTTCCAAGACCTGACCACCACACCATCATTGGTGCTAAGTGGGTCTTTCGCAATAAACTGGATGAAGATGGGAACATAGTGAGAAACAAAGCAAGACTAGTTGCCAAAGGGTATAATCAGCAAGAGGGAATAGACTATGATGAAACCTATGCACCAGTAGCAAGGTTAGAGTCCATTAGAATGCTACTAGCTTTTGCATGCCATAAGGACTTTAAACTATATCAAATGGATGTCAAAAGTGCCTTCTTGAATGGATACATTCAAGAAGAGGTATATGTAGCTCAACCTCCTGGCTTTGAAGACCCTAAGTTTCCAAACCATATCTACAAACCTGAGAAAGCTCTGTATGGCCTCAAACAAGCCCCTAGAGCTTGGTATGAGAGATTAAGTACTTTCTTGATAGAAAGTGGCTTCTCAAGGGGGAGGATTGACACAACCTGTTCGTGAAGAACTTAAAGAATGACATACTCATTGTTCAAATCTATGTAGATGATATCATTTTGGCTCAACCAACGAGAGAATGTGTATTGATTTCAGTAACAAAATGAGCAGTGAATTTGAAATGAGTATGATGGGAGAGTTAAATTTCTTCCTTGAACTTCAAATAAAACAAACTGATAATGGAATTTTCATAAATCAAAGCAAGTACACTAAGGAGTCTAAAGAAATTTGACATTAACAACAAAAATCTTCGATCTCGATGAGCTCATCCTTGAAACCCACCAAGGATGAGGATGGAACTTTGAGGATGTAACTAGATATAGAGGCAAGATTGGAAGCCTTCTATATCTAACAAAGTAGACTCGACATCATGTACAGGTATGTGCATGTGCTCGTTCAAACCGATCCTAAGAAATCTCACCTCACTGCTGTAAAAAGAATTTTTAAATACCTGAAAAGCACATGTGCTGTTGGGTTATGATACCCCAAAAACCAACCTCTTGACTTGGTTAACTTTTCAGATGCTGACTTCGCAGGTTGCCATATTGACAGAAAAGGTACCAGTGGTACTTGTCACTTTCTCGGCTCTTGCCTTGTCTCTTGGTTTAGCAAGAAACAAAACTCCGTTGCTCTATCTACCACAGAAGCTGAATATGTTGCAGCTGGTAGATGTTGTGCTCAAATCCTTTGGATAAAGCAAACTCTCAAGGACTTTGGAGTAAGTTTCAAATATTTCCCAATCATGTGCGATAACACCAGTGCCATAAACTTGAGTAAAAATCCCATTTTACCCTCAAGGGCAAAGCACATTGATATTCGACACCACTTTCTACGAGACACCATTCAAAATGGCGATGTCTCTCTAGAATTCATTGAAACTGATAAACAACTCGCAGATATATTCACTAAACCTCTTGGTGAAGAACGTTTTAGTTTCCTAAGGAAGGAGCTTGGCATTTACAACCCATTTGGCTGAATGAATAAACATTCCTTCTTGAATATTTTTTTCCAAAAGCCCAGACTTGAAAAATCCTTTCCACATCCATAATTTTTCTAGGTTCTCAAGCTTCTTTGCCTTTATCGGTAGACAACCCCAATATATCGATCGACCGACACTGACCGAATAGATTACCGGTCGACCGCCAAAAACTTCCAATCGACCACCTCTAACCGAAAGGGTTACCGGTCGACCACCACCATATAACCGGTCGACCGGCGCCGCCGAAAATTCGATTTCGGACTCTTTTAAATCGATTTTTTTTAACCCATTTTTTTTCAACTTTAAAACCCTATTTGGCCTAAAACCCCATTTCGACTCTCCATCTCTCAAAACCCTAGCTTAGAACTTCTTTCTAACCTAGGTATCTTAAGATCCCTTCCTATTCATCTCCCAAAAGCTTTGCATCTCTTTCCCTCTTACACCTCCAATCATCATGGACTCTCACCGCCCACATAGAGGCAAAAAAACGGTAGCTCAAAAGGGAAAAAGGAAGGCCTCTGACAAAGATACATGGTTCTCCTCCTCCATTGCTCAAGAATCATGGGATCTCTACATCTCTCGTAACATAGAGCAAGGTAGGACCATCAATTCCGACTCTTTGTCCAGGTATGACATCAAAGACCTGTTTGATGCTTTGGAATGGGGCAACATTCTCAAACTTGACTCCTACTGTTATCCCCATCTTGTCAAAATGTTCTTTTGTAACCTTACTTTCTCTGGTGAAGGTGACAACCTTCTGGTCCATTCCTATGTTAAGGGAGTTCCTATAGATATAGACATCATGATTTTAGGAGAAATCCTAGACATTTCTGTGACAGGGGAACTAAAATACTACCAATCTAAGACCTACATAGAACAATTCATAGATGTTGACTGTGTGTATTCTAGCATCATGAAGGAATATGCTAATACTCACAAAATTAAGGCTAAGGAACTCACTGATATAGGGAGGATTATAAATCTCATCATCTCCTACAACATCCTCCCAAAGAGTGGTCATAGAGATGAAGTCTCCCCATTTCATGCTTATCTCACCTACTGTATTTGCAAAACTGTAACCATCAACCTTCCTTACATTCTGCTCAAAACCATGATTACCCATGGTGATAGACTTCAAAAGGGAAATTTTCCCTATGGAAGGATGATTTGCCAAATCATGGACTACTTTCATGTAGATTTTTTTGGTGAATCATTTGACCCGTTCCCTCAAGAGATCAATCTTTCCACTATTTGCAAGATGCATATTCTTCCCCAGCAGCCCACAAAATCCAAAAAGACTGCTGCTGGATCTAGCCAGCCACAGCAACCAGGAAGTGATGAGACATCAGCCTATGTGACCGTTGTTGATCTTCAGAAAGTGGGAAACATCATCCTTGCCCAGTTGGTAAAGATGGAAAGAAAGCAGAATGAGATTCTCAAGCTCCTACGCAACGATGAGGAAGATGAAGATGACAAAGAAGAAGACGAAGAGGCGGACACGGAGGATGAGGATGCAGCGGATTAGGAGTTATTTTTTTTTCACTTCGTACTTGTTTCAATTGTTTATTTTTTTTTATACTTATGAAAAGTTGAACTTCTGAACTTCTGATACTTTTCTATGTGTTAAATTTTTTTTTTTTTTGGCACATACTCAGGGGGAGTATTTTAAATTTTGATTTCCTTTTTGTTGTTGAAAAAAGGGGGAGAATATTTATTTAACTCTATTACTCTTCCTGAAAATGTTAATTGTTTATGGAAATGACTAGTTTTAATTGTTTATGGAAATGACAATATCTATCCTTTACACAGTGTTACTATTATTTCTTGTATTTGGTTTTTATTTCTTGTATTTGGTTTCATTATCTATGTTTGTTTGTCATCACCAAAAAGGGGGAGATTGTTGGGAAACATGTCCACACTCCTTGCTATGTTTTCGTGTTAACAAACAAACATACATCTTTAACTTGGTTTGATAAAATGTGATTAGCTTGAAGAAAGTGTAATTAGCTTGAAGAAACACTTAGAAGGTCGAATCAAGACATGAAGCTTAAAGACATGGAATAGCAAACAAGAAGAAAAGAAGATGAAGTGCCAAAGAGTAGAAGGTTCAAGTGAAAAAGAAGACCACTAGGATAGATTGGTTATTTTTAATGTAATTTGTAATTTCCACATACATATATGCACTCACCTCATGCATGTGCATTGCATCATATTAGAATGACCATAAAGCATACCTTGACCAAGTATGGAAAGTCTTTAAGTGGTGAGGAACATATTAGGAAAAATGTGTTCTAGTGAAATTCTGTGAAAACCACATTAACTTGACTCAAGGGTATTTTAGATAGTCTTAAAGTCAGTATCAGGAGATGAAACCTTCATAGAGGTTGTAGTAAATTGAGTTGTGATTCCAACGCAACTGATCTCAAGTCAATCCAAGGTTGGACCGAAACGTTATGGTCAAAATACTGACAACTGGTCAGTATGACAGCATTCTATCAAAACAGAGTATGTCATATTGGCGGTCGACCAGATGGAAGCGCCGGCCCATCGGAACTATTCGAGACCATAGCCAGTCGACCGGCTAAAAGTCCTGATCGATTGGTGACTACCTGGAAGTACCCCAACGGCTATATTTTGCCTCAACGGCTCTTGGCGGTTGACCGGCTACCGATGGCGGTCGACCGGTGGTCCCAGAATACGTCCATTAGAGCCTAATTTCCTGCCCAAAATGCTTCACTAAGTTCATCTATAAATACCCCAACCACTCTTAATTAAATATTCATTAAGAAAGAGTTTTAAGAGCATTATTGCAAGCATTCAAGAATTTTATTTCTACTTGAGTTGTTCTATTACACAAATCCCAACAAAATGCTCAAGTCTCAATCAAAGTCCTCTACTCTCTCCTGTGCAAGTCAAAGCCATAAGAGAGGACTTTACAAAAGGTGCATCATTCATCATTCATCATTCATTCTCATCATTTGCACCACACTTGAGGTATTCCTCTTATTCCACTATTTCTTATTTATTTCTGTTTTTACAATTCTAGACTGTACTTAGGATTGTAAGGATTCTCTTATCCTAAAAAGAGAACGGTCTCTCTCCTTCAAAAGAGATTGTAAAGGCGTCTCTCTGCCTGGAAAGGGGATTTGTAAGGATACTCTTATCCGTGAAAAAGATTGTAAAGGTTTTCTTCCCTACCTACTGTACTGAAAGGGAGAACTAGTGGAATACCTTACAAGAGGATTCTTGTAGGGAGTGGACTAGACTCGGATTGAGTCGAACCACTATAAATCTTATGTTTTGTGGTTGTACCTATTTTATTTTCTCCGCATTATTTTAACTTGCAGTCACACTTGTGACCTATTCATCAAAAAGAGTTAAATTCTACTACTATAACCTATTCACCCCCCCTCTAGGTTATTTCATCCTCGTTGTTTGATGATGCATTCGATCTCAGAATGTTATAAAGTGCACGGACCTCCCTGAGAGTACTGGCACAAATACAACATCCTCGCCATTTGACGATACCTTTCATTATTGTGCAGGAAGTGGGTATCATTTGCTCTTATGACATGCATTGACCTCCCTGAGGGTGTGGGCATGACAGGGAGTCCCTCGTCAAATGATTTCACTTCGAGCACAATGCATGATGCAGTTAGTGAATACAATTACAAACATGGGGTTAGCTAAACATGTGTTTCAAACAAATGTGGTGAAAATGTTCTTGCAATTAAAGGTAGCATCTAGTATCAGAAGCTTGATATTTGTCTCTAGTGGAGTCGCCACTGTGAGGGCAGCAGCCAGAGATGGGCTATGCATCCCCATCCTCTCTCCTCTCTCTTTCGTCACCTTTATGTGAGGGGAGGAGTTTGAGTCGTGTGTGCTTTTCTTGTGGGTCCTGCACCACCGTATCGCTGCGTGGAGATACATGGAGGCCTATTTCGTAAGAGTGTAAAATTCATCATTTGAGATGGGGGTTTTGCTGATGGTCTAATTTAGGGATTAAGATTAAGCAAATGGGGTTTGGAGTCGCCACCTATGGTTATGGGCCTAGGACCCAGGGGTGGGCCCAATTCCTGAGAAAAGGGTCCGAAATTTGGTCTGGTCTAGAGATTTAGGGTAAGTGTCAGGTTACAGAGTTGGGAAGGTGTTAAGCACCCAATCTGCCAGGTTCAACCGATCTTCTTGCTAGATGCTTGAGAACGAACATTTTCCATAATTATTACTATTCCACATGTATGGTTAAGTTATCATACATATATACATTAATTGAATTCAAACTACTATATACACTAAAACAAGGTCTATTTAAAGTCTACATTATGACAAGTTGGTTGATAAATTATACTTGAATTCCTGTTTCTGGTCAATAGGGGTGAGCCCCTAATCAGTATAGGCTTAGACTATCTTTCAGATTCTCCTTGCTCAGGGGAAGATGGTCTAGACCTCCAACTTCCTTTCTTGAGAGATTCTGATTGTGATGGTATTCAGACAGAATTCTGACTAGGAAAGTCGCTTTAGAATTTGGATTCGAATAGAGCTTCGGCTAGGGAAGGCTATTTCTGGGCTGGTGATGAGGTAGCACTTCAGTAGAGCTTTGGCTAGGGAATGTTATTTCTGGGCTTAGGATGAGGTGGCACTCTGACAGAGCTTCCACTGGGGATAGGCTAAGGGAGGGCTAGGCTGAGGTGGCACTTCGGCGGAGCTTCCACTGGGAATGGCTATTTCTGGAGAGATTCTAAAGACATTCGGACAAGGGTTCGGCTAGGAAAAGCTATTTCTAAAAAGAAACAGGCCAACCTAAAAATGGATTGAAGAACTCCAAAGTCCCAAAGAACACTTTGAAGATCCGAACAAAGTTTCAGATCTTAACAAAAATCTCTTCGTAGACCCGAAGAACCTCATAAAAGGGGGGGTTTCTATCTCAAGAATGCTCAAGAACGCTCAAGAACACTCAAGAACCCTCAAGAACACTCGAGGTGGCTTAAGAACATACTATTTTTGGCTAAAAATTGGATCCAACTAAGAATTTGGATTGAAGATCTTCAAGATCCCAAAGAACACTTCAAAGATCCGAATGAGTTTTTGGATCTTAAGGAAGAATGCTTGGAAGATCAGAAGAAAATCAAGAGGGGGAGGGGAGGAAAATTTCATTATGAAAGGGGAGGGGGATTCTGGTGTGTTGGTGTGCTTTTTCTAAGGGAGGGGGGTATTTATAGTTTTTTTCAGCTAATCAGGAGAAGGGGAATCCCTTTATCCAGTTGACGAAAGGGGGGTTCTTGCCTAATAGTGAGGGATAGGATTTTTGTTCAATGGGTGAAATGGGGGAGTTGAAGGAAAAAATGGGTGGGGAGAGAAATTTTAGCTGAAAAAAGGTGATTTTTAGAAAAGTGGGAGGAGAGAGAAATTTCAGCTAAAAAAAGAAGGGGTTTTCAAAAAAATGGGAGGGGAGAGAAATTCCAACTGAAAAAATGGGGTTTTTAGAAGAGCGAGAGGAGAGAGAAATTCCAAATGAAAAAAGGGGTTTTCAAAAAAGCGAGAGGAGAGAGAAATTCTAGCTGAAAAAAAGGGATTTTCAAAAAAGTGGGAGGAGAGAGGAATTCCAGCTGACAAAAGAAGGGGTTTTAAGAAAAGCGGGAGTAGAGAGAAATTCCAGCTAAAAAAAGGGATTTTCAAAAAAGCGAGAGGAGAGAAATTTTAGGGTAGGTAGTGCGGGTGACATCATGGATGCACGATGGATGACGTGCGGGTAATGGCCGAGGTAGTACGGGCATGGGCAACAGGTGAGGTCAGGCTGGCATGGCTGTGCGGGCTAGGTTGGCAAGGGTGTGTGGGTCACATGTGCATGGTGCAAGCATAGTGTGCATGGCCATACAGTAGGGGCAAGCACAGCATGCGGCAGGGGCATGCATGTTGTGTGGCGAGGGCGCGCATGCCTACTGTGGGGGTGCGCATGCGTGCGGCGGGGGCTTGCATGCTGTGAGGCGGGGGCACCAAGCATGTGGCAGGGGCATGCAGCCAGGCTGTGTGCATGGATGTGGGGCTTGGCATGGTTGCGTGCATGTGCTGCAACCCTTGGGCAACGAGCAAGTGCACACAGCGCGCAAGCGATTATGGGTTTTTCTAGTGATGATTACGGGAGATCCGTTGATCCGATTTTGGCATATCACATATCGTTAGAATCATTTTTTTGAGTACTATTCATCTGTATGGTCATCTTAACTAGATTGCTTCGCATATAAAAAGCCAAAATTAGACCTTCCTCTCTCCCGCATGGGGATTCTAGGGTTTCAGATAGGGATTGTTTCCATCAGCATCGTTATAGCTCGGAAGCCGAAAGTCACGCCCAAGATCCATATTTCATCATAGCCAGGGGAGGGTGACAAGATTGGTTTATACCTAGCAACAACCCACTAAAAATACAGAGGTCCCATCACTCTTGCCATCAGATTCTGTATGGTAGAAGATCCAATTTCGATCTTAAGCTTGGTATGTCGACATTCATCTCTATGGTTTCAAGTACACAATGTTGATAATTTGTTTATCATCCTTATTAGTGTTTCTATATATATATATATATATATATATATCTTGATATTTATGAATCTAACTTATGGTATCAGAACTTGAAAGTTCAAAGATTATGAAACACACAAATAACGATGGTTGGAATGGGATAATTGTTAGACTTGTGCTTAAACGGAAACAAAACCCCACCGAATCATATTATTACAGACTTATGCTCAAACCCTAACTGAATCAGATGATTAGAAGTCATTAAAAAATAATTGAGTGCTCTAGGAGCCATGGCCAAGGAAGTTTTCTTTGCCTAAAGGGTTTTTGAGACCTTGAAGCCATACTGCCATCCTTATTGTTTTTTATGAACTTGCTCTTTTATTTTTTTTCTTAGCCCTTTTTCATGATTAAATGTTAAAATCAAGATTGATAAGGGATGTATTTGTAGACACTGGATTTTGTTACCTTCCCCTGATGATTTTCAAGATGTGGACAAGATCTATGCTCTCTTTCGGAATAGGATTCAACATCTTAAAAAATGGCTAACCCTAATTCTAGAACCCTAACCCAACTAACCCATAACCCTGGAACCATAATCTAGCCAAACCTTGGTTTCACTCCTATGATGATCATTTAGCATTGGTTTCCAAATAATCTCTCCAATCGCTAGTTGAACCTATGCTATTTGCATATCAGATATCGATGAATCCATTCCAAGTAGTGTCTGATGGTGTAAAAAAGACATGAAAATAGTTGTCGAAAATCCCTCCAGTTGTCAAAAGGTTAAGATTCCTTCTACATGAGTCTCGAAATTTTATAGCAAAAAATGAGCTCAATATCCTATCCATTGGATAGTGCTTGAAAATACGATTCAGAAAATATATGGTACGCAAAAATTGGACCACTGGATCTATTGAAATAACTCTTAGAAGTCAATACCTTAATTATGGTAAAACTATCCAAAATGACCAAATTGCCCCTATATTTGACAGAGCCATCAAATTTGAAATGACGTTTCACCCCTCTTTTTTTGTGGAGCCACCAAAAAGAATAGTCCCCCTAGTGGAGATGGCATATTCACCCCATTTTGGCACCACCCCCGCTCTTCCCAAGGCAGATTACAAGACCTAAAGATCACAAGTGGGGAAAGAATGCTCTAATTCTGAGGTTGCAGGCTCTAACTCTAAGAAATGTTCTTTTTGTCCCCCTTTCTCTATCTTCCTCTAACCCAAAATTCTGCCAAGTTTCTCAAGATTTCACCATCTCGATTTGCATACAGAAACCCCTTGAAAAACTAGAAAATCTCAAAAAGTCCAAAAAAATTCTCTTCCCTTTAGGAAGCCTTAGGCAACCTTCCTTGGTGCTAGAAAGTCTTAATATCTCTAGAGTCTCCCAAATTCTCAAAGATTCCCTATTGTTTTGAACAATCATAAGAAGTTTGAATTCTCCAAAGAAGGAAAGTTAAAGTTTGAATCTACCTCCATTTAAGCCGGGGGATTGGGATACCTAACACCTTCCTTGGACCATAATTTAATCCTTACTTTGACTGATGGTTTGACCAATTTCCCCTAGTGGGTGGTGATGGAGCCCCTTTTTTTTTTTTTTTTTTTTTATGTGTGTGTGTGTGTGTGTGTGTGTGTGTGTATTCCTAGACACTAATTCGAAGTGGTGACTCTAATTCGATTATTTCACTCTCTCCTTCCCCAAGAGATGAGATAGAGGATATAGCTGCGCTGACACCTGCCCCCATCCCGACAATTGTCCTCATAAATGAAAATTTTGTTATTTTTAGCATGATTGCATGATAGATTAAGGTTTCACCATTATCATTTGTATGATATAAGTATGACTAATTTACATTTTTTATACAAACAATACAGCACAGCTGGATAGAGGTATTTCAATTTCATCCTCACTCTTTCTTTCTTTTTGCCTTGTATATTGTGTGCATGTTGTATGCTAAATTGAGGATTTCCCATGAATTTTTCATGTTACATATCAGCATTTTTTTCTTTACATTTGATATACTAACCATGCATCAAAAGCTAGATAAAGTTTCGGGTGTCTAACCCTTACCTCGAACATCAATCTGGCATGAACCCTAGCTTGGGATCCAGCTCGTCTGTAGCACACCTTTGCGCTACAGATCGTGTAGCACATACCAGATGGTTGACACATGGTGGATTTGAAATGAATGGTGATGATACCGAGGGAGGAGGGACACGTCTGTACGTGTGTTGCAGCATGTATGTTGAAGGAAATCAAAAGAATACCAAAGAGGGAGGAATCGTAGAGAGGAACCACACGGATTCTTCTCCCTGCAATTCTTCTCCGCCGGCGATATCTCAGGTAGGTAAATCACTTCCCTTTTTTTACTCTTGCAGGTCTTACCTTCTCCCTCTGATTCTTCTCTTTGCTTCTTGCTCCACGGCTGATATTTCAGGTGGGAGGGACTTCGGTCCTCTCTTCTTTTGGTCCAGATAATGGAAGCCTTTACCCAGGAGTTTTTCTTCTCTCACTCGATTCCAGAATATATTTTTTTTTTCTTCTAGCGGGCTACCTGTGACCTGAAAACCTTATTTATATGCAACTCTAGAAATTTTCCTACTTTTGGACCAATGAGGTGATCTCCATCGTAGAGAAGAAAATGGGAAGTACTGAGAAGCATTTGATTTTTTTTAATATCTGAAGGCATTTTTTTAATATGTGAAGGCTTATTCAATCCCTCCATCTCATATCAAGTTTGGTTTTCTGAATTCTCTTCCCTGTGATTGCTATTCTGTTAGAATCATCTTCTAGTTTAATTTTCAGGTTAGTTATAGTTCCATTTTTGGGGTTAAGCATTAATTTAACTCTGCTGATTCTTGCTATTTATTTGACTAACTAATTACAAGTTTCAGATTTTGTTTATCTCTCAGTTTTCCAATCAATTGAGGAAACCTTTTCCAACTTTTATTCTTCCAACTATGATATTTGATTTTTGAGATTAGGCATCTTAAAAGATCTTTTTTGCTTTTTAGTATTTATATTCATTTCTAGATATCCTTTGGTTGTGAAGTTTGCTTTCAATAGCTGTAATGGTTTTGTGTGGTTCAATATATATCTTCCTGGTTTGGACGAGGAAGATGAATCAATGTGTACATTGTTTGGTTTTCAGTAAGAGGTCCACAAAACTAAGTTATTACATGGTCTTTGCATGTCATGAACTCTTGATTTAGTATCAACAAAAACTACTTCGATTCAAATTTTCAGAACAATTGAGATTCTGATTTTCATCATGATCTCTAAGCTTAATTACCAACTGTTTCCTGAGAGGAACTATAACAGTTATTTTGATAACTGCCTTTCTTGTGTCTTCTCTTCTAGTAACCATAACTGCACACCTCTCATTTAGTTACATATACTTCATCTTCAGCTTTCAGGTATACTTACAGTAAAAAGAAATAGCTTCAGGTGTACCCAGGATGTCTCTTACCCATCAAGCATCAATCAAAAGTAGGAATTAAATGCTAAATATTTTTTGAGGCCTAATGTTTTAAATGGCCTATCTAAAATTATACAAAACATAGACACACAGACACAACAGAGCTTGTTGCTATCTTACAAATCCATTCTAAGATAAAACCAACTTCTTGTAAGACTACTCGACCTGTTTTTTTCATCTTATTTATTAACTATGATTCCGTGATTCAAAAGCATATAGTATCAATTGTGATGTGATATGTATTGGTGTCTTCTGTATCTATGCATCTCATACATTCTAATACACTGTTTTCTTTCTGTTCTTAAGCCAAAGACAATCTCATGTTCCTTAAGCGCTGGTTTCTTAAGTTTTCTAGATTATAAGAATAGAGATCTCTTCATCACTGGAGAAAGTTGTGCTGGTATTGTTTAACTATCAATCATTCTAGTTGATTACTTGATTAATCCCTTATTTATTATTTTCCCCCAATGACATTGCTTGAGCTGAATAATAAGATTTTCTCCATTTCAGCTGGGTAATCCTCTTTTGGATTACAATATTGACTTCAATTTAGTGACTATGTTTTTCTGGTCACATGGTTTAAATACCTAACTATTTAAACCGAAATGATGTAGGTAAAGAGTCCTTAGCTTAAAATGAAGAGCAACTGAGTTTGTTACCAGGAGATGATGGTTCGAATCCATCAGGACTCTATTATTTGTGATCTTACAACAAAGGCTTTACTATTTGATTGGTATGACTAGTGAAGGTAAAGAACATTAAAAGCTACCCAACTTAAATAATCTAAGCTTTTTTCGAGAGAAATAACACATGTTATTGGAGGACACAAATAATGGAATTTAAACAAAGAAAATATGCCACACAAAACTTAACCAGATCTCATATGCACTATTATCATTAAAAAAATAATAGAATCCTAATGGATTCGAACCATCATCTCCTGGGAACAAACCCAGATGTTCTTCCATTTTGAGCTAAGGACTTCTTACCTACATAAAACGTGTTAGTCAAATCCATATATAAAAAGGCAATAATTACAGAATAATGACATATGCAATGAATAATAAAAATATTACAGTAAAAGCAAATAACTTAAAAGATGTTCAATATCTATCAATAATCCTCAAGAAATATTCAACTTGATGCAAAAAGAGGGAAATAACTTAAAATATGTTCAATAGCTATCAATATTCCTTAAGAAACATTCAGCTAGAGGTGGAGATGGTGATCGCTGGTGGAGTTCTTGAAGGTCGTGAAGCTAATAAAGGACAGGAAATTGACGGTGATGCTAGGGAGGAACCAGACCAAGGACCAGTGTCTCAGGAGGCAGAGAGGATGGAGGATCGCCCTCCTCCGAAGCGATCTTATGCTAGGGTAGTGGCAAATGCCTCTTGGCTTGCAATTGACTCTCTTCCAGATCCAATTCAGGCAAGCACCATTCGAAGAATAGTTATACCACAACAGGATTACGAATCCAAGCGCCAGGTTTTTTGATTTTCTTTAATCGGTCGAGTAAACTTTAGGCTGATTTCTTTAGATGATCTGAGGAAAGAGGCAGCAAATAACTAGAATCTGAGTCAAGGTGTCATCATGAACCCCCTTAGGAAGGGCTATGTCATTTTCGAGTTTCACTGTGAAGGTGATAAAGCTGCTATTTGGAGGAGTAGCCTGGATAAACTAGGTGGTTAGTTGATCAGATTTCAACACTGGAAACTAGGCTTCAATATCCATAAGAAGCAAGTTTAGACCAAACTGAAATGTCCTTCTATCTATCACCAAGGCCGTTAGAAGTCCGGTTGCCTTGGATTGTCATACAAAACTAGGACTGATGGGGTATTTTTCTCGAGTGCTCATAGAGATTGATATTTCAGACTTGGCATCTCATGTGGAAGAGGTTCAAGTCAAGCGGCTGGAACCTAGAAACACCAAGGTGTACGGATTTAGGCAAAATTTGGTATACGAGGATGGGATTAGTCGTTGTGGCTTCTGCAAAAGCTGGGGTCACCTAGTTGGAGGCTGTCGTCAAAAAAAATTGTACGATGAGAAGGAGAATGAGCTTCACAGGGCAGCCTCGGTCCCAAGTGCAATCTATGTGGAAGACGGAGTCGACTCAGTTCGAGTCAACCTGTCGGAGGAGAGAGTGCCTTCTTTGGAAAGAAATCCAAACTTTTCTTTCTCCAGGGCTTCTATGGAAACTCTAGGCATGGATAGAGGAGGGGATTTACACATTGTGCTCTCTCCTTTGAATTCAAATCTGGTTGTGCATGGTAATATTGAGGAGAATATTATGTTTTCTTCAAAAAATAATTCCCTGCCAAACGTGGATGAGGGAGAGATTGTACAATCTGGGTCATCTGAGTCAGCATCTAGTTCAGATGAATCTAGATCTGGGTCGGATACGGATCAGGACAGCTCCGCCCCATCATATAATGAAGTGGAAGATGCTTCTTCCCAGCAAGGAGCTGCTAAACATGGTGCAGCTTCTTGTGTGCCTGTGGTTCCTCGCCCTCAACGATGCACTGCTATGCGAGACGAAGGGGTGCAAGTCAGGCTAGAGGGGGTCACCCTCCTTCCTCCTCTTGCTCTCAAGGTCCTCAAGAAGATTTCTTAGTTGAGCATCTTCTTGAGGCCGTTCTTGGAGGTGGTAGGGTTGCCCTGAACTACCTAATAGTGGCGGCAATTGATAAGGAAATCACTACCAGTGAGAAAGGAGATGCAAGTACTTCTAGAGGTGGGAAATAATACAAAAAGCATGGTGGTTAGACTAAGAGGTCTGACAAAGCCTCTTAAATACCCCATTGTTTATGATGCATGTTCTATTCTGGAACATTTACAGAGTGAAGAAGGTCGTTGGTGCTAGGGCCTTGAGGTCTCTATTAAATGAGCATCTCCCTGATATTGTTTGTGTTGCTGAACCAATGGTTCACATCATCAAGTTTCCTTCTCTCATGGTGAACAAGCTAGGTTATGAAGCTGATTTCATCCATAACCATCGTGAAAATAAAGTGCCCAATCTGTAGATTCTCTGGAGGAAAGGGATCAGTCGTCCTTCCATTATTTCTTCGTCTGATCAACAAGTTACAGTGGTCGTGGACTGGCTCAGAGGTGAAATTGGTCTCTCATTCATTCATGCTAGTAGCTTTAAAGTTCAGTGCAGGAATTTGTGGTTATACCTGGGTTTGGTGGGGCTTTCCACCATTCCTTGGACTGTGGTGGGAGATTTTAATGCAACCCTGTTATCTTCTGAGAAAAATGGTCCTAGTAGATTCAATGTCAGTTTGGCAGTCGATTTTCAAGCCATGGTTGATGCATGCTCCCTCATCTTGGTTCCATCTTAGGGTAGGAGGTTTACCTGGACCAACAATCATTGCAAAGGTCATGTTGTGGTAGTCCTCGACCGTAGTTTCTATAATGAGAAGTGGGTTGAAGTCTTTAAAAATATGTCCCAGAGAATGATTCAGTGCTCTACTTTTGACCACTCCCCTCTTCTGATTTTCTCAGATGTGATTCCAAAACCTCCCAATTCCCCTTTCTAGATTCATAACTTCTGGATGGAAGATGAAATTTTTTTATCTGTTGTCAAAGAAGCCTGGAATAATGAAGTTAGAGGTGACCCCATCCTTGCTCTCTCCCAGAAACTAAAGCAAGTGAAAGCTCATATTAGGCCTTAGGCTAAAGCTACTTTTCCTAATGTGGAAATGGAAGTGAATCATGCTTCTTCATCTTTAAAATCCATCCAGGAAGAAATTGACATAGTAGGTATGTTTGATGAGCTGTTTAATCGGGAAGCAGATGCAAAACTGCTCTCGTAAAGGCCACCAAGTTACAAGAAAAATTATTGTCTAAGAAAGCAAAGCGAAGATGGATGAAAGAAGGTGATCGCAACTCAAAGTTCTTCCATCTCTCTGTGAAGATGAGATGCTCTCACAGTCAAATTCAAGCTTTAAGGAAAGAAGATGGCACTTGGGTCTCAGATTAGCCTTCCCTCTCCTCTTACATCTCTGATTTCTACCAGTCTTTCTATGGGGTATTGCAGACCACTCCCCACTGGGACCTCTTGGAATGTATTCCTCATGAGCTGAATGACGATGATAATTTCCTTCTCGAGGCTATTCCTAGTAATGATGAAATAAAGAAAGCAGTCTGGGATCTGAATCCTGACAGTTCCCCTTGTCCTGATGGTTTCTTAGGTACTTTTTTCAGATGAGCTTGGGATATTATTTATGTGGTTTTTTGTAGAGCTATTTTCCATTTCTTTAGGGTGGTTAAAATTTACAGGGGTGTCAAAAACTACTTTGTTACCCTTATCCCCAAAATCTAGGGTGCTTAAACCCTTAATAAATTTTTCCCCATTTGTATGGGAAACTTCTTCTGTAAAGTCCTCACCAAAATTCTAGCATCTAGAGTCGCTCTTCTGCTTCCTCGTCTTATCTCTGATGAGTAGGGTGCCTTTCAAAATGGAAAAGTAATCTCCTCTAACATTAGTCTAGCTTCTGAGCTAGCCAATTTAATGCACTCTATAGTGAGAGGAGGAGGTATAGGGTCTTATGCTTGATGTTCAGAAATCTTTTGACTTATATCTCGGAACTTTCTTTTTGCTACTTTGAGAAAGTTTGGTTTTTTTGAAAAATGGATTGCATGGATTTATGAGATTCTCTCTTCAAGAATCTTTATCTTGGTCAACGGTGGATCTGTGGGATTTTTTGGTGCAGAGCATGGCCTCCGCCAGGGCGACCCGATCTCCCCTATCCTCTTTATTCTGGCTGAGGAAGTTTTAGGTAGAGGTCTCAAAAAGATGGTTGAAGATTGTTCTCTTAAATCTCTTCCAGGGGATGGAGGTGTTCCCACCCCTACTCACCTTTTATTTGCTAAAGATATTTTTGTATTTATGAATGCTTCTGCAAATTATATCAGAAAATTGCAGAATTTCTAATTGAAATATCAGGAATTCTCCGATCAGCACATCAATCTCAGTAAAAGTAGACTTTTCTTTGGGAAAGTGGCACCACATAGAAAGCACTTCATCTCTGAGACTTTGGGCATTACCTCTTTTCGCCTTCCTACAAAGTACCTAGGTGTTGAAATATTTAAGGGGAGGGTGAAAAAAAAATCATCTTCTTCCTTTGATGGACAAATTCAAGACTAAGCTGGCTGGGTGGACGGACAAATTTCTTTTTCTTACTGGCCGGGTGGAGCGGGTAAGATCAGTCATATCAAGTATTCCTATCCATAATTTCACATTTTATTGGTGTCCCCAATCCTCCATCAAAACTGTTAAGATGTGAAATGGGAAAATCTGTGTAGGCCTCATCAGGAGGGTGGTCTGAGGATCCGAAGATTGAAAGACGTCAACATGGCCTGCTTGTGTAAATTGGCTTGGCAGACAAAGCGTGAAAACTCTTCTATGAGTAATTTTTTCAAGGCCAGGTTTCTCAACAAGGATGGCTCTCTGCTTCTTAGCTACAAGTTCTCCTCAATTCTCCCTGGTCTGAAAAAAGTCTAGTCCTTTGTATCTAACATGGAAGTATGGTCAATGGGGAATTGCAAAAAAATTAATTTTTGGCTGGACAAGTGGATTGAAGGAAAAGCAATTGCAGAAGATTCAAGTCTAGATTAGAGATCATTTGATGGGGAAAGTATGAAGGTCTGTGACTTCGCTCAGGATAATACATGGTGTCTTCCATCCGTGAGCTCTTCCTTCCTTAAGGAATAATTCGGGAAAATTTCGAATATTAAAGTCTCTGATCAGGATGACATCGGCCATTGGCGCCTCTCTTCCCCTAGTGCCTTTTCCATCTTATCAGCTTGGTAGGAAATTAGGTGAAAGCACCTGAAGGTCTCTTGGTCCACCACCATCTGGAATAAAAAAATCTAGCCAGAGCAAGTAGCTTTCGGTTGGCACTTTGTCCAAAAGAGGCTTCCAACAGATGATGTTATATGTAGGAGGGGTACATGCTTGCCATCAAAATGTGACTTATGTGGCTCTGCAGAGGAAACCTTTGTCCATTTATTTCTTCATTGCCCCTTCTCTGTGTCTATGTGGCATTATTTTTGAAATCTATTCAGCACTCACTAGCCATCATTTTCAAGTGTTGAGGTCCTCTTTTCTTGGTGGAAGGACAAATCCAAGACTCTCAATCTCAAGGAAGTATGGTCTAAAGGAATTATGATTCCTTATTTTCTTTGGAAGGAGAGAAATTCAAGATGGCAAGAAGGCGTCTACACTCACTCCAGGCAGATTTTAGCCAATGTCAAAAGTGAGATCTACGCCCTTTCCCTTGTTCTCTCCGGTCGCTCTCTTTCGATATCTGAGTTCCTATGTGCAAGGTGGATTGGGATCCCTCGAGTTCTTTGTAAATGAGGTCCTCCCGCTGAAGTCTTTTGGTGCACCCCTCCTCATGAATGGTTCAAGTTAAATTCCGACGGCTGTTCTTTAGGCAATCCAGGGAAGGCTGGAATTGGGGGTCTTCTTCGAAATGAGAAATTAGAGATTATTTTTTCTTTCAGAGAACCCAATGGAGTTCGGATGAATTTCGAAGCTGAATTTTGGGCGGTTGCTTGGGGCATCGAGCATGCTAAGTTTCTCAATATCCAGAAATTGTGGATTGAATGCAACTCTGTTGCTGTTGTGAACCTCATCTCTAGAGGAGGGGTGTCCTGGTTAGTGTTTCAAAGATGGAGGAATCTTACTTCCTTTTTGCATACAGTTGGTTGGAAGGTATCCCACTGCTATCATGAAGCCAATCCGATTGCAGATTTCTTAGCCAAATCAGCAGCTACTCTTGACTCCTTTGATCCAGTTCTGTCTTGGCCTGCTTTAATTTGGGTAGCAGCTTTGGAAGCGCCTCTTGTTTGAGTGGCCTTTTGGCATTCTATCAGTTTCCATTTTTTTATTCTTAATATATATTTCTAATTTCTAGCAAAAAAAAAAAAAAAAGAAACATTCAGCTTGATGCAAAAAAGAGGCAAATAAGCCCAATCATATTTTGTTTTCAGTTTGGGAAGAGAACACTAAGGACTGAGAATAATCAATAGATCCCTACACAAATCCGATAGTTTAGTTAGTAAAATTAGGCATAAGTACACAACTAAATGAAATTAAAAAAAAAAAACAAATCAAGACTTCTTACTCTCAATAATTGAGCATATGAAATGAGATTGCTATCCATGTATTCTGATCCACCAGAAGGATTCCATTGATTTGAATGAGATGGTGCACTTGATTGAATTAAATGTGAAGATCTGGAAGTATTTATTTTTCTCGTTTTATTTGTTTTTCCTTGCTTCTCTACCCAACTCTTATAACGTTTTCCACCTTATGAGGTGATTTTTTCTTAAACCCTATGTTGACAGCAATATACTCACTTGATGGATTTCTAGATAGGGCAGCGATTGCAAGATTTTGAAGTTGTGCACACAAATCATTAGCAACTCCGTCAATCAATGCATATCCCTCGGACGATTTGATGCTTTTGATGCTATCCTCACTAATTTAGAATAAAGAAGCCTATAACGTTTTGTACAATCCAAGTTAACATCTTCTTTAACTCGGGTTCCTTCAACACTTTTCACTATCATGTTCCTTACTCCCCAAGTCCATCTCCTTAACAAATAATTTTCAAGAATGAATTTAATATCAAGCACATCAAATATTTTCAAAGCATGGCAACATAGAATGTCATATGTCTCAAAATTTCTACAACTACAAGTAATAGTAGGTCCAACTAGGTTACACTTAACATTAAAGTCTCATTCTCTGTTAACAATGGAAACTACGTAGTCATGAATGGCAACACTCTCAATTCAAAATTTGATAGAACAAACAGTAATCCATAGATACTCATCTAGAAATTCTTTAAATATTACAGGAGTGTAAACTTGTAATGCTTGGAGCATAATGGGTGACATGGGAAATATATTTCTTGGAGTTTTATTTCTTACATCAAATTCCTCTTTCAACTCATTGTAATGTTTATTGTACACCATCCTCTCAAAATGTTTAAAAAATTGTGCAAGATCCAAAGTGGATTTTAAGTAATCCTTCAGATCCCCATTCAACTCTCACTGAGTTGTGTACTTCGAATACTTAGGATAAAAGTATTCTTCATATAACACTTAGCCCATTTCTCTTTAAGTCATATATATAATTTAACCATGAAGAATCTTTAACTTGATAATCACTACGTAATTTCTCCCATGCATTTTCAAACTCTAGTACTCCCTCATAGTGATGCATACAAGTTTTAAATTCCTTTAAGAAACATGATCCATCCTTCATAAATTTCCTAGATGCTTGCTGCCATTCTGCATTATGTGTCATGTATACAAACCATGCCATGTATCTGGAAATACCTCAGATATCGCCTTTTCCATTGTGGCATCTTCATTGGTAAAAATGATTAATGGTTTCTTTTGCCATGGACTTTCATGAAAGCCTCAAACAACCATTTGAAAGATTCTGAAGTCTCATCATATAACAAAGCAGCCCCAAAAATACATATACGTCTATGGTGATTAAATCTAACAAATATACGGAATGACCTATATTCTTTGTTGGTGCAAAATGTTATATCAAAGCTAACAACATCACCAAAATGGGCATAGTCTATTAACATTTTTGGATCCACCCAAAGTATATTTGTTATCTGCTCCTCCTTATCCAATTGCAATGCATATATAAAAGAAGGATTTTTCCTAGTTTGTTTTTTAAAGTACATCAACAAACAACCGGCTCCACCATAAGATATGCCACGTTCACATTTTGTTCGAAGATAATTCTTTTGATCTTGTCTGAGATACCCAATGCTTTCTCTTCCACCTGACTGCTTGTTCATTAAGTCAAATATGGACTTAGGATTTATTCCAGAATCATCTGTCAAATCAATCTCTAATGCACATGTATCAGAAATTTTTCGTTGCAACCACATCATATGCAAGGTGGTCAATAAACGAAAGAGAATGATTATGCTCTTCAAAAAATTTTGTATACTTATATTCTCCATTATCAACAAGCACAATTCCCATCAATGCACTGCAATTAGTTCTTGTCTCTACTCTTGGTATATTCGTATCAATATCTCATTTGTCTTTTTCCCTAAAACCTTGTTTGCTACATACGAATTTCCTCGAGGTTAGGATTGACTTATCAACTCTTCTCCAATGTGCATATCCTCTCCTCACACTAAACCAATCATTCCCCCATAGGAATTGTAGAATTTATAAGCCTCGATCTCTGAATTAAACTTCATGCCGACTCAAGGCACACCCTCAACATCTAAACCAATGTTTTGATCTCCCATAATAGTATGTCCTTCCAAAAAAGAAAACATAATTTACACCATCTTAGATTGTTTATATTATCATAATCAATAAGATAATAATAACATATATCAATCCATGAAACAGATATCATTTGATATATGTAATGATGTCAATGATCATATAAAAATCCTCTCTAATGCAATGAAAAGGTCATTGATAGTGGGGCATCATTTTGGCATTATAGCCAGGGAAATGAAAACAAAACATGGGACCAAATCATAATAAAATAACGGCAAAGAAAAATAGATAATAATAACATATATCAATCCATGAAACAGATATCATTTGATATATGTAATGATGTCAATGATCACATAAAAAACCTCTCCAATACAATGACAATGTCATTGATAGTGGGGCATCATTTTGGCATTGCAGCCAGGGAAATGAAAACAAAACATGGGACCAAGTCATAATAAAATAACGACAAAGAAAAGAAAAGACATCAATAGTTCATAAGAAACCAACTATACATTCCCAATAACCTCAACAGTATTGGCTCATCAATCATAAACTAAGTTATCAACAAATAACCACATTAAATTGGGTGCCCAATAAAGAATCTACAGACAACCCAACATAATCAAATGAACTGTGACTCCTCACATTACACTGAGTGCACAATAAGGAATTTTTTTTATCTATCTAACCATACACAGAAAGGAAGGCAGCCACTGCAGATTGATTTTACAATCAATAAAGAGAGAGAGAGAGAGAGAGAGAGAGAGAGAGAGAGGCCTTAGAACTTAGAAATTAGACGTGCACTTTTCAAGAGGGGAAGGAGTTGGGATTAGAGAGAGAAAAAGGAAGAATGGAACAAACACACGCATGCAACAGATTTGAAATATATAATTGAAGACATTGCCAACTTGGGTTCCTCAACATACAAAAAAGTAGAGATATTTAATTTATGGATAATGTTCAAGTTAATAAAAAAAATTAAAGAAATTATCCTCCAATGAGTTCATGAATAAACCTGAGCAAACAAACCTGCAAATGGAGATCACCCTCATAGGTCCAAAACTAGGAAAAATTTCTAGAGTTACATATAAATAAGGTTTTCAGGTCACAAGTAGCGGCTAGAAGGAAAAAAATAATAATAAAAAGAAAATAAAAAAAAAAAATTCTAGAATTGAGTGAGAAGAAAAACTCTTGGGCAAAGACTTCCATTAGTTGGACCGTAAGAAGAGATGACCAAAGTCCCTCCCACTTGAAATATTAGCCGTGGAGCAGGAAGCAAAAGAGAAGAATCGCAGGGAGAAGGTAAGATCTGCAAGTGTGAGAAAAGGGAAGTGATTTACCTACCTGAGATATCGCCGGTGGAGAAGAATCCATTTGATTCCTCTCTGCGATTCCTTTGTTCTTAGGTATTCTTTTGATTTCCTTTAACATAAACACTGCAACACGCATATAGACGCATCCCTTCTTCTCGGTATCATCACCGTTCATTTCAAATCCGCCACATGTCAACCATCTGGTATGTGCTACACGATCTGTAGCACAAAGGTGTTCTACAAATGAGTCGGATCCCCCTAACCTGTGCTTAAATAGGTCAAATGTAGCCATTTCTTTTGTTTTTAGTCATGGGTCCTAGACCCAAAATTTAGGTGGTGACTACTAGTCAATAGAGACCTTTGGACACACACTCTTTTCACAATGAGAGGTCCATGAAATCACACTAGTCCTCACACTTGTGCTAGTGGAGGGGCCACATGGCTGGGTAGCAAGCTAGTCTTTTAGGGAAAAAAAAAAAAGCTAGCACTTGATGCTTAGTCGCATAGCTCCTACACCTGCGTGGGGACCAATCAGAGCTCTCACAAGGGTATATTCATGGTGGGGATTTTTTTATCTCACATGGGGGCAGGGTGGTAATTCCGTAAAATTACATGTGTGGAATAGAAGCTATGCAACCAGAAAGTGTTCCTTTTCCATAAAAAAAATAAAATAAAATAAAATATATATATGGGAGAGGTATAGGAAAGCTAGCAGGACACTTGGGTATCAAGTGTGCTAGCGATATTTTAACCATAGGATTTGAGAGAACCGTTAGATTGAGAGGAAAGGTCCAAAACTTCAATCCACACCTGTCACACCTTATCACCCTCAATAGCCATGCCGGAATGTTGCCCGGCCGGTGCTCCTAGTTCTCATTTTTTTTTTTTTTGTTGTTCCTCTCTCTTTTTCTCTCTCTCTCTCTCACCCTCTTTTTTCAGAGCTTTCTCTTCCTAGGCAGCGGCTGCGATAGCGGCGATTCACTTTTTTTTTTTTTCTTTGTGTAACTCTCTCTCTCCCCGATCTTTCTTCTTCATGGATAGGGACTGCGGCCGAGACGGCAGCGGCAGCCAGCAGTGACAGTGACAAGCAGCAGACAGTAGCAACAACTGCACTCTCTTTTTTCTTTTGGTTTTGTTGTTACTCTGTCTCTCTCTCCTTGAGCTTTCTTCTTCTTGGGCGGGCGCAGCTGCTGACGGCAACGGCGGCGGCAGCATCATCTCCTTCCTTTTTTTTCTGATTTTGCTATTCCTCTCCATCGACCCTGTTCCTCTCTCTCTCTCCCTGAGCTTTCTTCTTCTTGGCATGCGGCGCGGCAGCGGCAAGCATCATCTCCGTTCCTTTTTTTTGATTTTGCTATTCCTCTCCATCGACCGTTGTTCCTCTCTCTCTCTCCTCCGAGCTTTCTTCTACCTCCATGCAGACGGTAGTGGTAGCGGCTACGGCGCAGTGGCAATGGCAGTGGTTGAGGCTATGTGGATGGGAAATCGGCGGAGCAAGTGAGGGAGAAGAAGAGTGACCGTACACCGTCAGGCTAGGTAAGTTACCTAAGACAACAGATATCTAACGGTATTAATGTAGTCTATCTAATCCAACGGTCTACATTTGCTAGCACACCTGATTCTAGGGTGTCCCGCTGGCTTTCAAGACCTTTTCCTATATATATATATATATATATTGAGATAATGAACCAAACTTCGTTGGGTTAAAATAGAACACATGGCAATCTATCAGTGCATGTGCAGAGTAATTCTTCTGCAAGTGCATACATGTAGAGGACACTAAGATTATAAATGCAAGTGAATGGCATCAGCAGAAAATGAGAAAAGCTTCTGTTTTCTACTTTGCTCAGAAGAAAATCTAATGGCGACACCCTTCCAATTGCTCCAGGAAGCAACAATCCTGCGAACCATCCAACCCTACTTTCTCTTTGCTACCATATTTTTACTAATTCTGCTGAAGCATCTCATAAAGGGAAACCAAGGAAGAAGAAAGCTCAATCTTCCACCCGGTCCCTCAAAATTACCTATAATAGGCAACCTTCACCAACTAGGTAACATGCCACACCTCTCTCTTTGCCGTCTCTCTCAGAAATTTGGCCCTATCATTCAGTTACAACTAGGTGAAATTCCAACTGTGGTTGTATCCTCTGCTAGAGTTGCAAAAGAAGTAATGAAGACCCACGACCTTGCTCTTGCAAGAAGGCCCCAAATTTTTTCTGCAAAACACCTATTTTACAATTGTACTGATATGGCCTTCTCCCCTTATGGTGCTTACTGGAGACATATTAGGAAGATATGCATACTTCAGCTCCTGGGTGACAAAGCAGTAGAGTCATTTAGCTTCATAAGACAAGAAGAGGTTACGCGTTTGGTTCATCGGATTACAGAGTCATATCCAGGTACAACTAATCTTAGTAAGATGCTTGGAATCTATGCAAATGAAATTATTTGCAGGGCTGCCTTTGGTAGGAGTTTCACAGAAGGGGGAGAGTATGATCGGCATGGGTTCAAAACCATGCTTGATGAGTTTCAGGAGCTGCTTGGAGGACTAAGCTTGGGAGATTTCTTCCCATCCATGGAATGGATACACATGATAACAGGTGTGAAATCAAGACTTGAGAGCACGGCTAGACGCTTTGATTGCTTCTTCAACGAGGTAATTGAGGAGCATCTCAATTCCAAGAAAAACAAAGGGGACCATCAAGACTTTGTGGATGTTTTACTTGAAAACAAGAACAGCGACATCAGTGATATGCCTCTTACCATGGACAACATCAAAGCCATCATCTTGGTGATATGAATTTCCTCTTTAATCACTTTTTTTTTTTTTTTCTTACAGATTACTGTTCTGCTCTGTTTTTTAATTAGTAATTGCTTCTGTGCAGAACATGTTTGCTGCAGGAACTGACACAAGCTTTATAACCCTTGATTGGGGAATGACTGAGCTTATCATGAACCCAAGAGTGATGAAAAAAGCACATGCCGAAGTAAGAAGCATTGTTGGAGATAGAAGAAAAGTTTTAGAAGATGATCTAATTCAGATGAAGTACTTGAAAGCGGTAATCAAAGAGATCTTCCGATTACACCCTCCTGCTCCACTCCTCGTCCCAAGAGAATCCATGGAAGAAATTACTGTAGATGGATATGTCATACCTGCCAAAAGTCGGTTCTTTGTCAATGCTTGGGCTATGGGAAGGGATCCAGAGTCTTGGAAGAACCCGGAAATGTTCGAACCGGAGAGATTCCTGGAAAGAAATATTGATTTTAAGGGGCAGGATTTTGAACTGATACCATTTGGGACTGGCAGAAGAATTTGCCCAGCTATAGATTTTGCAACAGCTTCTGTTGAGCTTCCTCTTGCTCAACTTCTCTATAGCTTTGACTGGGAACTTCCACCTGGTATCCAAGCCAAGGATTTAGATATGACTGAAGTATTTGGTATCACAATGTACAGGAAATCCAATCTGATTGTTGTTGCGAAGCCATACGTGCCCTGAATATGAATGTCCAGATCCAAATCCTACGAAGAAGTTTGAATCCACCTATGTGGCTATGTACCTTTCCAATATTCTTGAGCTGTTCATTGTAACAGAAACCCATTTAGGTTCTAATGCACGTGTTTATCCTCCTCCTGTTTTTTTCTTCCTGCTCATCATTCTTCCGCTCTTCTGAAACTCACTTGATACCGGCAAAGTATGTATTTGCAGGAGGCACCAAGAAGTTTGAGTAGTGAATCAAAGATGATTGGATAATGACTTACAAGTTGAAAAGGGTAGTAATTGATACAGACAAATCACAAGACGGATCCTCATCTCTTCTTCTTTGCATTCCGTCCTCCTTGATTTGTGCGATTGAAGAAGACTCAATCTTCTTGGCGTCGCCAGTCATAGTGCTTGTGTGGCAACCTAATACCTTAGAGTATGAAACTGACTGGAAAAACTGTATAAAAAATCAATGTAATTCTCAGTGAAGTAGAAAGAGGGAGTTGTCAGTTGGGAGTGTTGGACAATGGCTGTCACTAAGGGGTGAATCAGTGATATCAATTTTTTTTCATTTTTGTTGCTTAACTAACTCAAAAGGTCTGCCCTGACACGCTCTGAACCACAAACCAACCTGCAAACACACTCAATCTAGTGACACACAGCCTCTCAAACCACACGCACACACACACAACCCTGTGGCAAGGTCTAATTGATGTGCACATCCATTCTGCAATAAGACACTCAATATTTCCAATCATGCAATCCATAATAGGCATCCACTACACAAGATTTTTATATCGTTCGGCACAAGTCTACATCCATGAAGTGATGCCTCAAGAGGACTACGTATATGCTCAATACACTACTCTATTGTTCAGCTAAAACTAACAAGGAGCACCTATCCCTAGTTTACTTAGTATACAACTATGAGAGCACTACGATGCTAAAGATAAGGAAGTAAATACTACCTAGGATCTACAACTTCCATATTCAACACTTACTAAGCAACCTAGTGCAAAAATGATGGGCTTATACGTTTTTCCCTACAATGCAATAGAGACTGGTCTAAGTATTCAACAATAAACAAACTAGGTCCAGCACATGTCAAGTACAAGAAAACAATTGAAACCTATAGATAAAAACCCTTACAACCTTGTTCATTTTTTATTCCTGGTACCCAAAAGAGTTTTGAGTCACCAATCTTAGCTTCACTAATCAATGAAATCTTCAACTAACTCTTGATGTAAGAAACTTGAATCTTCAAGTGGATTAAATCCTTCATACTGGTTTATGTAGATTTTTTCATTTAAATATAATTTTCACATCCATTTTGTGAAGCTCCTGGTCATAATGAGCCACTAATACTCAAATGATCATAAGAAAATCCTTCTTAGAAACAAGAGAAAAGGTTTTATAGTAATCAATGTCTTCTTTCTATTATGAGTGAATTCTTTGCAACTAGTCTAGTTTTATATCTTTCAACATTACCTTTCGAGTCGCAATTAGTTTTAAATACATTTACAATCAATCGCCTTAAAACTCTTAGGTAGTTTGAATAAGTTCTCAAACATCTTTGTCACTAACTGATTTTACCTCGTCTTTCATGGCATCTACTCATTTTAAGAGAATTATCATCATCATCATCATTAATGAGATGTGAAAATTATGTAATTCTTGATTCTAATATCAAACTCTGATTCATGGAGATATACGATACAACCATCCGAAATAGCAGACCTCTTAACTTTCAAATGCCCAACATAAATTTTCAGTTGAAGAGCATTTATTGTATTCTCTGTGATAACTATATGATAAGATATTATATCTTTCATAGTTTGTTTGTTCCATAAAACTATTTTCAATGGTCACCTGTGGGATAATACTATCATGATATACAAACATTAAATTTTTTCTCATTCCCACTAATGCTATCATCCTCTAAAAATATAGTAGTTTATATTATACAATTCTGGTACTACGTGTGGCTTCAAATATATAACCATTTGACCACTAATAATTACCCATAAAGTAATAATTATTTAATTTTAATGTTAAATTTTATTTTATGGGATTTAAACAATAAAATATTTACGTATTATGCTACGTACTAATTTTATAAGGATACGACTATGTCTTCTGCAATGCAAAGTGTACCAAGAATATGTATTGGGGGTTATAACCTTTATCTTAAATAATTGGACAAATACAATAATCCTTATAATAATTACTATATTTTACTTAGATTGCTTATCTTTAATGTTATCTAAGCAAGCAGTAAAATCAGTGAAGTCAAAACTTGACAATATTCTTTCTCTCACTAACCTCTTTATTCTTGGTTTAGATATATGATCTAAGCATTTATATCATAAGAGAGGAATCAACACTATTGAATTCATGTTTTGATCCAACGCTTACATATAAAGTAAGAAGAAAATTTTTAAAAGAAAAATATAATCCATGATAATTTTATAAAGGCCATCATATAAATATCTAGTAAAAACTAGATTATTTTCTTTATACATAATAACAACTTTATTCAAAAAATTAAAGTTATATATTTTAGAGTCAAGTCTAGATATAGAAAATAAGTTTATGATATATAGAGTATTCATAAAGTCTACTTGGGATTCATTATCAATAATGAGTCTACGAGTATCAATTATTTGAACTCTAACATCTATCTGATTTCCACTAACTTTACTCTCATATTTTTTTGGATTCAACCAGACTCTACTCTCACATTTCTTTTGAATTTAATATCATGAGGTATCCTTATATGGAAGATTAACAATAATACCGTAATTAATCTTTCAATCATCACATGAGATCAGTTAACATTGGTTTGAAAAACATGTAAGGATTTACATTATTACTCTTATTTTCAAACCAATCATTATCTAATAGTCTTTCTAGAAGTATCACTTCTCATTGTCAGATTTAAAGTCTTTGTGGAAGATTCACTATCTTTCTAGGTGTAATTTTTTATATTCTTGTGTATAGAGAATCATTCATTCTCCATCTTACTTCAGTTTCAATTTCTTTTGGACACACTTTTCATTTGATCTAGCGTCTATTTTCGTTTATATTATAGTGGATCTTTAAGGTTCCAAACTTTTAAGGAAATGAATTTAACATAATCTAAGCAATAAATGAATTATTATAGAGAACATAGTAGGCAGAACTCCTATTAAAGAGAAGTAAATAACACATGCTTATCATAATATTATGTTTTGAGTTTTAACAGTAATAAAGCAACTTATTATATCATTACAATATATCTTTCAGGATCGAGACAGTAAAATGCTAGTGGTTCACATTACAATATATCTTTGTAGGTCACCCTTAGTAAAAAATTATTTAAAGCATCAAAATGATCAAGAAAGATATATATTTAGATACTCACATTTTATCTTTATCTGTAAGCTTTAAATACAAATCAACTCAATCATTCAAGAATGTATACCTTTAGATATTCTCGTTCCATCTTTGACTGTTATAAAATGATCATCACAAGGTCCTAAAGTTATCATTTAAATTGAATCTATTATATATTTATGTATAGAGCTAATAATATAATCCACATAATTAAGAAGGATGTGTACGTTTAAATACTCTCATTCAACCCAATTGCATAGTCATTAATGTTCTAAATCTCTATATGATAATTTAAATTGAATGTATCTCATAACAATGTCTATGAATAAAGTATATAATTCATAGAACTAAGAAGAATGTGTACCTTTGGATACTCTCATTCAATCTAATTGCATGATCATTAATTTTCTAAACTCTTTTAAATGAAATGAGCGAGCTCGAGAGCTTTGATCATTAACAATGGTCAGGGATAGAAGGATGGTCTGCCCTAGCACTTAAGGTGGAACCCAATGCTTCACAACAAACCAATCCATCAGGATTTCAGGCTAACATTCTACTAACAGAGGGAACGGAGCGAGACCCTTATCTATCTTTTCCTAACTAACGCCCACCCCACTTTTGCATTAAGTCAGTGAGCAGCTATATATGGCATATGCCCGCTCCCTATACGCCTGCAAATCGAGACCTGTGCGTATCACTCTTTAAGTTTAGACCTAAAGATACAATCCATACAACCAAGAAGAATGTGTATTTTTGAATACTCTCATTCAACTCAGTTGTATGATCATTAATGTCCTATACTCATTTAAACTTTAATGGTAATATGCTTTTAATTTTGCATACATTCAGCATAAAGTGTTCTTAACATTATATATATACATCAATATATACTTATTTATTTCATAAATAGTTTTCCAAACTAATGAAAACTAAAATAGAAATAATAAACAATCATTAATAGAATAAAAAAAATTACAAGAATTTGATTCTAAGTATAGTATAAATTGAAATGTACATAATAAACTCATTTCTGTTTTTGACAGAATCACATATAGTACTAAATATGACTAGAAATCTATCTAAACAATTATGGAAAGATGTGTGCATTTAGACATTCCCATTCAACCTAACTTTTAGACTTATGATTTATCATAATGTCTCATAGTTTATCTTTAATTTGATGTTATCATAGTTATGTTCAGGGTTAGAGGTTGTGGCCATCACAATCACGATGAGATGTGTACTTTTAGATACTCTCGTTCAACCTAATTGCATGAGATAATACCATAAACTAGTTGTAATATTTATGAGATAAAATTTTATTTATATTTAAGACTAACAGTTAGATTCAACACAATTTAAAGAAGTATGTACTTTTAGATACTCCCACTCTTTTCAACCATGTGATTTTTTTTAATGTCTTAAATTATTAAGGATTTTACGATGTCATTTCTTTAATAATGTTTGGATGTAGTTATTTTTAGTTCAATCACTTCGACTTTTCATAATTGATTCATTTTGGCGGCAATCGAATCATTAATTTTTTTAATTTTATCCCCAAAATTTCAACATCTAATCATTTATGACATTATTAAACCATTAATTTAATTATCTTAAATTCTAGTGCAATTAGAGTCATCAATGTGTTATCTTAAAGTTTTCTTAAAATAAAAACATTTGAGAAGACGGAATCAAAATCAGATTTAAAATGAAGACAGAATCGCTGTGAAAGCGATTATGTAATAATTCTGTCATTCACAAATTTTCGTCTTTAAAAGTTATGTTTTTATCCCAAAATATGTGTTTTATGTCACTTAAGGTTCCAACAATCATGAATATATTTGTTTTTATAAACAGAAACAGAAAACATACATTACCAGAAATGATACGAAATGAATGGAACACATAAAAAAAATATGACATAAAGAACAAAAACACAAAACTGTTTCAAAACAGAAACTGAAAACTGTTCCAAAACAGAAATAGAAATTTGTTCTAAACAGAAACACAGAAGATGTCTCAAAATAGAAACAAAAATAGATATAAACTAAACAAACAAATTTATGAGTAAATTTTTATGTCAATTTATACCCCCTTTTTTTTTTTTGTTAACAAAGATGACCTTTTCGGAATATTCTAGTCAACGTCAAAAAATTTGACTGGCGATGATAGGATTTCGACAAGTCGTCGATCAACCCGATGGGTCAAAAATCCGATTGATGGGTCACATCATGGGTCGACCCATTGGATCGGCCTGATTCGGTCCGGTCCAAATAGGTTTGATCATTTACTTTTGGTTCAAAAAAATTGATATGATTTGACCTGGATTAAATGAACCACTTGGTTCAATAATAATACTCTTTAATGGGCTTTAAAATGAATAGACTTCATAATAGGTGCATTCTAAGTTAAAGTTATCAGAATTGGGCCATAGCCTATAACTGATCATTATAATAAACCCAACCCATTCATTATAAAACTAAAAGAAGAAATGCCTAATATTTATATCATTAAAAGACCTAAAGGTTTAAATGAATTTGCGTTATGATACGGAAGTCTCCATTTCAATCTCAAGTCAAATCACTAGAATAAAGCCCGTAAGGTTCTGTTCGGTTATTACAGCCTCTTTACTAACTGATTTCAACCTATGTCATGGTTGATTTCAGCCTCTTTAATGGCGGATCCCAACAATAAATAACTCAAAATTTATTCCAAAATCAAATATTTAAATCAAAACCACTTTAGTGGTTGATCTAAATTTTACGAAATGATCCATAACCTATTGGCAAACCCAAGTTCTGATACCAGTGATGGAATTTCTAGCATCATAATTTTTAAATCATAATAAATATCTTCCCAATACACTATGAATCGTTTCAATACAAGAAGGAAAAACGATATACCGTTCATCGTCGATGACGTGTTGTTTCCTACGGAGCTTGACGCAGCCATTGATGACATCCTTGTATGAATAAGCAACCTTCTTCTTCTTGAATGGAGGTAGGTTTCTTCCCTTAATATTTTCTCAATGCACTCTTCTAATGGGTCACTCCTCTAATGGGTGAGATTAGGGCGTAACCGTACAAGGGGAGACCTAGTCTCCTTTAATAATATAATGTCCATCTCCCATTACTAGGCCAATCAATTAGAGAGCAAATCTTCCCTATTTGACACCAAACTAATATGGTGGGTATCTTCAATTTATTCTAAGATACTTGCAATCAAATCAAATATTGGGTTTCCATGATGGAATCCAATCAATGTTCAATTAGGACAAATAAAGAAAATAAAATCCCATAGTTCATACTTGGGCCAGAATTAGAATATTCACAAAACAAAAGCTCAGTTCCACTCTAATGTCCCCAATTCTCCTCAAAGGCTGTCATCCAATAGATTCCAAATTGTTTCAACGGCAAGATTGGATCATTATCTTGGTATTCTTTTGTGGGAGAAAGACTTAAGTAAAACTAACTATCTTAGGGGGGGACTTCTGAATTATAAATACGTCCCCACTACAAATTTCCTTCATGCTCCATACTACATGTCCTCCTTCTTCCTGTTGGGGTTGGAAGTCCATCTTCCGAATTAGAGATCTTTTTTATCAAGGGTTTGATTATCCGATTGGCCATGGAAGATCTATTAACCCATAAAAACGGATCCATGCATCCCTAGATATACTCCATCTATAGCTTTTTTTCCACTTCATCATCTTGCCCCCATCAAGAGTAATGGATTTCGATCGGCCACAACTCTTGTTCTTGGAAATCTCAGTTTGTGAAGTTTTGGTGGCCTCTTGATATGGCCGTTGCAATTTTATTTATTCCCATTTCCTTGTTTCAAATGGGTTGTTCTCTATTTTATCTCCTTGTAGAACCTCTCTTGACTCTCTTCTACTAAAATTAATCTTATCTGGCAAAAGATTTGGCATATTTGTTTAACCCTCAAAGCTAAAAAAGTTGGTCTGGAAATTATTGCTAGATCGAGTCCCTCACTCAGACCTCCTCTCTAACTAGGATTTCAACATCGGCTCTCAATGTCCTTTCTGTCCTGCTCTTACCAATAGTGATATATCAGCCCTTTTGCATCTTTGTATGGAGATTGATTAGTTTTGGAAACAGAGTCTCTCATTCACTTCTGTTACTCTCTCGTTCTCCTTCCTCATTCTTTAATCCTTATGGCACTCCTACTCAGAGTCATTGGAGATCTACCTCTATGGTTAGCACGTTTTGGAACCTTTGGTAACCATGGATTTAGGGGACAGTCTCGATATCGATCCGATATCGATCTGGATCGGATCGGCAAGTATCGATCGGTTTTACTCTTGCTTTTTTTAAAAGGTACAATTTTTTTACTGTTTTACAATATGGGTAGCTGATCCAAATCGATCAAAGATCAAAGATCTGTCTCAACCAATACCAATCTGATACGACCAATACGATATCAATACTTAAAACCATGTTAGTAAGCCTTAATTTAATGATGTATCAATTTTTTATTTCATCTTTTTGTTCAATCATTCTTGAGGATTAGAATTGACCATTCTCTGTTTGTAAGCGAGGATTCTCCCGGATCTAGATCCTCTATTATTCTTCAATATGTTATTCTTGTGTTATTTTAGATGCAGAAGACGACACGTGGCAAAAGAGAGGTGGACGACCCAAATTAAGTGAGAAAAGAATGTTCCCTTAAAATTGATTTAAGTTCAATACAAACCAGTTAGGTTCTCTCACAAAAAAAAAAAAAGATTCAAACCTGCGTTTATTTATTTATTTTTTGTTTTTCCTTCTTGGATTTGATCTCTCTCTTTCTCTATCAACTGCAAAAAAATCCAAAACCCTTAACCTAAGAAGCTATGACCAACCAAATAATGCTGAAAAACTTCAAGTCTGTAATTACAACTTTTCTTCACTGATCCATGCACTCCAGATCGGATCAGCAAGTATTGATTGGTTTTACCCTTGCTTTTTTTAAAAGGTACCATTTTTTTACTGTTTTACCCTTGAAATAATATGGGTAGCTAATCCAAATCGATCAAAGATCAAACATTTGTCTCAACCAATACCAATATGATATGATCGATATGATATCGATACTAAAATCATGTTAGTAAGCCTTAATTTAATGATGCATCAATTTTTTATCTCATCTTTTTTTTTTTCAATCATTCTTGAGGATTAGAATTGACCATTCTCTGTTTGTAAGCGAGGATTCTCCCGGATCCAGATCCTTTGTTATTCTTCAATCTGTTATTCTTGTGTTATTTTAGATGCAGAAGACAACACGTGGCAAAAGAGAGGTGGACGACCCAGATTAAGTGAGAGAAGAATGTAGCATTAAAATCGGTTTAAGTTCAAAATGAACCAGTTTGGTTCTCTCACAAAAAAAATATTCAAACCTGTGTTTACTTATTTATTTTTTGTTTTTCCTTCTTGGATCTGATCTCTCTCTCTCTCTATCAACTGCAAAAAATCCAAAACCCTTAACCTAAGAAGCTATGACCAACCAAATAATGCTGAAAAACTTCTAAGTCTGTAATTACAAATTTTCTTCACTGATCTATGCACTCCATAAATCCAAACCCCCACCCCCACTCCTCCCCCCAAAACAAAGCACTCAAAATCCAAAACCCATAAATCATGTCTACCTGTTTGAAACAGGTAACTCCTCCCAACCCTGATTGAGATCTTTGACTCCAATAAAGAAATAGAAAGCACACAAGTTTCTGAGAAGGAAAACAAGAGAGACTACTGAGGTAAAAGTGCACAACACATATAGGCTACGTTTGGTTGCAAGGGAAATGGGAAGGGAAGGGAAGTGGAGTGAAGTGAAAGGAAGTGAAGTGAATTTTTTTTTCCCTTTTGAGTCGTTTGGTTGCAACAAAAGTGGAGTGAAATTAATTTACATAGTTGTTTGGTTGGATGTAAAATTTTTAAAATCTAATAATCCATCCAAACTCCTCAAAATAGATGGTGGGGGGGGGGGGAGTACTTTTCAATCCAGAACCCACCTAGCTCCTCAAAATTTATATTGGTTATGTGAATCAGGTCATTCAAGGTCTGTACCAAATCAAACCAAATGTCATCAGATACTATGTTCTATCACTAACCAAAATAAACCATTTTCATTATATATATCAAATGAATGCAGCATAAATAAATATTTAAAATAATATAAAAGATGATCACAAAAAAAACAGTAATAGATCACAAGTGATAATGAGTGAAAGGTCCATTCCAAAAGTCTTTTGGTCAAAACAAACCCAACAGGTCAGTAATGTTCCATATGGCTCAAACCCAAATTCTTTTGGTCAAAACAAACCCAATTGAGTCGCGTGAGAGAGAGAGAGATTGTTGAGAGTCATGAGCAAGGTGAGAAATAAAAAGGGAAATTTTTATGGTTAAGTGAAATTTTTTTCACATGTAAAATATATTTCTCTTGCAATTAAACATCTAAATTTATTTTTTTTGGGAAAAAAATTCCACTTTACATAAAAAATTTGCATTCCCCTTGCAACCAAACAAAGCCATAAGAAATAATTAATTCCATCTGTTTTTCTCGGAAGAGAAAAGGAATCAAATATGGGGAGGGAAATATTTTTGAGAAATTGATTGAGTTTGGATGTCTGAAATCGAGCTGAAGGAAGGGGGAGAGAGAAAGAGAGAGAGGTAGAGGAGAGACGTTTTGAGGATGAAATGGTGGAAAGAGTGGGAAGAAGGGCTAACACAGAAGCAACTATGAGGGCTCAAGAATGAAAACTCCCCAAAACAGAGGAATGGAACCCTGGATTAAAGAGTCCAGGTAAATCAAGGGCTGAGGAATGAAAACTCCCCAAAATGAAGGCTGAAATCGTCTTCTCTGAGCTTCAGGTGTTTGCTGTTGTAACAAGATCAGATCAACAGAGAAAGTGAGCATATTGAAGAGTAACAACGAGATGAGAGAGAAGAAAGAAAGAAGAAGAGATTTAAGAGGGAGAGAGATAAGTCGCAGGCTTGAATCTTTTTTGTCAGAAAACCAAACTAGTTTATATTGAACTTAAACCGGTTTTCTCATTTAAAACCGGTTTTAATGGTACATCCTTCTCTCACTTAATCTGTGCCTTCCACCTCTCCTTTGCCACATGTCATCTTCTGCACCTAGAATAACACAAGAATAACTGATTAGAGAATAACAGAGGATCTGGATCTAGATTCTCCCTCCTACTAATGAATCTTCTTACCAGAAAAAGAGAAAATCAACCAATCTTTTCTGCCTTTCTCTGATTATTGGCCGGGAGAAAGAAGAAATCAACCCCTCTCACAGCCTCTCTCTAATTATTGGCCAAAAAAAATAACCCATTTCAATGCCATCAATCAAATTATTGTTGGAAAGAAAGAAAACCATCTCATTTCCTGTCTCTAATAATGGACAAAAGAAATCCACTCACTTCACTGCCATCTCTCTGATTATGGTCCCGGAAAGTTGTCATCTATCGTATGGAGTATGGCTAGTGCGTAGTAACTGTATAAATTGTAAACCACCACAAAAATCTACTTAGAATGAAGAACAATGGTTGTTTGCTTTCTTCCCTCAATTGCTAGCCCATTTCTGAATGGAGCAAAATCATTCAAGGTGGACCTATTATTATAGAAAAATCAACCTCTTAGTGGACGAATTAAATCTAAACGAAGGTGACACTCCATCTTGAGATTAACCACAATATTCCTTAGGTTGTGCTTGGTAGTTAAGAGAAGAAAAGAGAAGAAAAGAAAAAAATATAAAAAGAAATTCTCTTTGTGCTTGGCATGTCCTGAACCAAGAGAAGATGTCATTTTTAAATTTCAAAATTCACATTAGGAATGATGAAGTTTTCTTTTAATTCCAAAAAAAAAAGAAAAAAAAATTGCTATAAACACAAGAAAACATGGGAAAATACAAAAAAATTTATTTTCTTTTCTTTCTTTTCTTTTCTTCTCTTCTAATGATAACCAAACACTCATACTTGTTTCTATTTTTTTACCATATCATTTCATTTCTATTATTTTCTTTTCTAGATTCCATTTTCTTTTCATTTCTTTTCTTTTCTTTTCTTGACTACCAAACACAGCCTTAATGAAAATTCCAAGGTCATAGGAATCAGATTATTGAGATTAGGATAGTATTCATTGTAGCTAGGGAAGAAAAGAGAAGATTTATTGTCTCATATACTAGGCAAAATATTCAACTGAATTCGGATCATAATTAGCAAAATGGCATTTAAAACAGTGTTTCAGTTTTTTACCATTTTAAATGTATTCTGCCATTTGTTTTCCAAAGATACAGGAAAAACAAAAACATGGTCAGCATTTCCATCTTAAATGCGTTTAATGTCCGTCCCCTCCCTCCCCCCCTTTTTTTATTAAAGGTAAAATATGTGTATTAATTAAAAGGAAAAATAAAATACAAAAAGCAGGCAACCCTCTTTAGATAGACCTAAAGGAGGGAGGAGAGATCCTCAGCAAAGCAAGACAGCCCCTTGCCAAACAAAAGCAGATTACCAAGCAAATGAGGAAGCAAAGAACATAGTAAAATACACGTATAATACGCACATCCGAACGTTTAATTCAAAAGTTCGTAATTTGGCGTATCAATCCAAAAAAACCATTTAATACACGGATTTTAAAGATAATCATATTATACATGAATAATACTCGTATGATACGTTACATACTCAATAAAACTTTTAGGTTAAAAAAAATTGAGATTAATCCAAATGGGCCAAATCCCGATTCCCGACTTGTGTCTTCTATCAGGAACCCTAATCGATCGAAACTATAACCCTTCTTCTTCCCTCATCTAAGTAAACCAAAAAAATGTGGAACCCTTGCCCCAGTAACCCCTTCTCCATCTCCATTCTCAGCGGCCAGCTACTGAGGGTGATAGGTAAGACATCAATACCCCCTGCTCTCATTCTCTTCTCCATTTCTCTTCCGATTGATTGTTGAAAACCCATTCAACCCTTCCTCTTCTCTGTTTCTCTTCCCATTGGTAGTTGAAAATCCAATCGAGGGTGATTGCAATTGCAAATAATTTTTAACGAGAAGCAAGAAAGATTTAAAAGAGATGACTCACATGGACAAAGATGGCCAAGGGCAGGATTCTCCAAAAGGGGTTGAAATGAAAACCTTTTGAAATGAAAATCTCTTTAGGAAATTTAGCATACAATCGCCATTTGAATTGGACCAACAATTATTTAAAAACATAGTTGCAGCTAAACAATGTGAAGAATTAGAAAGAGGAAAATGACACGGGTGTTCTCCTCCCTCTGTTCTTACAATACTGCATCTGAGAAATCAAAGGAGTTGAAGGGAGGAGGTTCTTGAGCTGTAAAATTGATCCATGACCGGTCTTAGATTGTACCTGGATGGAAATTTTAAGAAAACCCAAGCGCATCTCTAGGATGAACAATTGCAAACAATTATTCTCCATCTTTTTGAACCTTGTTTTCGTACTAAGAAGAAGAAGGGAACATGTTAAAGTTACGAGACGAGATGAGGTTTAGTTTTCCTCTTAGTTCTTTCTACCATACCCTTTTTAAGGGTTAAATTTAATTAATATTAAATGTGAAAATTCAAAGGAATGGAAAATGACTTCAAAAAAACATGAACACTAGGATAGCCTAGTGGTGGTAGCTTAGCCTTGTGGAGCCGGCACCTAGGGAGGAGGTCGTGGGATCAAACCCTATCATACGCATTGTGTGAGTGTGTGTGTGTATTTTCTTATTTATTCTGTACCCACCCGTGGGTTGCTCAGATGGTTAGGGCAAACTGGGGATTGTGTGGATTAGGCGCACGGTCTCAGGTTCGACTCCTCATCTGTGCATCTGCGATTTAAGAGGAGATCATGGCGGTGAGTTGTTGTGCTAGTCTCCCCGAGGATTAGTCGAGGTGGGCGTAAGCTGGCCCGGACACCTTGGTTAACAAAAAAAAAAAAAAAAATGACTTCAAATTGAAAAATCAGATTGGATTTTAGTGTCCATAAAAGCATGGTTGATTAGAATTTAGTTTCAAACAATCATTTTAAGTCCCGAATTTTTGCTCCCGGATTTTGACAGAGAAACTTTATTAAACATGTATTAAACACATACTGTATCATTACCGTCCGTGTTTTATTGCACCAAATTTTTTAAAACGTATCATTACCGTATGGTCCATTAAATTGCCCTACGTATCCGTTCCCGTATTATCGCCATTCCCGAACTTACTAACTATGGCAAAGAATTAGGCTCTATAGTATATCATATGGTTGGCATTATTATCCACCGGAGCATTAAGCTCATCAAGAAATTTCGAAGGGAATGTTCTCATTTTTTTGACATTTTTTAAGACATTAAACTAGTTGAACACAATGGCTACTTACCTGACTATATCTTTCTCTCCCAAACTCCTATTGATCTGATTCTTTCGCCAATGTGAAGCTAACTCGAAAGGCTACATTTTTCATCCTGAAATCGATGTATAAACTGATACATGGGCTGAAAATTGTTTCTAAAGTGATGACCCCCAACTCTAATTGAACATCCATCACTCCATAATAATTTTAAACTCGTTTTGTACATTAGATACATATATTCATGTAATAATTCCTCAATTTATATGAGTATATTGCTTTTTTTTTTTTTTTTTATCTTCTTTATTTTTCTACGCATTTAAACCATGCCATTCTTTTTTTTCCTTCATTCTCTGTTTTTTAAAACCCTTTTTTACCATACCATATTGAGTTTTTCACCATTTAAAGCATATACCATTTGTTTTCATTTTTGTGTGGTTCTCATTTTTGCTAATTAAGAACTGGATCCTCAACATATGTTGGTGATCGCCATGTGTTGTTTCAAGTAAAGTTTAGATTGTTATCAAATTTTATTTATTGAAAATTAAAAAATATAAAAAAAAAAACGTCTGGCCATGTGGCTTCTATGTCCAAATACAGGAGCACGCAAAATTACCTTCTGTCCATGTTAATACCTCTATGCACATTTCTGTTGGCCCCCATACTGATTCAAGGGCTATATGCCTAGGCAGTGATCTCCTACTCTTTTCTATTTTAGTGTCTTCCCACTAAATTTATGGCCCGTGAGCTCTTTCTTCCTCAAGCAATCACAAACACATGACCCTCACACCAATGGTTTCAAGTCTCTAATTAAATTAGTGAAACAACTAATCCGATGAATCAGCTGACATCAATCCCAATTTCAGCCAATCCTAGTCATTGATGTTTAAATTGGAATTATATCAGCTGATCCCTGATCACTTATTTATATTTTCAGTTGGATTGGACCGATTCTCAATTCTCATGTCGATCCCAATTTTTACCCAGAATGGTTTGAAATTGGTTGGATTGGTCCAACTTAGGTGTTTAAGACCTCGCTCACATTTCTCGCATTTTTGTCTAGATTCATCTCCATCTCTCTTTCCTCACACTATCTTTCGCTTCTCCCTCCACCTATCACCACTTTTTCTCATCTCTTTGCAACTTCCAACCTCAAACTGACGACACTAGGAAGTAGTGCTTTAAGACAACACAACTTTTGAAGTACGAGATCTTGTATTATGTCACTTCACAAGTGGGCTGATTCAGAAGGACCAAGGCTTCGATGCATAGATAAATAACTTGACAAGGAATTGCACAACTGAAAGGGAAGAGAAACTAACAAATGTTGAATCGGCATGATATTTTGAATGGGTTTCGTATTTGGGCATTTGTGTTTGTGATTAAATATTTTGGTGTGGGACAAAACTGAAAAGGAGTTGCAGATGTGAAGGAGTAAATGAATTCACGATCACTGACGAGATGTGTTTCTAGAGGGGTTAATTATTAAATTTTGGGAAACGCCACCTATTGTTTACACAGACAAAACGGAAAATTCCAATTCAACGACAACTTGACTTCCCTTATTCTAAAACCATGCAACTTCTTTTACTTTTAGGCATAGTTCATAATCTCGGGATCAGTTGATTTAGCTGATCCTATAGGATCGATATTGGCCGACATCAGGGTTCTTGACCGCTCTGATACTGATTCACTGGCAGTCTGGCACAACTAAAGGGTGAAAAGGTAATAAAACAGATTTAGAAAAAAATAAAAAAAGGTGTAGGTCATTCCTATAACACCCCCAAACCCACTCTAGGAGTAAGGGTCATCAACTAATCCACAAGATCAATCAATTATAAATAATGAACCTAAATGGAGCCAAAACATAAATCCAATCAAACCAGAATAAATCATCATAAACAAACACAGCGGAAGACTATATAACCCTTAAGCTAAAATCAATATAAAATTCAAATGCCCAATATCTATAAAGCTGGTGCACCACAGAAAGGAATAAACACAACTTTGTTTATTAATCTAAGTAATATCAGAATTTCATAGTTATTACAATTGTTCTTAATAAAGTAAATAAAATTTAAATAAGATCAACACATTCAATCTGAGAAACATCTCCATATTGAAACCTGATTCATAGATATAAATCTCGTTTGAAAATCATGTTAGGAAATTTTTCTTAGATTAGGCATCTACTCCCCCCAAAAACAATATCCAAACTGTAGTTGATTTTGTCCAACAAATTTAAAAGTCTTATTACTCCACTTTCTCAAATTCAAATCACTTCCATTTTTTTTTTCAGGAATTCATTACTTTTGTTACAGTACAAAAAGCGGATGATAAATCGAAGTCTATGTTCCTTCATTACCACACCCCTTCTTGTGTACAGAAAGCTGTCCTAGCAGTGATCTATCCGAGAACATGAATTTTCAGGCATATCAAATAACTCTGAATTTATGAAATTTTCAATAGGGTCATATAAACAAATATATGTATTCTCAATAATTATTTCAGGTTATAAAACAATCTCTAACTATGGTCAAAATTATGAATAATCTCCGACTGCTGAATTGTTTAATTTAGAAAATACTATTAACATACAAAAATCATTTTCTCTCTCATTACCTCTCAATCTGAATTTGTATAGCTTCTTCTTCTAACTGTCCAACCCTCTTTCTCCTTTTATTTCTCTCCTTTCCTTATTCAACTCTCTCTCTCTCTCTCCTTCTTGATTTAAAACTCTTTCTTTCTTTATTTATTTTATTTGGATTTCCTAGATTTTCTCTAACTCGTTCTCCTTCACAACTCTCCCTTCCTTTCCTTTCCTTTCCTTTATTTATTTATTTGTAGTTAACAAATGTGGCCCACAAACAACATATACAAATAGATGTTGAACCTTCGGCCTCTTTATCAACTAGAGTTCCAACCACTAAGTTAGGTGTTCACTTATTTACTACATGCACAAGAATATATATTATATACATCATATATCATCCACGCAAAGTGTGAAAAGTCTAAATTAGCCATGCCTATTACACACCCTGTCCAAAGTGATCCGAATCGATTAGAGTTGAGAATCTCGAGACCAATCTTGATCCAAGAACCGAGATTACAAGCCTTACACTCAGATAGGGTGGGGTTTTTCTATTGTTTGATTCATTCTTCTCTTTCAAAATTAGACCTCACAGTGACTACAAGGACGATACCTACATCTATTCTTTCTCCTCTGGAGAAGGTGGATTTGGTGATTTTAATTATTAGAGAGATTTATGACTTTCATTTTATGGGGTTGGCTACCATGGTTGTCGATGTGATTCAACGGTTTAGGAATGGTAGAGAGAGAGAGAGAGAGAGAGAGAGAATGGAGTGTGACTAGAGAAAAAGGAGGTAGAGAGAGAGACAATGGAGTGCAATTGGAGAAAAGGAAGGTAGCGAGGCATGAGAGATGGAGATGGAAATGGAGATGGAGATGAATATTCATGAGAGAGGGAGCGTTATGCGAGGTTCGTGTATGATGAAGAAGGAATTCAATCGACTAAATTTCGCTACGTAAGAAAATTGAGATAATGATTTAAACTTCCTAGGAATTCTGATCAACTCCACATATGTGGAGAGTATTTACTCTCCACATATTGTGGTAAGCCGGCACCTAGCCAAGCTATAACTTGGAACCTCCTCTTTTCAAAGATTTATTTATTTATTTTTTTATTTTTAAATTAGAAAATGGTGAGATCCACCATCATCTTCATCAACTTAGTTTACCCCTTCTTCACGAAGACCACTGCCCCACCCTTTATCTTCTTCACGAACACCACCACTCCATATTTTTGTTATTCACTCAGTGCAGTATTGTGGGTCAAATTCCAAACTAGCTCGGCCAGCGTCAAAGCCTGCCAGACTTGGACCTAGCCTAGAACAGTCTTTATGCTCTCATACCCATCTCGATTACTAAATTTTGAATCTAAAGAGATCTATCAGTTGGATAGATATGGATATGAAAATTTTTGTTGATATGATTGGGTGTTCTAACATGTGTGTAAGGCATGTGAAGAGTAGTTGAAACTAATCCTTGATTTCGTGTGTTATAACATGTGTGTGGGATATGTGAAGAGAAGTGGCAATCTATTCTGAGCTCTTTTGACTATATCATGTGCTTTCCCATTGAGAAGTAGTGATATGAGAAATTATCACAGTTTTCATTTTTTTTTTCTTCTTTTTAATGTCATGGTTTATCTTGTAGATATTATGATGTAATTAAATATTCAATAACATCTATATGTTTGGTATTTGTGCGAAAAAAACTAGGAATGGCGGAGGACGATAGAGAGGTGGATTATGATGGCGGAGCAAGGGAGGTTCTTGATTGAGGACCTATGCAACCTGAGACTAACACAAGGGGAGAGGGAGGATTTGGCCCTAAAAGATCTTATGCAAATGCTATGGGGAATGGTTCTTGGCCAGTGATTGATTCCCTCCCAGAACCAATCCAAGCTGGTAATATAAGGAGAATCATGATTCCTCAATGTGACTATGAGACCAAGAGGCAGGCTATCAGGTTCGCTCTTATTGGAAGGGTCAATTTAAGATTGATCTCTTTGGATGCTCTGCTATAGGAGGCTGTAGAAAAATGGAATCTGAGTCAAGGTGTGGTGATGTATCCTCTTAGAAAGGGCTACGTCATATTTTAGTTCCATTGTGAGTGAGGCAAGGCTGCTGTTTGGAGGAGGAGCCCAATAAAGATAGGAGAGCAACTAATCCGCTTCCATCACTAAAAATCGGATTAAAATATTCATGAGAAGCAGGTTTGGACTAAGATGGTTTGGATCCGCTTTCTGGATCTCCCATTGGAATATTGGGATGAGAATGTTCTTCTCTCCATCGCGAAGGTTGTTGGTCGCCCTGTTACATTGGATTGCCACACCAAGCAAGGCCTGATGGGATAGTTTGCGAGAGTCCTTGTAGAAGTGGGTGCTACAGAAACTACATCTCGTATTGAAGAAGTTCAAGTTGAGAGAATGGAACCATGTACAACCAAAATTTTTGGTTTTAGGCAGAAGATGTTGTATGAGGATGGACTCACACGCTGTGGTTACTGCAAAAGGATGGGGCATAAAGTTGGGGAATGCAGATGCAAAAAAGCAAGATGATGAAAAGCAAGTAGCCATGGACAACTTAGGAAGTCCTGGGGTGGTCTATGTTGAAGACGAAGTCTACTTGGGGCGAGTCAACTTGCAAGAGGCTAGAGTCCCAAACGTGGTAGCTGCTAATTGTGATTCCCCTTCCATAAATGGCTCCCAATCTTCCAATCAAGGTTGTCCAGATTTGGAAGGCAATATTCAAATTGTTTTGGTTTCATTATCATCAAAATCACATCCAGCAACATTAGATAATCCTAACGTTCAAGATAAGGAGATATCTCCCATGAATGGTATCTCCTCAGGGAATATTCTGAATGCCTCTCAGAATATTTCCCTACCAAACATGGGTGAGGGTCAGATTGAAGAATTTGGGTCTGAATATGGGTCTGGGTCTGGGTCAGAAACGGACCATGATAGCTCTACATCATCTAAGCAGGAATTGGATGAAGATTCTCCCTTGCAATGGGCGGCTGACCAGGTGGGTGGCTCCTAGGTCCTTCTTGGTGTGCCCTTGCTTCCTTGTCTAAGGAGAGAAGCAACAATGCGTGGAGGTAACACCATGGCTAGAGGGGGATGACCTCCCTCTTCTTGGGTCTAGGCTACTTCAAGTGACACTGTAATAAAGCATTTTCTTGAGGCTAAATTCAGAGGTGGTAGGTTTGCTTTGAACTTTCTTGTGGTGGAGACCATTGACAATGCCATCACTGCCCGTGAGAAAGGAGGTGCAGGTACCTCTAGAGGAAGCAAACAGAGCAAAAAATGTGGCGGTCAGACTAAGAAGTCTGGAAAATCTCAATAACCCCCTTCTGTTTCTGATGTGTGTTCTATTCTGGAACATTTGTGGTGTGAAGAAGGTTGTTGGCGTGAGGGCTTTGAGGTCTCTGCTAAGAAAGCACTCCCCTGACATTGTCTGTGTTGCTGAACCTATGGTTCAGAAAAGTAAGTTCCCCTATCTTATGGTGAATAAATTAGGAACTGAGGCTGACTTTTTTCATAATCAACGTGTGGATAAAGTGCCTAACTTGTGGGTCCTATGAAAGCAATGAATTGACCATCCCTTTATTATTTCTATGTCAGACCAGCAGATTTCAATGGTTATGGACTAGCTTGGAAATAAAATCGGTATTTCCTTCATTCATGCTAGTAGCTTCAAGATTCTGAGAAGGGACCTGTGGATGGATTTGGGTTTGTTGGGTCTTTCCACCATTCCTTGGTCAGTTATAGGCGATTTTAATGCTACTCTCTTGTCTTCGGAGAAAAGGGGCCTTGAAAGACTTAATTTTAGTTCGGCATCAAAATTTCAAGCTATGGTGGACTCTTGTGCTTTAATCTTGGTTCCTTCTTAGGGAAAGAGATTCACCTGGACAAGTAATCGTTGTAGAGGTCACATCTCTGTTGTTCTTGACTGTAGCTTTTGCAATGAAATTGGATCGATTTTTTCAAAAATATCTCCCAGTGAGTGCTTCAGTGTACGGTATCTGACCACGCGCACCTCTTGGTGATCTCTGATGTGGTCCCTAAGCTGCCTAACACCCCATTTAGTTGCATAGTTTCTGGATGGATGACATAAACTTTTCTTCCTGTTTTTAAAGAAGCTTAGAAGACAGAGATTAGGGGCGAACCAATATTTGTTCTAACTCAGAAGCTTAAGCATGTGAAGGCTACCCTCAAGTTGTGGGCTAGAGAAACTTTTCCCCATATTGACAAGGAAGCGGACCGAGCTTGTTTTTCTCTTAAATCTATTCAAGATGAAATTGAGATGGTGGGTATGTCTGATGAGCTCTTTAATAGAGAAGTTGATGCCAAAATTGCTCTCCTTAAGGCTTCCCAGTTGCAAACGAAATTGTGGTCTAAAATAGCGAAGTAAAAGTGGATGAAAGAAGGAGACCACAATTCCAAATATTTTCACTTGTCAGTGAAGATGAGACACTCTCGTAATCAGATTCGAGCTCTAAGGAAAGAGGGTGGATCATGGGTCTCTGATCAGCCATCTCTCTCTAGCCATAGCTCTGATTTTTATGAGTCCTTTCATGGTGCATCTCAGGTCACTCCTCGTTGGGATCTTCTTGACTGCATTCCTCGAGAGTTGAATGAAGATGACAATACCTTTCTTGAGGTTGTTCCAAACATTGATGAGATCAAGAAAACTGTCTGGGACCTTGACCATGATAGCTCCCCAAGTCCGGATGGGTTCTCAAATAATTTTTTTAGACATTTCTGGGACGTTATTGGATTGGATTTTTGCAGGGTTGTCTCTTATTTCTTTAGGGTGGGTCAGCTTTTCAAGGGGTTAACAATTGTTTTGTTACTCTAATTCCTAAATCTTCTGGAGCCTCCTCCCTTGACAAATTCTGCCCTATATGTATGGGGAATTTTTATTGTAAAGTCCTAACAAAAATCCTAGCCTCTAGAGTGAGTTTGTTTCTCCCTCGCCTTATCTCTGAGGAATAGGGGGCATTCCAAAAGGGAAAGGTTATCTCCTCCAATATAATCCTAGCCTTTGAGTTAGCAAACTTGGTGCATTCTATGTGAGAAGTGGTGGTATGGGTCTAAAGCTTGATGTTCAAAAAGCTTTTGACTCTATATCATTGGACTTTCTATATGCTACTTTGAGTAGGTTTGGATTTTCTGATAAGTGGATTTCTTGGATCAATGAGATTCTTTCTTCCTCGAGAATCTCAATTCTTGTAAATAGGGGTCCTGTAGGATTTTTTGGAGTAAGTCGTGGCCTTCGCTAGAGTGATCCAATTTCTCCAATTTTGTTTATTTTGGCAGAAGAAGTGTTGTGTAGAGGTAGAAAAAACCTAATAACGACTAGAAAATTAAAATCTCTCCCGGGTCCCAGAGGTGCCCTCACCCCAACCCACCTTCTTTTTGTTGATGATACCTTCGTGTTTATGAATGCCTCAGCAAATTATGTTAGACATTTACAGAATTTCTTACTCAGGTATCAGAGTTCTTTGGTCAGCACATTAACCTGAATAAAAGCAGAATTTTCTTTGGGAAAGTGGCGCCTCATAGAAGATATTTATCTCAGAGACCTTAGGAATTTCTCCCTCATGTCTTCCAACAAAGTACTTGGGGGTTGAAATTTTTAAGGGAAGAGTGACCAAAAATCATATTCTTCTTTTGATGGATAAAATCAAGTCCAAATTGGCTAGCTAGAAAGGTAAACTGCTTTCTCTTGCTAGTCGGGTGGAGCTTGTAAGGTCAGTGATTTCTAGTATTCCTATCCACAACGTCACAGTTTATTAGTGCCCCAATCTTCCATCAAAATTGTGGAGCAGTGGAAGAGGAATTTTATATGGTCTGGTGATATGGACAAGCAGAAAAAGGTGATAGTTAAATGGGAGAGCATGTGCAAGCCTAAATAGAAGGGTGGTTTGGGGATCAAAAAATTGAGAGATGTGAACAAGGCTTGTCTATGCAAATTGGCTTGGCAGATCAAGCATGATGACTCAATAATGAGTAATTTTTTTTGGATCCAGATTTATTAACAAGGATGGCTCTCTACGTTGAAGTTACAAATCCTCTTCTATTCTTCTTGGTCTGAAAAAGGTTTGGTCTTTTGTATCTGAGATGGAAGTTTGGTTAGTGGGTAATGGTAATAAAATTACTTTTGGCTTGACAAATGGATTCAGGGGAGATCAATTTGTAGAAGACTCAAATCTGGATATGAGTTGGTCTGACAACATAGATATGAAAGTCTCGGACTTTAGTTCCAATAACAGATGGTGCTTTCCTACTATGAATTCAAAATTCCTTCAGGATATTTTTGAAAAGGCCAAGACGATTCATGTTTCTGATATGAGAGGCTTATGTCTTGGTGCCTCTCCTCATCTGGTGCTTTTTCTATAAATTCTGCCTAGGAGGAAATCCGAAAGAAGAATCCATAGGTCTCCTAGTTTTCTCTTATATGGAAATAAAAAATTCTGCCAAGTCAAGCAGTTTTTGGTTGGAGACTTGTCCATAAAAGACTTCCAATAGATGAAGAGATTTGTAGAAGGGGTATGCAGTTGCCATCCAGATGTGATCTTTATGGCTCTGCAGAAGAATCTCTAGATCACATTTTTTTACATTGTTCATACTCCATCTCTCTGTGGCGTCAATTCTGTGATTATTTCACTCTTTATGGGCCAATTTTTTCAAGGTTAGAAGACTTCTTCATATGGTGGAAGAACAAATCAAAGACAATAACTTTTAAGGAGGTCTGGAACAAAGGAATTATTCTTATTCCTTACTACCTCTGGAGGGAGAGAAACTCAAGGCGGCATGAAGGTATCTCCAAACTTTCAATGCAATTCTTTGCTGCTGTTAAAGGTGAAATTAGTGCTCTTTCTTTAGTTCTCTCAGGTAAATCTACATCTATTTCAGATTTGTTATGTGCAAGGCAGATCGGGATCCCTCGTGTTTTCAGCAAAAGAGGTGTTCCTATCGAAATATTTTGGTGCCGCCCCCCCAGGATGGTTCAAAATTAACACTGATGGATGCTCTATAGGGAATCCTAGAAAGGTTGGTATTGGGGGTATTCTGAGAAATGATAAGGCAGAGATTATTTTAAACTTCAGAAGGTCTATTGGTGTTCGGACAAATTTTGAAGCTGAATTTTGTGCTATTATTTCTGGTATTGAATACACTAGATCTCATAGGGTTTAGAATCTTTGGATTGAATGTGATTCAATTGCTGTGGTGAATCTCCTTGTTAGAGGCATAGTTCCCTGGTTTGTTCATCAAATATGGAGAAATCTCTCTTCTTTTCTGAAGATGGCGAAGTGGAAGGTTACTCATTGCTTTCCTGAAGCCAATCTAGTCGCTGATTTTCTAGCAAAATCGGCTATTGTTCATGATATTTCTGATCCAATTTCGTCTTGGCCTATTCTTATTCAGATGGAGATAGAGAAGGACGCTCTCATGCGCTCGTTATAGATTTGTTTAGTTGTCTTTCTTTCTCTGTCTAGGTTGAGTTTCTTTGGGTTCCCTCCCTGCTGATGGAAATGCCGAAGGTGGGCTAGGCGCTCAAGTTTCGCTCTTCCTATTTTTTGTTCCGCCTATGGGCGCTGTATTTGGTTCTTCCTATTTTTTCATTCTTAATTTATATTTTTTGATTTCTAGAGAAAAAAAAAAAGGGAAAGCGGCAACCTATTCTGATGAGAATGATCTTTGGAGAACTTCATCCTCTATACGACAAGGAAACTTACATAATTTCTTGGACATATGGGCTATTGCGGCGTTGGAAGGAAGAACAGTGGTGTAACAATGATATTGAAAAAAGAGGAAGAAGAAGAAGAAGAAGAGGATGTTTGAGCTGAAAAAGATGATGGTAGGCCCCACCATTTTTTTTCGCTAAAATTATTTCATTAAATCAAAATAGAAGAAAAAGAAACATCCATACAGCGGCAAAGAAACACAAAATCACACCCCTTCCCTTACTTCCCACCTTCGGCATTGCCATCAACAGGATGGAAAGGAAGGCATTAAAAAATATCTAAAGCTCGGTCTTCCCTCAGCATCTCTAAAGAGAATATCCCCAATGTTGGTTGGGAAAATTACATTATTAGCCGAGACTCCAGTCTTTGCCGCATCTCTAGCCAATAAATTGGCCACCGCATTTCCTTCTCTATATATATGAGTGATTTTCTAGGATACACTTCTAAGGTATGGTTGAAGATACATCCATCTTTGCAGAGCAAACTATGGGACCTTCCATAGCTGAATTAGAGTAACCACTGCACTCGAATCAGATTCCACCCATAAGAACTGGATGTCCATAGCCATTGATCGCATCAACCCCTCTACCAGGCCCTCTATCTCTGCTTCAAATATGCCTGTCACACCCATGAATTTTTGATATGACCCCATGACAATACAAAGATGGTTTCGAAAAACTCCTCCCGCTCCAGACCATCCAAGATTTCCCAGAGAACTCCCATCAAAATTCAATTTTACCCAATTTATAGGGGGCTTGCACCAACAAACCTCCAGGCTACCTCTGCCACTAGCAGGCTGAACAGATAGGCCTAGACGTCTGCAACACATAAGATCTGCCCAAGGGTTTACCTCTCCCTTCGTTCTAGGATCATTTCTTCTAATATCTTCCATCATCATGAGAGATAAGTATTTGGCCATCCGCTTGACAGCCTCATAAATTCTAGAATTTCTTTCCCTCCAGAGATGATCAATAATGATGCCAAAACTCATGCACCAAGCCTCCTTACAGCTTGCAGTTTTGGTCTTTCTTTTCCACCACTGAGCGAGCTCCAACAAAGAGCCTTGAGGTCACCAAGTGATGTTAAAGCAAGCACATAAAGAACACCATATTTCCCTAGAGAAAAAGCATGCCAAAAATACATGATGAATCGTTTCTTCATCCGCCATACATAGGGCACATCTAAACGCAAGGGGCACTGCCTTCTTCTTGACTAAGTCATCTGTAGGGAGCTTTCCATGGATCACCCTCCACGCCAGAGACAAGACCCTAGGTTGCTGCTTTTTACACCAGATTAAAGATGCCCAGGGGGCTGTTGGCTTCTTTTCTCTAATTTCCTCCCATGCCAATCTCAGATTAAATTCCCATCATAAGAAAGTCTCCAGACACACCGATCCTCGCAGATATACGTTGGGATTTTAATCTGCAAGACAACATTAAAAATATTTTTCAAGAAATTAGAATTCACCATTGGGATCCTCCATTTGTGATTTATAATGAACCTGTCCACTTTCCCATCAAATAAAGAAAAACTACGCCATCCACACCCTCTTCCAGCGCAACAGATCCCACCCAAATATCCTTCCAAAAATTTATGTATCGGCCATCACCTACCACCCATCTTTCTTTTGAGGAAATAAAATTCCACATCTTACTAACACCAGGCCATATGGAAGACTTTCTATATCCCTTCTTGGGCTGCCCCTGCTTGTTAAGAAATCTAGCTCTTAAGAATCTACTAGCTAGAGAATTTTCATGCTTAATTCTCCATGCTGTCTTACAAAGCATAGCTTTATTAACGTCCCTCAATCTTCTTAGACCTAAACCCCCTTCCTCCTTGGGTTTGCAGCAATGATCCCAATTAACGACAATTTTTTTCCTAGTATCAATCTCTCCCGACCAAACAAAATTTGGCATCCACCTTTCCAGGGTTGAAATTAATGTCGGAGGCCACTAGTACACCACGAAACTATGAGTTGGCATACTCATAATTGCTGATCTCACCAATTCCACTCTACTAGCCAAGGAAAGCATTTTACTCTTCCACCCTGCCAGCCGATCTTTCACTCTGTCCATAATAGGCATTATTGCATCTCTTTTCACTCTACCTCTAAAAATTTTCACCCCCAAATACCTTGTAGGAAAAGTACAGAGAGGAATCCCCAGCTCATCCGCAATAGCCCTTTTTCTTTGGGAAGAGACTGAACCCACAAACAGTTTACTCTTCTCCAAATTGATACACTGCCCAAAGAATTCCTGGTACCTGTAAAGGAAATTTTTGAGATTCCTCACATACCTGATTGACGCATTGGCAAAAATGAAGATGTCGTCAGCAAAAATGCTATGAGCTGGAGTGATCACTCCTCGAGGACCCTGGATTGGCTTTAATTTCTTCTCTTCCACCAACTTGTTTAAACCCCTACATAGGACCTCTTCATCCAATATAAATAGCATAGGGGAGATAGGGTCCCCTTGTCTCAGACCCCTCTCCATGCTGAAGTACTCTATTGGGCCCCCATTAAGAAGAATGGAAATCTTCGCAGAGACCAGCAACTGGAACACCTGAGAAATCCAATTCTCTGAGAACCCAAACTTTCTCAACACCTGGAAGATGAAGTCCCATGCAACAGTATCATAGGCCTACTGAATGTCGATCTTCACCCCCATGGCACCCCCTCTGGTCGCTGAGAACATCATATCAGCTAACTCTGAGGCCAAAGTTATATTGGAGTGAATTATTTTGCCATTCTGGAATGCTCCTGTTCCTCCGAAATTAGTCTAGGCATCACAACTGACAGTCTTATGGCTATGATTTTAGAAACAATTTTACAGAAAAAGTTTCCCATACATAATGGTCTAAATTTTTCTAAGGAGTTCGCCCCCTCAACCTTAGGAATAAGCACCAAAAAATTGCTATTTAACCCATAGGGCATTCTACCTTTACTAAAAAAATCCTCTAATAGCGTTACAAACGTCAACAGATATTATCTCCCAACAAGTTCTGTAAAACGTACCTGGAAATCTATCCGGGCTCGGCGAGCTCTCAGGATCAAGATCCCAAATCGCCCTTTTAATCTCCTCATTGGATGGCAACGAGTCCATTCTCCATCTATCTATGTCTGCCAACACAGAAGGGATACAATCCAACATATCCATGTGCTCAACAGGAGGGGATCTCTTGAGAAAATTCTCATAATAACTCTTCACGAACTCCTCCAATTGCACCTTCTCAGTAATGAGCAGCCCGTCTCCAGCTTTCAAACTCTTTATAGTATTTTTCAGTCTTCTGACCTTCACAGCCACATGGAAAAATTTTGAACTTTTGTCGCCCTGTAATCTCCATTTAATCCGGGCTTTTTCAGCCCAAAATTTTTCGTATACCTCCAGCGCCTTGAGGTATCTGGTTTTCGCATCAACCTCACGAGCAAAGGCCTAATCATTCATCCCATTCTCCTTTATTTCCTATTGGATATCCTCAAGCCCCTTTAGCGCCTCCTCTTTTCGAGGTTCACGTTGGGAAAAGTTTCTCTAGCCCACTCCTTCATCTCAACTTTTAGTCTTTTAATTTTCTGACTAAACACATAGAGGGCTGATCCACTAATCCAATCATCCCATGAATCTTTCACAATTTTTTTAAAATTTTCATGGTCAACCCAAGATCATTGGAACCGAAAGGGACAGTTTAAAGGCTTTAGTGAAGCCTCAGACACTACCATCAGTGCCGAGTGATCAGACGCTCCCATAGAGATCACCTTTTGATGACAATCTTGAAACTGAGAGAACCAATCATCTGTGCATAGACTTCTATCCAGCTTCGCCATAACGTTTTCTTTTCTTCTATTATTTGTCTAGGTAAACTTGCGTCCCTGCGACGGGATTTGAATAAGAGAGCACCCATCAATCATTGCTCCAAACTCAGCGGCAGAGCCCATATTGAAGGTACCAGGACCTCTTTTCTCGTGTGCCAACAAATTGGCATTAAATCACCAGCCACCAACCAGGGCGTACCCTGACCAGGATTCGAAGCGGCTAAATTAGTCCACAGCTCTCTTCTAGCAGCCCTGAAGCAGTTGGCATGAACAAAAGAAAAAACAAAGTGAGTATTCTGCCGCCAAGCACTCATCGAAATGTGCTGGTCTGAGAATGTTATTCCATGTGGATTTGTCATGCCCCTTCTCCAAACAACCCAAAGGTTTGGCACCTTGTCCGATTTCTCATTATGAATGAGATTTGCATCAAAGCCTAGCTTATTAAAAAATATCTTTGGGAATTTTTGGACCTCTATCATCGGTTCAGCTAAACAGACTATCTCCGGCGAATGCACCCTCACCAAATTTCCTAAGGCCAATCTTGCAGCCTTCTTCTTCATGCCTCTAATATTCCGAAACATGATCTTCATAATCACTTTTTTAAAAAATGCCAATCTGTCAGACTTTCTGGAAGCTTGCTCCTGAGTAAAGGTATTCTTCCCCTTCTGTTGCCTTTTTTTCGTCTCACGACAAACTTTATCCACCTCCGCCACATCCTCATGATAAACAATCATCACCTCATTTAGATATTTCTGATGGGAACAAACATTATCAACCAGAAGAGCGCTTTGCTGCGACCCTATTCCAGTGCCTCGGACGTCCTCCCTTTCATTGTAAAATTTCAGCCTTCGCTGCTCCATTTCAGATTCATCTCTTGGAGCTGGATATGGATCCATGTCCGCCCCATTTTCCTGCCCATGGTCTGCCTCATTTGAAGACTCCACCTCAGCCTCATCTAGGTCGTTGGGGTTCCCAATATTTTGGAAATATGTTTCCATACTAGGCGCCTTCTCAAGAGGAAGGAGAATTGAGATATCTCCCTGCCCTTGCATTCCTTCCTTAGGCGGGATATTATTTCCCATAGAGGGAGATCTTGATTGGGAATTATTTCTTTCCAAGATGGAAAGAAATCCCTCTCCCGATCCACCACCATCTGCATTTGGCCTCCGCCCAGCACCACCATCGTTCTCCATGGCCACCACCCCTTTGCCTCGGTTGATGTTCTCCATGCCACGAGCTTCAATGTCCTTCTTCTCCCTACATTGGAATAAAGTATGACCAAATTTTTTGCAGAATCCGCATTTGGCCAGGCCATCCTCATAAACAATCATTTGTTTAGACCAGAAAACCTCTACGATCCTGGTTGCTTCCTTTCTACTTGAATCTCCTCCACTCTTTTGGCCCCAACCTCAATCTCTACCCGAATATGCGCAAAATTACCCATTGCCGTAGATTTGGTTCGTCTATCCAATGCCACTGGTCTTCCCGCCCCCTTGCCCATTGTTAATAGAATCTTCTCATGCCAGTACTCCAAAGGGAGATCTGGAAATCGAATACACACTAGTTTGGTTGGATTGTTCACCGCATGGACGTCAAATTCCGGTTTCCATCGTTGAAAACGGATGAATTGACCTCTAACTTTTATCATGTTTCTTCTCCAAACAGCAGCCATATCCACTTCCATTTCAAATTGGAAAAGAATAAATCCCTTTCCCATCGGCGACAAGGCAATTCTTCCCTTCAAATTCCATCCCTCCTTTGCCTCTTTCCGAATATCATTCAACGACAAAAACCTGAAATTGGCTCGACCAATCAGGGCAAATCTGAACTTTTCTAATCTCTCCTCATACACATCCTACGGGATTACTATCTTGGTGTGTGATCCAGCGTATATTGGTTCTGGCAAGTTCTCCACATTTGGAAAAGATCGACCCACCACTGTAGAGTAGGTCTTCTTCACTGCCTCTGGTCTTCCTTTCTCTCTTCTGTTGTCGTCCTTATTACCTCCTGAGACAAAATCAGAGATCGACTCCAAATCTGCCTTCGGTTGTGGCTTCCAGTAATCTGTCATGTGAAGTTGCCTCCCTCTATCTGGCGGTCTTCCTCCCCCCGGGTCATGTCCAATCTCCTGAGCACCGGTTACCGAAATATTCTCAGCCATTTCCTTCAACCCCCTAAAAACTTAAGCTTCCGTTAGGCAAAAAACCCACCATAAAAAGACAACCATGAAATTCAAACTTGAGACCTCCTGGTGAGCAAGGGAATTTTGCACACCATAGCTCACCAACTACACTAGGTAGTTGTTGTTGGCCCCACCATTTTCTTACTTAAAAAAAAATATTTGAAGAGTAGGTTGTGGGTTATGATTTGGCCAGGTCTTGACTTACCATAATATGTGAAGAGTTATATTCCCTCTACATATGTTGAGCTGATCTGCTCTATCCTTCCGTTATATTATGTTAAGGTAGAACATGTGACACAATCCACTAGCACTACTACGTCTGATTGTCTGCCTTCTTCAAATTGCCTTTGCATGACAATAAGGCATTTTCGAGGCACCCTAAAAAAAATGATTATTTGGATGACCATGCCATCTATATGGGATAGACTCGTTGCATAAGTTTTGTCCCATATTACCTTCATTCTAAGGAATTTGGCTGACCATTTGGTCCTCATTTTTATTTTTATTTTTTTATTTTATTTTATTTTTTTATGCTTCTTTTCACGCCATTTTGGCTTATATCTTGCCTATTGCCTTTAAATTATTTTATTCACCAAAAAAAAAAAAAAAAAAATCTACTGCACGTTCATACGTCTAGAGGAGACATTATAAATTTAAATGAATGGCCATCAGCAGAAAATGAGAATGTTTGTTTACTTGGTTGTTTAGAAGAAAAATCTAATGGCAGCTCCCTTCCAATGGCTTCAGGAATCAATAACCTTGGGAAGTATCCAACCCTACTTTCTCTTTGCAACCATTTTTGTACTAATTCTGCTGAAGCATATCTTAAAGGGGAACCAAGGAAGAAAAAATCTCAATCTCACGCCAGGTCCTTCAAAGTTACCAATAATAGGCAACCTTCACCAGCTAGGTAACATGCCTCACCTCTCTCTATTCCACCTATCTCAGAAGTTTGGCCGCATCATTCACCTACAGCTAGGTGAAATCCCATCTGTGGTTGTATCCTCTGCTAGAACAGCTAAAGAAGTGATGAAGACCCACGACCTTGCTCTTGCAAGTAGGCCACAGATTTTCTCTGCAATACACCTTTTTTACAATTGTACTGACATTGCCTTCTGCCCTTCTGGTGCTTACTGGAGACATCAGGAAGATATGCATACTTGAGCTCCTGAGTGCCAAACGGGTAGAGTCATTTAGCTTCATAAGACAAGAAGAGGTTGCACGCTTGGTTCATCAGATTGCAGAGTCATATCCAGGCACCATTAATCTTAGTAAGATGCATGCAGTCTATTCAAATGAAATTGTTTGCAGAGCTACCTTTGGTAGGGGTTTCAAAGAAGGTGGAGACTATGATCGACATGGGTTCCAAAACATGCTTGATGCGTATATGGAGTTGCTTGGAGGACTTGGCTTGGGAGATTTCTTCCCTTCCATGGAATGGATACACACTATTACAGGTATGAAATCAAGACTAGAGAGAACCTTTCGGCATCTTGATTGCTTCTTCCATAAGGTAATTGAAGAGCATCTCAATGCCAAGAAAAAGAAGGGGACCATCAAGACTTTGCGGATGTTTTACTTGAAACAAAGAACAGAGACGTCAGTGACTTTCCTCTTACCATGGACAACATCAAAGCCATCATCTTGGTGACATGAATTTCCTCTTTAATTACTTCTTTTTCTTACAAATTCCTGTTCTTCTCTGGTGTTGTTTATTCATTCTATGATTCTATCTGAACATCAAATTGCAATTAATTTATATAAATGATTCTGTACATGCAGGACATGTTTGCTGCAGGAACAGACACAAACTTCATAACCCTTGACTGGGGAATGACTGAGCTTGTCATGAACCCAAGAGTTATAAAAAAGCACAAGCTGAAGTAAGAAGCATTGTTGGAGATAGAAGAATAGTATTAGAAGATGATCTACCTCAGATAAAGTACTTGAAGGCTGTTATCAAAGAGATCTTCCGATTGCACCCTCCATCTCCATTACTTGTCCCAAGAAAATCCATGGAGGAAGTAACCATAGATGGGTAGGTCATTCCTGTCAAAACTCGGTTCTTTATCAATGCTTGGGCCGTAGGAAGGGACCCTGAGTCTTGGAAGAACCCAGAAATATTCGAACCGGAGAGATTCATGGAAAGCAATATTGATTACAAGGGACAGGATTTTGAACTAATACCATTTGGGGCTGGAAGAAGAAGTTGTCCGGCTATAGCTTTTGCAGTAGCAGCTGTCGAGCTTCCTCTCGCTCAACTTCTCTATAGTTTCGACTGGGAACTTCCACCTGGTATTGAAGCCAAGGATTTAGACATGACTGAAGTCTTCGGTGTCTCAATGCACAGGAAATCCAATCTGATGGTTGTGGCAAAGCCATATATGCCTTGACTATGAATTCTGAATATGAACTTCACCAATCTAAATCCTACTGAAGCAGTTTCAATCCATAGACTTTCCATTCCATATTACCAAGTAGTTGCTTTCCACCACCTATGTGGCTATGTATTTTTCCTATCTTCTTGAGATGTCCATTATCACAAGCACTCATCTAGGTTCTAATGCTTTTGTGGTTATCTATCCAATTGTTTATATTAATAAATGCACAAAGTTGTTCCGTTTTGCTTGATTTGGGTGCGCAAATCTATATTGTATCAACATATGACATTATATAAGATCTAAAAATCGGTGCAGGCAGAAGGGCTTGTTGTTGAATATATCTTCGGTCTGTGACATATAGTAGAGCTCGCAATTCCCATGCGTTGTATCGAAATCATATAGATTTTGGACCTATGATATATGGTAGTTTTTGGGCTCTTCTGTACCTCGCTTGGTACCGGCAGAGTATAAAACCGCCATGGAAAATCTGTATCAAATATTGAAATGTAACACTGTGAACCAGAAAGAGGTTGTCAGTTGACACAGCCCAAGGAAAAAAATAATTGTGTGTTGGAGTTGGAGTTGGAGTTGGAGTTGGGGTTGGGGTTGGGGTTGGGGTTGGGGTTGGGGTTGGGGAGGACCCAACATAGATTCAAATATGTTAGACCAAACATCAAGAAATACGAAGAAAATAAAATATAAATCCAAATAAGATGACAAGGTTCACACACCGATGTGATGTGTTACGTCTTTGAACCAAGAAAGAGAAGATTGACCATGTAGAAGAGAGGTTATAAGGGAGATTGCTTAAGAACACCCAAACAATGGCAAAAAATACTCGTCCAGCAGCCCTAACACGAAAAACCCCAAAATTACAATTTTTACTCAACAAGACGATAGTACATTATATACTTCTCTAAGTTGCAGGTCAATCCTTCACGTCATAGATGATTGGGTTGTGTCATAACTGATCTCATCAGAAAAAAAATTCAAATCACCACCAAAAAATATTGAAGTAAACTATTTTTCAAAAATACCAAGAATTCGAGTCAAACATAAGAAAATATAAAGTGTGATAGAGTGGGACCAAAGCAGACAAGATTATAAATAGCAATTGACAATTTCAATCAATAAATAAGTGATAGCCACGCGTCATTTCAAAACAATTACATCACACCTTTTTTTTATTTTTTTTTATTTTCTTTTTTTTTTCTTCTTTATAAGACATCACACCTTATTTACTTTTGGCAGTGGGGACCTACAAAGCTAGATAGAGAAATAAAATTATTGAAAAATTACAAAGATTTTTTTTTTTTTTAAAGAAACATTCGACACACGTAGGGAAGTGGGGAGGGGATTCTATTATAGATTCAATATATATATTTGTTAACTAAGGTGTCCACTTAAATCATAGATGCACAAAATGTATATATAGAGAATCAAACCTAAAATCGTACATTTATACACATAATCCCTAATTCGTCCTAACCATTTGAATAACTCACAGATGAGTGATTGTAGATCCGATATGAGGTGCGATAAATTAGCACCAAAGTAGACAAGATTATAAGCAGTGATAGCCACTGAAATTCCAATCAATAAATAAGCAACAGCCACGCATGTTTGCAATGCAATTACATCATACCTTATTTATCTCTGGCATTGGGGACCCATAAAAAGGTTATATGGGAAAACAAAATATTTTTGGATAGAAAGATTATACGAAGATAGGGAAGTGGGGAGGGCACTCTACTGTAGATCCAAATACAAGGTGTGATAGGCTAGCATCAAAGTAGACAAGATTATAAATAGCAATAGCCACTGACATTTCCAATGAATAAGCAACAATCACACATGTTTCCAACACAATTACATCACACCTTATTTATCTCTGGCATTGGGGAATTAGAATATTGTACCAAGATTTCTTTTATCTTTTTTTTGGATAGAAATATTTTTTTACCCCATTGGTCAAGGAAATCCCCATTTCCACACCATTGGCCCAAAAAATCTTTAAATACACCCCCTCCCTTTGGTTTTTCACACTCAAGCCTCTCAGTGAGCACCCTTTGTAGAGAAGCTCTACCTTCTCTCCTCCCTCCTTGAGGTTCTTCAAGTCTTTGAAGAGATCTTCATAAGATTCGAAGTGTTCTTCGAATCTTCGAAGTTCTTCAATCATCCAAAAATTTTTGAGTGGGCATTTGGCGTAGGAGAAAATTTTCCTTTGTTTCCCCCTTGCTTTTGAGGTTCTTCATGTCTTCGAAGCAATCTTCATAGATTAGAAGTGTTCTTCAGGCCTTCGAAGTTCCTCAATCATTTGAATTTTGTCAAGCCTTAGTATAAGCCCTCCTATAGCCTATTCCTAGTAGAAGCTCTGCTAGAGTGCCACCTCATCATAGCCCTTCCATAGCCTATCCCCAGTGGAAGCTCTGCCGGAGTACAACCTCATCATAGCCCTCCCATAGCCTATCCCCAGCAGAAGCTCTGCCGGAGTACCACCTCATCCTAGCCTTCCCATAGCCTATCCCTAGTGGAAGCCCTATCGGAGTGCCACCTTAGCCAAAATCCAGAAGTAGCCCATCCCTAGCTGAAGCTCTATAGAACTGACACCTCAGCCTAAGCCCGGAAGTTGCCTTCCCTAGCCGAAGCTCTACCGAAATTCCAATAATGTAACTATTCATAGCCAGAACTCTATTCGAATATTACCACAGTCAGCATCTCTCGAAAAAGAAAGTTGGAGGTCAAGACCATCTTCCGTTGAGCCAGAAGAATCCACAAGAAAGTTTGTGCCAACACTAATCAGGGGTCCACCCCTCTTAACCCAAAACAGGGGTCAAGCTTAGGTATAATTTCTCACCTGAATCAGCATAATGTAAACTTTTTATTGTCCTTGTTTTAATGTACATAATTAATTAAATTCAATCAATGTATATATGTATGATAACCTAGCCATGCATGCGAAATAGGAATAATTGTGGAAAACGTTCATTCTCAAGCATCTAGTAAGAAGACCGGTTGAACCTGATAGATTGGGTACCTAGCACCTTCCTAACTCTACAACCTAACACATACCCTACATCTCTGGACCAGACCAACTTTTGGGCCCTTTTCTTAGGAATTGGGCTCACCCCCGGGTCCTAGGCCCATAATCCTAGGTGGCGACTCCAAAATCCTTTTGTATGATCCCGATTCCCCGTATTGGACCATCATCAAGTACCCGTCTCATTGATGACTTTTACACCCCTACGAAATAGGCCCCCAAGTATCTTCGAGCAGTGGTACGGTGGTGCGGGGCTCGCAGGTAAGCATACATGACACACCCCTCCCTAAGAAAGATAAAGAGAGGAGAGAGGGCCAAATGCCTAAAGTCTTCTTTTTTACCCCCACAAAAGGGGAAAAGAGGTCCTTTTTTCGGCCGCTACCCTCACAGTGGCAACTTTACTAGGGATTTGTCAAGCTTCCAACATTAGATTCTATCTCTAAATGTAGGAACATTTTTCACCACATCTGTTTGAAAACATGTTTGGCTAACCCCATGTTTGTAATTATATTCGCTAACCGCATCATGCATCGTACCCTCGGGGAGGTCAATGCATGTCATGGAGAGTACTCTGAGAGAAAATGATAGCCGCTCCTATATATGGGTGTGGGGTATTGTTAAACAGTGAGGATGTTCGTAATTGTGCCAGCACCATCAGGGAGGTCCACGGACTTTATGACATTCTGAGATCAAATAATGATATTCCCACATTACACTTTTGCACACAATCACTCACGGTTCCACCACCCCGTGGCCAATTTCTTAACCTCGTGTGTAGTCACGAGTAATGGGCAAGGAAATCACCCCCTTGATCTCGTACCTCTAGGTATATCAAAAGGATCACGTACCTTGCGTATATAGATCCTTTCAAGGAAGCCTTGTCAGTCCTATTGCATCCACTGCATACTCGTATCATATAGGAAATAGATAGAGAACACTAGGAATGCCACAACTTGATCTGTAGAATTTGTTTGAGGTCTTTAAAAGGAATCCTCCTATAATGCATTCTAGTCATAAAGTAATGCTCTCATAAGTGGGTTTTGGATAAAAGGTGTCCTTCCTCCGTAGAAATGAGATATGGATGATTTGTTATATGTGACTCTGGGGTGATTCCAATCAAAGTCCTGCAAAATGCCAAATTATCTAAAGACCTGAGGAAAGTAGGAGGAAGGTCATCTAGTGGGCTAAGATTAAGGAAAGCTTGACTTTTTTGACAAAGACTATCTTATAGGAATATTTTGTTTGAGCCATTTGTATATACCTCCCACCTATGACATTGAGTGGACTAGGGGCATCAGCCCCTATCCAATCCCTTTCATTAAGTAGACTAACTTTGGATGAATCATTGGTTGACAATTGAGTGGATGAATGAACAAAGGGTTGGGAATACAAGAATCCTAAAATAAACCACTTTTGATTCAGGCACAATTCCACACCTCAAGTATTCTCCGCGGTCCGTTTGGACATGTTAGGATAACCGGTTGACTCGCTTAAGTCTAGTGTCACCTCCATCGTCTCTCTGAGATCATCTCTTGCCAAGTGATTACTGTCCAATTCATATGGATCCACTCAACACCTAATCATCTGAGCAAGCATAGGTCCACCCAGTAGAGACCTTGCAAACAAAAATGGCTAAGGTCAAGACTGGATTAGCCTAGATATTACACATGCTATGAAACTTTCCCAGGACTAATCCCAGGGCTGAACTAGCATCGGCTACAGGAGAATTGGAACAGAATGAACTTATGGGTTATCGTGGGACCTCTTCCTGAGTTGACTCAAGAGATCCAGAACAGCTAGGCCAACCGATCAATGAGGAGTTTCATCCACCTGTCCAAATGGCCAATGAGGAACCTATTCCTGAGTTCCTCCGCCCAGGGCGGTATTAAAGATGAGGAAGAGGAGTCTGAGGCACATGTCCGAATGGAACCTCTAGAGATGGAGAGAGAAAGAAAAACTAGAGAACAATTGAAAAATTTGGAAAATATGATATGAGTAGGAAAGAGTTCGGAAAGTCAAGTAGTGGATTCTGATGAGATGAGTTTCTTTTCTATGGGAAGGATTCCCGAGAAGTTCAAATGGCAGATCGACATATTTGATGGGTCAAGGGATCCCAAGGCTCATCTCAAAGTCTTCCTCAGCATCACCAAATCATGGCAGCTTGTTGACAATTAGATGGGACAAGCTTCCATGTTAACTCTATCAGGGCCAACACTGAGGTGGCTCACACAGTTGGAGTCTACCCAGACCCAGAATTGGATAATAGTGGTAAAAGCCTTCACCAAGCAGTACTAGTACAACATTGAAGTGGATGTGAGACAGCAGCTCAGAGAAGGATTTATAGCCTTCCTAATGATTTTAGAGACAAGGTTGTTAAGATGGTAGATCGACCTTCTGAAGCAGACCAAGTAGAAATATTGATTGAAAATCTATCCAAGCCTTACTATGATGTTCTCTACTATTAACATCTACAGACTTTTGATGCCTTAATAGCCACTGGCACACGTGTGGAGAATAGGATCCTAAGAGATGCACAGTATCACAGAGCCTCTCAAGAGATGGGAAAGAATACCAGAGTTGGGCGAGGAAAGGGTCTCGAAACCAATATGGTAGGTGTAGATGCTCCTGTTCAAAAGGCTCCTCACCCAAAGAGATAGTTCACTGATTTGGGGATGCCCGTGGTAGTGGTGTATGAGAAGTTAAAGAAACAAGGACTATTAGGAACAGTGGCTCCAAGGGTGATCAACAAACCTCCCCTAGCTTGGTACAATGACCATGAATATTGTGCTTACCACACTTAGAAGGGGCACACCACTAAAAAATGCATAGGTCATCTACATGCAATCCAAGATTTGGTAGACAACGGGACTCTTGAAGTTAAAGTCAAGCAGCCTCTCAATGTCAATACCAATCCACTCCCAGTTCATGGAACTGTCAACATGTTGTCAATAATGGGTAATCGAAAAGATTTTGTTTCCCGATTCTATGATCCAACTCATCTCATCAAGAACTCCAAGAAGTACCATCTCCAAAAGCGACATGAATGGGTAGAGAAGTTGTTGTATGTGAAAAGTTTGTCTCTCCCCCCAGAAATAGTAAGGCATATAATCAGCTTCATCAAGGTGGCTTATGAAAAGGAATATGACTCTTTCCAAATGTCCATTTATATGTACTATGCGAACATACACTTCTATCGTCCCTTGTTCTACGGTTCTCACTCTTGGCACTTATACAATCTAGAAGAAGAAGCAACAGAGAGTGATCCCCCTCAACTCATCACACACAGAGCTCAAAAGAATCAATGAATGCCCACGCCTACAAAAAATCATGAGGCAAAGGGCCAAGGTCATGAGGACTCCCAAAAGAGAAGAGTCATCAGAAGAAGATTCAAAAGATCAGGCATCCGCCATTCCTCCTTCATCATCAATAGGAGAATCCATCGCACCACACTTTCAACCTCCACCATACCTTCAACCTTCAACCTACAACCCACAATCAACCTCTACCATACCATTAACCTCCACCATATCATCACCCTTCATTGCACCATCAAGGAGAAGGAACCTCATCATCATCTTACCACCCCCTATCTTCATCAGAATACCCTATCTCTTACTTCACATAACCCTCATATCACCCCACCTCATATCCCTCATCACCCTCATATCATTCCCATTCTCAAGGTTCGGTGGATAACTCAAAAGAGGGATGGATTGGTGGGTACAATTAGAAGGATATGCTTATCTTGCCAGATTCTCCAAAATAACCTTGTCAACAGGTTCAATGAATGTCTTAGGAGAAAGTCAAGACATTAATCCCACATCTTTGATTCAAACAACGGTACCTTAGAAGGATGATCAAGAAACAATTGAAAAAGTCACAGACGACCTTCTCAGAGCAGTAATGACATTGGAAATAAGGGAACATATCAAAGAGCATACCTCCCTAATTCATATTAGAGTGACATAGAAGATGATGAGTCTAGTCTGATCAGGCTTCGAGCCAATGAGGTCAAGTTTGGCCTTATGGAAATTTTCTGATCCATACGATCTGAATACTATGAACGTTTGGATGTATGAGAATTTGAGGGCCATAAGGAATTTGATGAAGAACCAAGTGAGGGAGAAATCAGTGAACAAGAGGATGATGATGATGATGATGATGATGAGGATGAGAGTGAGGATAGGGATGAGGGTGATGACTCTGATGCTCGGAGTGATGATGAGTACAATGACTGGGATGGCAGTGACTACCAGGGACCTTGGAATAATGATAAAGATGATGAATCTAGGTATTACTCACCAAGGGATCCAGAAGGGTACTCAGTGTATGCTATCGGGGGAGATGACCCAATGATTGACTCGACGAATGCTATCCAATCAGCACTCACAATCCACATGGGGGTGTATGAATCCACATCAGAATCAAAAAGTAGTGAGGATCTTGAAGAGCTAAAAAAACTCTTTAAATTTAATCCAAAATGATCCCACGTTGAAACTCAAAAAACAAATGATTGATATCTATTGGCAATTGGATGCAACGGTGCAACATTTGGATGAAACAAGCAAGATGTTAGAGAAGTAGCCATCAGTGAACGCTACTATGTTGAAAAATGGGAAACCCTGAATAAATAGGGGGAGAAGATGTATTGGAAGAGGTAGTAGATGCTGGATTCCAGCAGCTTTCCATTGCGGTCAAGAAATTACGAGCTAGGCTCTTGATATTTGTGGGGGACCTCGACTTCCCACCTCAAGCAGGGAAGGAGAATCTGAAGAAGAGAATGACCCTATGGTGGGGATAATTACTATAACAGACAATGATAATGAGGATCACTATCCCACTAAGATTGTGGTGAAGAAGCCTGTCAGTGTAATGGAGACTAGAAGTGGAAGAGACTACAATAGCAAGGCCCTAGTGATAGAAAAATCAAGAACCAATGAGGCTAGAACAAGTGGCTCAAAGAAAGAACCAGAGAACCCGATTTTGGCCCAACTCAAGAAAGCCCAGGCCAATATCTCCATTTGGGGATTGTTGATGGCCTCCCTTTCACACTGTGAAACAATTTTAAAGTCCCTCACTAATATTCAAGTTCCGATCAAGATAGATCTGATACATCTCTCACAAATAGTAGGGGCAACATATGTGGTATAGTCATTGATGTTTTCAGATTCTGAGCTCCTAGCCAAAGGAGCCCAACACAACAGAGCTTGCACATAACAGTGGAATGCATCGACAAAATTGTTCCCTAGGTCCTTGTTGACAATGGGTTTGCTATGAATGTTATACCACTAAGGTCAACCAAGAGTATTGATATGGAAGACATGAGGCAGTCGAACTAGATAGTGCGGGCATATGGCAACACCAAAAGGGAAGTCCTTGGGATCCTCACCATCGGTGTGATGATCGGTCCAATGAAGTTTGACATTGATTTCTAGGTCATTGGTGTACCAGCATCTTTCAACATGCACTTTGGAAGGCCATAGTTACATCATGCAAAGGTCGTATCCTCCAGCCACCATCAGAAGATGAAGTTCATTAATGATGGAAAAGTGATTACAGTAGCCAGAGATCCCACGGTGGTTAATACTTTAGCCAACATTGAAAAGGGAGAAGAACAAGACCATGAAGTCCGACTCAGTGGTTTTGAAATAGAAGTAACTTGCGTAGTCCTCACCAAGGAAACATCAGAAGAAAAGATTTCGGCTAATTATGAAGTGATATGGAGTCCACCAGTGAGTCGAATGATGAAAAATATGTAGTAATTCCATGGAATGGGACTAGGGAAGCATCATCAAGGTGTTCCAAAGCTACCCACTTTGGTTGTGAGCAAAGGAAGAACCGCTCTAGGGTACAAACCTTAAACCCCCAAACCAGGAAGCAATAATGTCAGCAAGGGATAAAAGGTAATATGATTGACTAAGAAAATATTCGCCTCTTACCACCATACTCTTAATGGGTATTTCGTAAGGGAAGGAGAAGATTTCCCCCTTTATGGGAATGTTGAGCCATGGTTTGATGAAACCGCCTCAAAGATGCAATTAGGATTCAAAGTGTTCTTTCAAGATGAGTTCGACTGGGTAACTCATGAGTTAGAACAAATACAGTCCAAGGAACCAAGGAAAGTGATCAGGATAGCTACATCATTGGGATAACAGAAATTGCATTAATTGATAATGGGTCTTCCTCTAGTAACCCTACAGCGTTGATCCTATCAAGGGAGTCACTAAGCCCTCGAGTCCTCCTAAAGAGAGAATGGGAAAAGAAGATAAGACTCATTTGGAGTTTACAACTTCCCACTGATTTGAAGAGTCACATTTGTTTCTTTCTACAAGAACCACGGGCTCAAGAGCTACATGAGCTCAAGCCTAGGCCCTTTAGAGGAAGGAGCATTATGCAAAGCAAAGAACATCACAAGAATGATGGTCTGCATGTACTGTGCCCAAATCAACTGTAACAGAAAGATCTGTGATGGTGGTCAGAGATGTGATCGAGGCGTAGGGATAACCTCAATCAATAGGCTTGAAAAATTAGACTTTATAGAAAGAGAATTGAGCAGTCTCCACCGCCTCTCACCCCTTAGAAAGTTTGGCTTCAGAGAATATAAGCTTGATGAGCTCCTCTTGGTGAAGAGGCAAGCACCCTATTAAAGAGAACAATTGCACCACTGAAGAGATAGCAGCGACCTTCCTGGAAGAAGAAAAAAGACCATTTACCACATCTACTCATCCATCGAGCCATTGAACCACTTCTGAATTGGACAAGCATTGGAGAGAACTTCAAGTTTACTCATGCTGTTGAGTCAACCAACCCAAATACCACTGACGAAAGCATCAATTTAGTCGTTGAATTTGTTGTTGAGTCTTTAGTTTATAATTATGTGTCTATTGCCCCTCTTGAGGAAAGTCCAGAGTCCATGTATGTCAAGTCTGTTACTCCTTCTTTCATGAATGAAATTTCTAATTCCGAGTACCACTTGCCTCCTTTTTTCGATGATGATCTTAATAAATATTATGATATAATAAAACAATGCAAACCAAAGAAAGCCCAACCCATCCTTGAGGATACCCGGGTTATTAATTTGGGAACCGAGTAATGCCTTTGAGAGGTAAAAATTGGTACCACCCTGGATGATGAAGAAGCAAAGCAGATGATCAGCCTTCTGAAGGAGTTCACTGAAGTCTTTGCTTAGTCTTATGAGGATATGCCTGGGATAGACCCCAACATTGTGCAACATCGCTTACCGACCTACCCCGGGGTAAGGCCAATCAAACAGAAGCTCTAAACAATGCATCCAAAATGGAGTGAAAAGATTAGAGAAGAAGTCATGAAACAGTGGAATGCAGGGTTCTACATGTGGTGAAGTACCCGTAATGGTTGGCCAACATAGTACCAGTGCCAAAGAAAGATGGTAGGGTACATATGTGCGTAGATTTCAGAGATCTTAACAAGGTGAGCCCTAATGATGATTTCCCACTACCTCACATTGATGTATTGGATGAAAACATAGCAGGGCATGCCTTGCTATCATTTATGGATGGGTTTTTGGGATACAATCAAGTGAGCATCCATCCAGAGGATCATAAAAAGACTGCTTTCACCACCCCATGGGGAACTTATTATTACAAGATAATGCCCTTTGGATTGAAGAATGCTGGGGCAACTTATCAGAGAGCAGCTATAGCCATACTACATGATATGATGAACAAAGATGTGAAAGTCTATGTGGACGACATGATAGTGAAGTCAAGGGATCGGCAGGGGCATATTCCCATGCTATGGTGATTTTTTGAAAGAATTAAGAAGTATCAGCTGAAGTTAAATCCGTAGAAGTGTGTATTCGGAACAATAGCAGGAAAATTGTTGGGGTTCTTGGTGAGTGAAAGGGGCATCAAATTCAACCCTATCAAGATCAAGGCAGTCCAAGAAATTCCCACACCTCGAATTGAGAAGGAGATATGGGGATTCTTGGGTCATATTCAATATATCAGCAAGTTCATAGCTCAATTGACTATGATTTGTGAGCCAATCTTCAAGCTGCTATAGAAGGATTAGCCCACCGAATGGAATGACTAATGCCAGCAAGATTTTGATAAGATAAAAGGATATCTTATGAACCCACCAATATTGGTAGCACCGGTAGAAGGGGAACCACTTCTATTGTACTTACCAATTGAGGAGTATTCCATGGGCTCTTTGCTAGAACAAAAGAAAACAAAGAAGGGGGTAGGGCATGCCATATACTACCTCAACAAGAAACTTTTAGAGTATGAGACACGGTACACATCGTTGGAAAGAACTTGTGTTGCGCTAGTTTGGGAAATAAAAAGGCTACAACACTACATGGTAGCTTATCCAATAGAAAGGATGGCTCGATGGTTGCTATTACTATCAGACTTTGACATCATTTATGTTGCTTAGAAGTCTAATAAGGGGCAAGCTATAGCCGATCATTTGGCTACCCACCCCGTAGAAGATGGAAGGTCCTTGGATGATGCCTTTCCGGATGAAGAAATCACAACAATAGAAGAAGAAGACACAGCTAATGAATGGTAGTTATTCTTTGATGGAGAGGCTAATCAAAAGGGGTGTGGCGCAGGGATACTACTTGTTACTCTAGACGGTCTTTACTTGCCTTCATCGTTCTGCCTTGATTTCCCATACACCAACAATATTGCTGAATATGAAACTTGTGCATTGGGATTGGAAACCTCTCTGACCATTGGGGTAAAAAGGATCAAGGTGTATGGTGATTCATCTATTATCATCTGTCAGATGTAAGGAAAGTGGAAGACCAGAGATGAGAAACTGAAGCCATAACAAGAACATTTGGAAGAGGTGACTGGACACTTTGAGAAAATCTCATTTAATTACTGCTTGAATTTTAAAAGTAACCGCAAGCGTACGGATCAGCATAGCTAACAGGTCGAACACAAGGAGATCAACTACTTTATTTTAGGCTTCTTCTAGTAATGTGAAAGTGCACAGATTAATCATGGTGATCTATTTCTAACTACCAACCTAATACAAATGCAACTAAAAGCGTCCTAACCAACACATCTAGGGAAATTGGAATTGAAATTGCAATAAAAATAGAATGACCTAATATTCACATCTAGAAATTTAAATACTCAAACCACGCAATTAAAAAGTAAATAACTGAAAAGTAAATAAAAAAAAAAAAAAAGAATAAAGCTAGAGACAGACACATAAGTAGGTATCTCTACTTAGCCCGAGGGATGCACCATAAATAATATGAGCTTCCCTACTTGACCAGAGAGCACTTATACAAGGGCTTTTCTACTTGGCTTTAGAAAGGGATGCAATGTAAATAATCAAAATAAAAGGATGGTTCTATACATAGAGAGGGGCAAAGCCAATGCATAATCTAGCCATGAACCTTGGGGGAAAAGGAGAGCAATAATGTAAAACAAAATTTAAAACTTAATTTAAGAATGAAAGGGTAGTAAGAAGAGGGAATGAGAGGGGGGGGTGAGAAGACTACTGTAGAAGCCTACTTACTTGAACTTCAATACTTGAACTCAAAAACTTGATTGAGATTTGAAATACTACTAGTACTAAAAACCAGATCTGGAAGAAACCAAATTTGAAATTGCTAGTACTAGAGAAAATAAATCTGAAAGAGAAACTTGAACTTGAACAGAGATGCTTCAAATCTTGAATCTTGTCACCTAGATCTAAACCTTGAACTAGGGAATTAAAATTACAATACCATAAACCATAGACATAAAAGAAAACTTGCATTCATTAATTAAAACTCCCTTACAAAAGTGTTTAACGAAAAAGTAAGAAGAACTAAAAAGAGACTAACCTAGAGAAGAGAACTAGAGAAAGAGATAAAACCCTAAAATAGAATTGCGCCTAAGGAGAGAGAAAAAGAGAGCACCAAAAATAATAACTAGCTGTCCTTTACACTTGAATGTTTTTTATTTATAGAGAAATAGGAAGAGAGACCAACAATTAGGGTTTGGGGGGCCCACCACAATTGTGAGGTGGATGAGAGAGAGTGTAGCCCATGATTTTCCTCTATTTTTTATCTATTTTTCTCTTTGCTTCCTGTTTTTTCTCTCTTATTTCCTTCTTTTTTTCTCTCTCTCTCTCTTCAAACTTTCTCACAACCCTTGGACGATTTTCTTTTCTTACACAAGAAACTCGCTTGGCCGACCTCTAAACTTCAAAAAAATGGCAGCCAAGAGGTTCGAACTTGAGACCTCCTAATGACGAGGGGATTTTGCACATCATAACTCACCAACTACGCTAGGTAGTTGTTGTTATAAAAAACAAATCTTCAATCACTTAACGGTGTAGTCCATCGATCCGTGTTGGCATTTAGAATATTCCTTATACCCTTGGGATGATTGTAGATGGGCTGGTTCTGCATATCGGTTCAGTTTTTATCCATTATTCTTTTTCTAGCCTGAAAAGAATAATCATTTGTATGGGTAACCAAATGGATGTGTAATTTTAATTGAACACATCCATCTTGCTCAAAATTTCATCCTCTTAACAACCATGAAAAGAAACATGACCTCTCTATATGTAAAATTGGAGATATAGTCTTTAAGCCCTTGAAAACATAAAACCTGCAAAAAAGGAGTAAAACCCAAGGTACCTCCATTCTAAATATGTAAAATGCATATTTTACTACCCTAGATTTCACATATAGATGTGCTCATCAGAATTCCCCCACACTTAGACTTTGCTAGTCCTCGAGCAAAATAAAAAGAAAAGGAATAAAAAGGAAAAAACCTAACTCACTTTCGTAAGAATCACAGTTGCACTTTGCATGTGCAACAAGCCTTTAAACCCCTAGGTCACCCTTAGTGGAAGAGTTGTGTCTCGTGGGTATTTGTAGTGAATATATGCCTAAAATTCAGAAGAAAAAAAATCCCAACCTTGGCTAAAGGTAAGGGCCATATTGATCCAGAGCAAAGATAATTCCTCTTGCACTTGATCTAGGGATCCCCACACTTAATTTTTATTACGTCATCGATTTCAGGCACAAGCATATTTCTTTAATTTAGAACTCACATTGTCTCTTCCAAAACATCCTTATCTTATGGCAAGACCACTTGTGAAGTAATAGGGAACCAAAGACTAAGGCGTTGGAGTGTTTTTGATCAAACATGTTACCAAGGCATTGATGACATTTTCACATACTTTCCTCCTGTGTGGTTTTCTTTCTCTCTCTTTTTTTTTTCATAATAAATCTATCCTACTCCACTACTATTGGCCTGAATGACATGGTGGAGCAAACACCAGACACCTAAGTTACTATGTAGCTTCGTTTTTTGCATATGCCCACATAGACAGTGATCCTAGAGTTCTTTTAGAAATTTCTTCCCTAAGAATTTCGATCAAGACACCACATTTCCTGAGGCGCAATGCCATGTCTAGTTCTAAGGAAATCAACTCTTATTTTTCATTTATACTACTTTCCACACTTCATTTAAAATTGTGTATTTATCAACACATGCCAATCTATAAAGAAGGTCTCAACTCCAAATCAAGAGTACAAGAAACCCACAAACTTACATATGGTCCAACACCCTAATCTAGGGTTTCTTATTTTTCAAAAGAGAGTCCCATCTCAAGACACAGGCTTGTTTTCTTTTTTCTCAACAGTATTTTTATGTGTTCAAGATGGGTACCTTAATAAAAAATTATTACATTCATACATCAAGCAACTGAATGGTACATTAACCAAAAGCCAAAGTAGGATTTCATCCTTAGTAAGCTCAAAAACAAAAGAAAAACAAACAAAGGAAAAAAATAAAAACAAAAAGAAACTGATTTCCCTCTCCCACACTTAAGTCATGCAATGTCCTCAATGCATAAAAAGAATTAAAAGCAAAGACAATGCAAGGGGGTCAGACCTGGTTAAAAGTAGCAGTAGGAAACTTGAGGAAAGGTTTCAAACGCTGACCATTAACCTTTGAAATTACCCCTATTTATGTATTCAGAATCTCCACAGCACCATGGGGATCTAAGCTTACCAGGAAAAGGTGCAACCGAGAGTTGTACAATAAGACCTTATCACTAATTGCAAAAGATTTACACAGAATATGCTTATCATGGAAAGCTTTGGTCTTTTCCTTGTTAATCCTAGAACTTTCATAGGCATCATTCCTAGGTCACTCCAACTCGGATAGTTGGAACCTACGATGAATACCCGTATTAGACAAATCAAAGTTGAGCTTCTTGATGGCCCAAAAGGTCTTATGCTCCAACTCAATTGGTAAGTGATAGGCTTTTCCATACACCAAACAGTAGGGAGACTGACCAAGGTTGGTCTTGAATGCAGTCCGATGAGCCCACAAGGCATCAATGAGCCTAAGGGACCAATCATTATGGTTGGGATTAACAGTTTTCTCCAAGATTTATTTAATCTGCCTATTAGATACCTCCACTTGGTGACTAGTTTGAGGGTGATAAGGGGTAGATAACTTTTGGGTGATCCTATACTTTTCTATTAAGGTCTCAAAAGGCCGATTATAAAAATGAGTACCCCTATCATTAATTATTGCACGTGGTATATCAAAGCGGGAAAATATGTTTTCTTTGAGAAATTGGACCACCACTTTGTGGTCATTAGATTTACAAGGTATGGCCTCTATCCATTTAAAAACATAATCAATGGCCAAAAGTATGTACAAATTCCCAAAGGAGTTAGGGAGTGGTCCCATGAAATCGATCCCCCACATATCAAAGATCTCAACTACTAGAATAGGGTTGAGGGGCATCATATTTCTCTTATTGATATGGCCAAAAGACTGGCAGGCGAGACAAGCCTTGTAAAAATCAAAAGCATCTCTAAAAAGGGTGAGCCAATAAAATCCACATTAGAGAACCTTTATGGCAGTCTTCTTATGTCCAAAGTGTCCACCACATGCATGATCATGGAAAAAAGATAAAATTGAGTACTGCTCATGATCAGGCACACAATGTCTGATAATTTGGTCAGGACAAACTTTGAAAAGATAGGGATTGTCCCAAAAGAAATGCTTAACTTATAAAAGGAATCAACACCTATCTTGGGTGGACCAGTGATCCGGAGTCACACCCGAAATTAAGAAATTGACAATGTCAGCAAACCATGGTTCACTGGACACTGTAAATAATTGTTCATTTGAAAAATTCTCATTGCCTGGAGAATCAATAGTCAAGGAATTAGGAAGCCAGGATAAATGGTCTGAAACTAGGTTTTTAACTCCTTTCTTATCCCTAATTTTCAAATCAAACTCTTGTAAAAGTAAAACCCACCTAATGAAATGGGCTTTATCATCTTTCTTCTGAACTAGGTATCTAAGAGCAGAATGATCAGTATACACCACCACATGTGAATCAACTAAGTAAGACCGGACTTTTCTAATGCAAACACAACAGCTAAATTTTTTTTTCAGTGGTTGTATAGTTAAGTTGTGCATCGTTTAGGGTTTTACTAGCATAGTAAATGACAGTGGGTAACTTATTAATCCTTTGATCTAAAATCGCTCTTATGGAAAAATCTGAAGCATCACACATCAGTTCAAAAGGTTCAGTCCAAATAGGTGATTGAACAATGGGTGCATTGGTTAACTCCTTCTTAAGTTGCTTGAAGGATTCTTGGCACTCTTTAGAAAATTCAAAAGTTTGATCTTTGGGAAGTAGTGAAGTGAGAGGCTGGGCTAACTGACTAAAGTTCTTAATAAACCTTCCGTAGAAGCCAACATGCCCCAGAAAAGATCAGACATCTTTAACAGATTGGAGAGGTGATAAATTAACAATTAAATCCACTATGGCTCTATCTACCTTAATTCCCTCCTTGGATATTACATTGCTTAAAACAATACTAGATTTAACCATAAAATAGCATTTTTCTCAATTTAAAACCAAATTCTTAGATATGCACCTTTTAAAAACTAGGGAAAGATGGTGAAGACACTCAGAATAAGAATTCCCATGAATTGAAAAGTCATCCATAAATACTTCTAAGAATTTTTTGACAATGTCAGGAAAAAGATGCTCAACATGCATCATTGGAACGTAGCAGGGGCATTGCAAAGCCCAAAGGACATATGCCTATAAGCAAATGTTCTATATGGGCATGTAAAAGTGGTCTTATGTTAGTCCTCTAAAGCAATTGGGATCTGGTTATAGCCGGAATATCCATCAAGAAAATAATAGTATTCTTGTCTAGCTAACCTCTCTAACATCTGGTCAATGAATGGCAGTGGGAAGTGGTCCTTCCAGGTTGATGCATTAAGTTTCCTATAATCTATGCACACTCTCCACCCTGATTGGACATGGGTTGGAATTAGTTTGTTATTGGCATTGGGAACTACAGTAACACCAGACTTCTTAGGCACTACATGAACTGAGCTTACCCATTGACTATCAGAAATAGGATAAATTATTCCATGATCCAAGCACTTTAGGATCTCTTTCTTAATGGCTTCCATCATCAATAGGTTAACTCTTCTTTGGGATTCCGTGGATGGTTTGGCATCCTCCATAAGATGTATATGATATTGTACAATAGAAGAACTTATACCCTTGATATCAACCATGGTCTAACCTAGGGCTTCCTTATTGTCTTTTAATACTTTAAGTAATTCCTCTTCTTGGCTAGAAGTCAAATCTAAAGAAATTATTACTAGAAGAGTCTGGTCAGGCCCTAGGAAAGCATACCTCAAATTAAATGTCGATTCCTTAAGATCTAGCTTAGGGGGCTCAACTATGAAAGGTTTGGAAATAGAATTGGAGAGGGGTCCTAAGGGCTCCACAGGTGTGTGAAGACTCAAGACTTAAGAAAAGAAAGTTTCACCATCATCTTCCAACTCATCCATACCCTCTTGGAATTCTGAATCAAAATCAATATCAAATTTGGTAATTAAATCATCAGAAAAATCCAAAAAATCCTCAAGTATATTTATCTCTTCTTCCATATGTGGTTGCTTTCCTATCTTAAACATGTCAAACTCAACAGTTTGGTTGCCAAAAGATAACCTTAGAAAACCATTCCGGCAATTGATTAATGCATTACTGGTAGCCAGAAATGGTTTTCCTATAATTATGGGGATCTCATCCTTTGTTGAGAAGGGTTGATATCTAACATAATAAAATCAATAGGGAGAATGAATTCCCCCACCTTAAGTAAGACATCCTCAACCATCCTTTTAGGAATCTTAATAGACCTATCTACCAATTGAAGAGTAGTTTCAGTGGCTTTCAATTCTCCCGATCCTAGTTATTTATACACATGGTAAGGCAAAAGATTCACACTTGTGCCAAGGTCAAGTAAGGCATGCTCAATGTAGGTTGCCTATGACACAAGCTATACTATGGCTCCCTGGATCCTTATACTTGGCGGCTATAGGCTGAGTAATTATGGAACTAATATTACCTGTCAAGAACACCTTTTTGGGCACACTAGTGTTATGTTTGTGTGTACACAAATCTTTCAAGACCTTTGTATAGGTGAGGATCTGGGATATGATATCCAAAAGAGGGATTTTCACTTCTACCTTTTTGAAGACTTCTAAAATTTTGTCCATTGAAGCAATCTTCTTTTTGTTTACCAAGGATTAGGAAATGGGACAGGAAGAACATAAGGACTGTTAGGAATTTGTTCTTTCTCAGAAGAATCATATTTGGTTTCCTCGACCAAATCATCTTTAGTTTCAAAAGAATCTTTAGGTTCATCAGACGAACCTAGAACAAGAGGCACACTTATGTCCTCAACTGAAGGAGAGTTAATAGGAGTAATGGATGGGAAAGATTTAGGAACACTCTATTGGTATTCTTTACTACTCCTAAGGGCATAAACTGCATTACATTGGGTGGAGGGCCCTTGTTGGGTCTAACCTTGTACTACATTCAATGATATTAGGTGCTGCTTGTGAACTAACAGGCTGATGATGCCTAGGGTTAGGCTCTGGTTGATTAGGTAAAGTTCCCTTCTCCCTCTCACGCAAAATTGAGACAACTTGGGTGAGTTTTCTCATAAGATTTTTATGGCTTGTCATAAGGAGGGCTATATTCTTTTTCAAATCACTTACTCTACTTGCCTCGCCAGTGTTGGTACACCCAGGGGGTTGTTGATAAGATGATAAGAGAGGGGGCCTAGGGAAACTAGCTTGAGGTCCTACATTTGGTCTAGGAAAACTATTTTAGGAAAAATGATGTTGTGCAAAGGGAGGCCTTTGGGGTCTAAGTTGACTTTGATTGTGGAAATTAGAAGGCCCTGCTTGGTTGCACTGGTTCCAGAAGAAATTTGGGTGATTTCTCCATCATGGATTGTAAGTGTTACTATATGAATTATTCTGGTATAAGGCATTCACACTTTCATTGGATGTGCCCCCAGAGGTGTTGGGGTATTCTTCTATTACATGTCTAGGGGCCTGACACCAAGCATACTTCTTAACCAAATTGACTGATGATGGTTCTCTAGGAATAATAGCCTCAATCCTTTTGATAAGGCTATCTAAGTGGGCTTCCTTGGCTACTAAACCATCCACAAAATATCCTTTCGCTCCTATGGTTCTTTCACTCTCTTGAGTTAATTCTCACTCACAGGTTTTGTCAACTAAGTTAAGTAAGAATTCCAATGCCTTTCCTTCATCTGTAAATGATATGAATCCTTTAGGGCACATAGACTCTATCATTTGTTTAGTTGGGTAATCAATACCCTTATAAATTATTTGATATAAAATACCATAAGTCTAAGCCATGGTGAGGGCATTTGTTTGAGATTTAAAATGTAACCGCAAGTGTACGGATCAGTATAGCTACGGGTCGAACACAGGGAGAGCAGCCACTTTATTTTTTTATTTCTTTTAATAAGGCGAACGTGAACCAATTAATGGTTGTGATCTAATTCTAATTACCGTCCTAAACATATGTATCTTAAATAACGTCCTAACCATTCGTCATCTAAGAATTTAAAGACGCAAGCCACGCAATTAAAATTAAATAAATAAATAACTAAAAATAAACAACCCACGCAATTAAAAAAAATAATAAAGAAAAAAAATACTGAGATAAAAATAAAGTAAAAGAAAGGGGATAAAGCTAGAGAGAGACTCACAAGTAGGTTTCTCTACTTAGCCCGAGGGATGCATCATAATATGAGCTTCCCTACTTGACCAGAGAGTCACTCTTACAAGGGTTACTCTACTTGGCTTTAGGGAAAGGAAGGCAATTAAAATAAAAACAATAAAATGATGGTTCTATGGCTAGGAGGGGCAAAGTCAACACATACACCAGCCATGAACCTTGGGGGAAAGGGATAGCAATAATGTAACAACTGAAATTAAAATCCTAAATTAAGAAAGAAAGGGTAGTCAGAAGAGGGAATGAGAGGGGGGAGAGAAGACTACTGAAGGAGCCTATTTACTTGAACTTCAACCCTCGAACTGAAAACTTGATCGATTTGAGATGCTACTAGTACTAAAAACCAGATCTGGAATAAACCAAATCAGAAATTTCTAGTACTAGAGAAAACAAATCTTAAAAAAAAAATTGCTCCACGGCTCGTGATCTTGTCACCTAGATCTAAGCCTAGAACTATAACTTAAAAAATTACAACTCAATTGCATAAATCATAAACATAAAAGGGCTGAATAAAAATAAAAGAGTGCTTGCATTAATTGAAATAAAAAAAGCTATTATAAAAGTGATTAAAGAAAAGATTAAGAAGAACTAAAACTAAAGAGAGAGCAAGAGAAAGAGAGAGCAACTAAAAAGAAACTAGAAGAAGAATGAATTGTTTTCCCTCCTCTTACATGAGTTGTATTTATAGGGAATGGGGCGGTAGGGTAACAAATTTCTCTTTCCTAAAAGGGAGAAACCCACAATTGGTTGTGAGATCTTTTGAGACCAAAAGTGCTAAGGTGGAGGAGAGAGAAGAGAGAAATAAACTTTGAGAAATTTCCTATAATTTGTTTGCTTATTTTCTTTCTTTTTTTTTTTCTAATTTATTTCTCTTCTTTTTCTCCCTCTAAGGGACGATTTTCTTTCTTGCTTTGTGTAATTTGGACAATCTTTTGGTGATGATGTGGAGGAGAGAGAAGATTTGGATAATCTTTATTTCTCCTTTTTTTTTTCTTTCCTTTTTTTTTTTCTTCTCTTCTTGCGTAGGAACCCTTCCACGATTTTCCTTGCTTCTAATTTGATGTGGAAATCCCTTCCATGCCCTTAGTGCTTTAAGTGAGTGAAAAGCAGGAAATCTTCAACAAAATTCTCTAAAAAAAAAAACAACCATGAGATTCGAACTTGAGACCTCTTGGTGAGCAACGAAATTTTGCACACCATAGCTCACCAACTATACTAGGTAGTTGTTGTTACCAAAAACGAATCTTCAATCACTTAAGGATGTAGTCCATTAATCCTTATTGGCATTTGAAATATTCTTTGTACCTCTGGGACAACTGCAAATGAGTTGGTTCTGCATCTCGGTTTAGTTCTAATCCATTATTCTTTTTCTGGCCCGAAAAGAATAATCATTTGTACGGGTGACCAAACGAATGTGTACTTTTAATTGAACACGTCCATCTTGCTCAGCATTTTGTCCTCTTCACAATCATGAAAAGAAATCGGACCTCTTTACGTGTAAAATTGAAGATATAGCGCCCGATAGTCCTTAAGGCCTTGAAAATATAAAACCTGCAAAAAGAGAGTAAAACCCAAGGTAGCTCCATTCTAAATATGTAAAATGCATGTTTTACTACCCTAGATTTCACACATAAATGTGCTCATCAGCATTCTTGAAGTTGATCCTTGAATCTCTCCATAAGTTTAGAAAATGACTCACTAGGCTTTTGCCTAAACTGAAGGATATCACTTCTAAGTTTATTCGTCTTGTGAGTTGGGAAAAACTTATTAAGGAAGGCAACTGTGAATTTCTCCCATGTGGTTATGGAATTTGTGGGTAACCCATACAACCACTTATTATCTTGGTCTTTTAATGTAAAAGTGATAAACCTAAGCTTAATAGCATCATCAGAAGGATGTTGGATCTTAATTAGAATACATACTTCTTCAAATTCCCTTAGAAATTGGTATGTATCCTCAGAGGTCAGCCCATGAAAGTGGAGAAACATAGTGATATATTGAGATTTGAGCTCAAAATTATTGCCCTGGGCTTGTGGTAGAACTATGCAGAAAGGGTGGGTTGTTAAGGTAGGGTAGAACGTATCTTTCAGAGATTTAGGTGGATGGTTTTGCTATTGGTCTCCCATATTGAAAGGTTTTAAAGAAAGCAAATGTATAGGGTCACTACTTGTTGGATCTCTTCTTTCTAAACTATTTGCACTATTACGTACCCACTCAGCACTCAGGCAATAGAACACTATTCATAACTAGAATAAGACAAACCACAAACACAAAAGAAAATTTTTTTGAAAACTTTTTTTTGATTTTTTTTGTGAGCTTACCTATAGGGATCCGGGGTTGCTCAGGTCAAATCCTAAGGTACTGCTATAGGGAAAAACTTATCTTTATCATACTGTGAGGCTTGGTGACCTCCATCGATACAACTATTATTGTAAGTTGTTCTTCTCAGGAATTCAATAAAAGAAAAATAAAAACATAACAAAGCAAACAAAGCACTCCGATTTACCAAAAGAAAGCAAAAAATAATATGGAACTATCTTCCTGGCAACGGCGCCAAAAACTTGGTTGAATTTTAAAAGTAACGCAAGCGTACGGATTAGTGTAGCTAACGGGTTAAACACAAGGAGAGCAACCACATTATTTTAGGCTTCTTCTAGTAATGCGAAAGTGCATAAATTAATTATGGTGATCTATTTCTAACTACTAACCTAATACAAATGCATTTAAAAGCGTCCTAACCAACACATCTAGGGAAATTGGAATTGAAATTGTAATAAAAATTGAACAACCTAGCCATTCATATCTAGGAATTTAAATACTCAGAGCACGTAATTAAAAAGAAAATAACTAAAAAGCAAATAAAAAAAAGGAATAAAGCTAGAGACAGGCACACAAGTAGGTATCTCTACTTAGCCCGAGGGATGCACCATAAATAATATGAGCTTCCCTACTTGACCAGAGAGCACTCTTACAAGGGCTTTTCTACTTGGTTTTAGGGGAAGGAATGCAATGTAAATAATCAAAATAAAAGGATGGTTCCATAGCTAGAGAGGGATAAAGCAAACGCATAATCTAGCCATGAACCTTGGGGGAAAAGGAGAGCAATAATGTAAAACAGAAAATTTAAAACTTATTGTAAGAATAAAAAGGTAGTAAGAAGAGGGAATGAGAGGGGGGTGAGAAGACTACTGTAGAAGCCTACTTACTTGAACTTAAAAATTTGATTGAGATTTGAAATGCTACAAGTACTAAAAATCAGATCTGGAATAAGCCAAATCTAAAATTGCTAGTACTAGAGAACAAATCTGAAAGAGAAACTTGAACTTGAACAAAGATGCTTCAAATCTTGGATCTTGTCACCTAGATCTAAACCTTGAACTAGAGAATTAAAATTACAATGCCATAAACCATAAACATGAAAGAAAACTTGCATTCATTAATTAAAACTCCATTACAAAAGTGTTTAACCAAAAAATAAGAAGAACTAAAAAGAGACTAAACCTAGAGAAGAGAACTAGAGAAAGAGATAAAACCCTAAAATAGAATTGCGCCTAAGGAGAGAGAAAAAGAGAGCACAAAAATAATAACTAGCCATCCTCTCCCCTTGAACGTTTTTTATTTATAAAGAAATAGGGAGAGAGACCAACGATTAGGGTTTGGCGGGCCCACAATTGTGAGGTAGAGGAGAGAGAGTGTAGCCCACGATTTTCCTATATTTTTTTCTATTTTTTCTCTTTACTTCCTATTTTTTCTCTCTTATTTCCTTCTTTTTCTTCTCTTCAAACTTGCACATAACCCTTGGATGATTTTCTCTGCTTGCTTGAAGATTTGGACATCTTTGTCAATGATGTGGAGGAGAGAGACACGATTTGGATAGGATTTATTTCTCTTTGTTTTCTTTCCTTTTTCTCTCTCTTTTTGGTAGTCATTGTTACCAAAAATAAATCTTCAATCTCTTAAGGGTGTGGTCCATCAATCCTTGTTGGCATTTTGAATATTCTTTGTACTCCTGGGACAACTGCAGATGGGTTGGTTCTGCATCTCTGTTCAGTTCTGATCCATTATTCTTTTTCTGGCCCAAAAAGAATAACCACTTGTACGGGTGACCAAACGGATATATACTTTTAATTGAACACATCCATCTTGCTCAGAATTTTGTCCTCTTCGTAACCATGAAAAGAAACAAGATCTCTTTATATGTAAAATTGGAGATATAGCACCCGATAGTCCTTAAGGCATTGAAAATATAAAACCTGCAAAAATAGAGTATAACCCAAGGTGCTTCATTCTAAATATGTAAAATGCATGTTATACTACCCTAAATTTCACACAAAAATATGCTCATCAAATACTTTCAAAGGGATAACAATCAATTTGTCGATGCCCTTGTAACCTTGGCATCCATGGTAGAATGCAACCCTATGGCCAGAATTCGTCCATTCTTTGTTGAACAAAGAAGCAGATCCATTTACCAGAATACGGTGAACTCTCTCACCGTAGATGGTTGACCTTGGTTTGCTCACATAGTGGACTTCATCAGGGAAAGGAAGTATCCTGTTGAAGCCACAGATAGAGAAAATAAATTTCTAAGGAGGTATGCCATCCAATTTATTCTTTAAGGAGACTTGTTATACAAGAGATTCCTATGATGGAATATAGTTGCTGTGTGTCGATGAAGAGTAAACTACAACCATCATAGAGGAAATTCATTGAGGCCTTTTTGGACCCCATATGAATGCCAAGATGCTAGCTAAGAAGGTTCTCAGACTGGGATACTATTAGAACACAATGGAAGTAAACTGTATGAGCATTGTAAAGAGATGCCACAAATGTCAGATATTTGCCAATATCATACACATACCACCAATGAAATTGCACTCACTCAGTTCTCCTTAGCCATTTTCTACTTGGGGTATTGACATCATAGGGAAGATCAACCCCAAAGCATCCAATGGTCACGAGTTCATCTTGGTAGCCATTGATTATTTCACCAAGTGGGTAGAAGCTCAGTCATATACAGTCCTCATATATACTAAGGTGGCAAAGTTCATCCAAGAAAACATCATTCGCCGATATGGAGGCCCCAAGAGCTAATATCGGATCAAGGGTCCAATTTTTGGGGCAAAACTGATAAAATTAGCACAAAGTTTGGTATCAAAAGGCACCGTTCTACCTCTTACAGGCCATAGACCAATGGGGCAATAGAAGCAGCTAATAAGAACATTAAGGCCATCCTATAGAAAATGGTTGAAACACACAAGGATTGGGCGGATAAGTTGCCACTTGCTTTATGGGCATATCGGATTTCTATATGATCCTCAACAGGGGTAACTCTTTTTTCCTTGGTATATGGAGTTGAGGTAGTTCTACCTGTGAAAATCCTAGTACCATCCTTAAGGGTGCTCTTGGATAGTCAGTTACCTGAAGAAGAATGGGTGAAGGTCAGACATGACGAGCTCAATTTTCTTGATGAAAGACATATGAAGGCCATGGATAGTCTGAGGAAATATCAACTAAGAATGGCAAGGGCCTTCAATAAGAATGTGAAGCCCCGTCACATAGAAGAGGGTGAGCTTGTTCCTCGAGAACAAATAGCCCAAATTTATGACCTGTAGATACCAAATTCTGTCCCCCCCTCGGTAATGATGAATCACAGGCAATAATGAAACATATATTCTCTCTTTCGAAAAGAAATCCATATTTTTGGCACAAGTTCAGACTATCCTAGCTATCCCAACCTAAAGCCGTTATGTAAGAACATGTGGAATACAATCGAGCGTAAGACCGGTTAGGAGTTTAGCCCGATATTTTTAAAAATGATGCGGGAAGGGTGATAAAAAATGGTCATTAATATCTTTTGCCAAAATATGACAATCAAACCTAGCATGTGCTCGATTCTTAAATCATTGGATAGCATTCGGAAATACGGTCCCAATGATATCTTGTATAGAAAAAATGGATACCTAGATGTGCCGTATTGCCTACCTAAACTTTGAACTGGTTAAACCAAACCCTAAACCAAGCAAAAACCTAAACCAAACCAAACCCTAAACGAAACCAAACCCTAAACCAGACCAAACCCTAAACCAAACTGAACCCTAAACCAAACAGAACCCTAAACTAGACCAAGCCCTAAACCAAACCAGACCTAAACTAAACCAAAACCTAAAACCAAACCAAACCCTAAACTAAACCAAGCCCTAAACCAAACCAAACCAAAACTAGACTAAATCCTAAACCAAACCAAAACCCTAAATCAGACCAAACCCTAAACGAAACCAAACCCCAAACCAAACCAAACCCTTACCCAAACCAAACCCTAAACCAAACCAAACCCTAAACAAAACCAAACCCTAAACAATACCAAACCCTAAACCAAATCAAACCCTAAACTAGACCAAACCCTAAAACCAAACCCTAAACAAGCTAAACCCTAAACCAACCCAAACCCTAACCCAAACCAAACCCTAAACCAAACCAAAAACTAGACCAAACCCTAACTAAAACCAAACCCTAAACCAAACCAAACCTTAAACCAAACCAAAACCCTGAACTAGACCAAACCCTAAACCAAACCAAACCAAACCCTCAACTAAACCAAACCCTAACCAAACGAAATTCTAAACCAAACCAAACCCTAAACCAAACCAAAACCTAAACCAGACCAAACCCTAACCCAAACCAAACCCTAAACTAAACCAAACCCTAAACTAAACTAAACCCTAAACCAAACCCTAAACCAGACCAAACCCTAACCAAGAAATAATTCTAAACCAGACCAAACCCTAAACCAAACTAAACCCTAAACCAGACTAAACCCTAAACCAGACCAAACCCTACACCAAACCAAGCCCTAAACCAGACCAAACCGTAAACCAGACCAAACCCTAAACTAGACCATACCCTAAACCAAACCAAAACCCTAAACCAGACCAAACCCTAAACCAAACCAAACCCTAAACTAGACCAAACCCTAAACCAACCCATACCCTAAACTAGACCAAACACTGAACCAAACCAAACCCTAAACCAGACCAAACCCTAAACCAGACCAAACCCTATACCAAGCCAAACCTTAAACCAAAATTAGACCACCCTAAACCAAACCCTATCCAAAACTTGCCTCTCAACCTATGGCTACTACCATGATAAGATTTCCACCACAACTATGTAGGGCTACTGTCACCCAATCTACGGGGTAGTCGCCCAGTCTACAGGGTAGCCACCCAGTCTACGGGCATATCTGGAAGCATAATAGGGTGCCTCGAGATTTTTCAATGCATAATAGAGTGCCATGGGGGAGGGGTGCGTGTAAGCCCCGTGTAAGCCTTACACGGATGTGTAGGGGCCTTATACGCCTTTGAACCTCCTTTACAAGCTCCTACATGGCATGCCTCATTCGTTCTATAAATAGTGACCTCGGGTCACTGTAAAAACCTTAAAAAAAAGAGAGAAGAAACCCTGAAGAAAAACCCCTGTTCTAGAGACCTTACAAAGAAAAAGAGAGAGAGAGAAAAGAAGAGACGAGAGTCTACAGAAATTCCAAGCTGAGCTTAATGAAGTTGACGGAGTCCTACCCTATTTTCAGAAGTCCATGTCATCCATATCAGGTTATTATGGAAATTCTATTTAAGTTCTTTTGTAGTTGATTTCAATATTTTCATTATGGCGTGGATGCCCTACCCAAATTTTTCACAGGTGATTCTGACCATAGGAATAAGGCATAGAAGCCCTGCTTAAATTTCCACAGTTAATTTCGACCTTAGGAATACGATGCAGAAGCCCTACCTGAATTTCTGAAGCTGATTTTGACCATAGGAATATGGCATAGAAGCCCTGCCCAAATTTCCATCGCTGATTCCGACCATAGGAATACGACGCGAAAGCCTTGCTCGAATTTCCAAAGTTGATTCCAACCATAGGAATATGGCATGGAAGCCTTGCCCGAATTGCCACAATTGATTCCGATTCTAGGAATATAGTGTGGAAGCCGTGCTCAAATTCCAAAAAACTTGAACCCATGTTCATACCCTAGCATAGAAACCCTATCAACTTTCTTACCCAGGTGCCGAAAGTTTTTAATTTCTCCAAAAAAGAGAAGAAAATTAAATCGTTGCCCCTGAGTCGAGGAAAATTATTGGAAGTTCCACCGATTTCATCGGTCATTATCATGTAAATCTTACATCATAATTTCATTTGTATGAATGTTACGTACCTCATCTCTGCATGTATTATTTTATGTGTATATTGTATAAAATAGTAATTTATTATTATCATTTCATATGTTAATTTTAGCATTTGTATATTAAATGTAATATGTTTCCTCATCTTACGTGTTATCATATGTGTTTCTCACATAAAATAATGATCATAATTATCTTATCATGGAGCATCATACATGGGGCATTGTGCATCTATGTAGATAAGGTAATTGCATTTTCTATTATTTTATATAAATTTTATTATTTCAAGTAGTTTTAATATAGATCTATATTTCATGTGATATCTCAATAATTTCTTACAATTTTTTTATGCTAGTGTATGTATATGTGATTGCGTTATTTCATGTTATAAGACTTCCATACTAGCTTAGGTTGTTAAAATTCTCGAGGGAGAATATTCAAAATCCAAGCCTCTGGTAGAAAGACTAAAAATTCTGGGCTACGTGGGTGCCTAACACCTTCCCACACTTATAACCTGACATGGACGTCTATCTCTGGGACAGACCAAAATATGAAGTCAAATTCGAGGGTTCTTTCCTTTTATAGGAATCCAACCCCCTACTCTAGCTCGGTCCCTCAATCGAAATCGAGCTCCACCATAGGGTTTTAGGCCCTGAATCCTAGATGGCGACTCTCAAAAAATCATACTTTCCCCATCCCCTTATAGTCGCCAGACATGTTCGGAGACAATTCAATTCACCACCCCTGCAAGGCAGACCAGGTGAGAAGAGATAAGCGAAAAGAAAGAAGATATTTTCCCGTATAGTGGTGACTCCACTAGGGAATGTCAAACTTTCTATACCAGAGGCTTACAACAAGCGTTAGAATTTTCTCCCCCTCATCATTATTGTGTGTAAACATGTCTGTATATTCCTTCCTAACTACATCATGCATCATGTTCGAAGTGAAATCACTTGACAAGGGTACTCCCTATCGTGCCCGCACCCTTAGGGAGGTTAGTGCACTATATACTAAGTACTCTGAGATCAGATGATGCCCACTTCCTACGTAAGAGTGCTTGAAGTGAAATTGGTTGACAAGGATGGTCATCGATAGTTCGAAACCCTTAGGGTAATAGAATATATCTTGCCATTCTGAGATTAACCAATGGTCACTTTCTGCACTACACTTGTGCAGACACTCACTCACGGATACACCTGCCCCTATGGTTAGCCGACTGAACCCATGTAACGTGATGGACAATCTCCAGTGAAGTCACACCCATTGATACAGTACCATCTAGTATATCAAAGGAACCATGTACCTATGATTCACTTTCAGTGTTAGGTATATCGGTTCTGTCAAGGGTGGCCTTGTTCTATCCTATGGCCTTACCCATTGCAATGCATCATATAGGAACTAGACCATTGAACAACTAGGGTAAGTCACAAACTGACTCAGTAATTGTTTATGGTTCAAGTTAGAACCCTTCTAGCTTGTTTCATTTGGGATAAGATTTTTCATGTATATGTTTAAACTTGATGTGTTCTTTGACAATTGGGAATTGGGAATTGGGAATTGGGAGATGCAACTATATCAATTTTGATTCACGCAACTGTGCCTATGGAGTGATTCATGCTTCACCACATTATATTAGCACTGTTCCAAATTGATAATGTTCCACACAACCAATCCAAGAGTTAGGAATGATTAAGTATTTTTGTTACCGGGAGAAACAAAATACCTATGTGAAATCAACTGCGAGGTTATTCTTATAGGAACCAACTTGTTTGTTTTCCCAAAGTATAATTTATGTCTAACTTGGGCCCTCCTAAAAAATATGTGTGAATATCAACTGAAGATTGGGCCAAAATTAGACACTTATTATTGGGAGAGAGTAATTTTGTGTGTGCATCATTAAAAGAAAATCATAAGAAAAAAATTCAAAAATCTAGAAATTAAATTTCTTTGTTTAGGTCAGGCACGATTCCGTGTTAAAAAAATTCCCTGCTGTCTGTGTGGACCTGTCAAGATAACTATTTGGTCTAAGTCAGCCCTGAGAGATCCTTACCAATGGTGAAACTTATTATTCAACTCACTCCACCAAGCTCAGCGTCATCTGAACGATTGACAAGTATGGATCCAGCTAGTGGAAGTCAACCAGATGCCCAAGAGAAAAGGAGAATGGATATGATTTAGTTAGAGTTGGAAGAGTTGCATCATTTATTCAACCAGTTTATTAGTGCTAAGCAGCCTCAGCAACTTGAACCTATTTTAACTCGAGGAGAACAGGAGTGGACCAAGTTGGGGTCCAATGCACCTCGTACCTTACCGAGGCTTGTGGTCGATGATGATGAAGAATAAATCCGACCAAATCTTCTAACTGAACCCCCTGAAACTGAAAGGGAAAGAAAGATGAGGGAACAATTAGAAAGACTTGAAAAGTTGTTGTAGAAGGGGAAAGTCATAGACACTCAATTCACAGAAACTGATGAGATGGTCCTTTTTCCCGGAGCTCAAATTTCAGAGAAATTTAAATGGAACACTAATAAGTTTGACGGAAAAGGCGACTCGAGGGCACACTTGAAGGTCTTTATTTCTTCATTAATATTTAGATCATGGGGATTTACTAAAGAACAAATGGGGCAAGCATTTTTGCTTACTCTTTTAGGCCCAACTCTTTGTTGATTAACTCAGTTAAACCCTTCCCAGACTCAGAATTGGTCAACAATCATGAAAGCATTCACTAACCAGTACTCTTACAACATTAAACTGGATATAACTCGATGAGAGTTAGAAACTGTTCGACAGGCTTAGGTGAGGGTCTCCTAAGGTTTCAAGATAAGGTAGGAATAATGACATCTCGACTTACTAAAAGATAACAAGTTGAAATGATCCTAGATGACTTGGCAACTCCCTATTATGATGTGTTATACAGTTAGCACATCGAGACATTCTCAGCATTGCGAGCAACAGGGAGAAGGGTTGAAAACCGAATCTTTAGAGAAGTGCAACACAGGAATAGTCCACAGGGTTCCTCGGAGCAGGGTAAGAATACAAGATATAGCAAAAGATATAATACAAAGGTGAACACTGTAATTGTAGCAAGCACCATCTAGCAGCCTGCAATGCATACAGTAACTCTTAAGCCTGCTCCAGTTTTCATTAAGCCAGGCCTTCCAACTCAAAATGGTTCAGTACAGATGAGGCAATTCTTAGATTTAGGGATGCCCTTATCTGTGTGTTATGAGAAATTAAAGACGGAAGACCTCTTGAATACGACACCTACCCGTCCAATCAGTGATTCTCCACCTGCTTGGTACAAGGACAATGAATACTGTTCTTTCCATAATCAAAAGGGTCATCTCACCAACCAGTGTATCACTTTGAAGCATGCAGTACAAGATTTGATTGAATCAGGGTAGATTGAACTGGAATTGAAGAGCCAGCCAAATGAGACTACCAATCCACTTTCGAATCATGGAACGATTGGAATGTTACAAAGTGATTTAGTTTAGAATGATCGTACTTAAAGGATTCAACCTGCACCTAAAAGAGGGCGTCTTAATGCCCAGACTTACCTAGCCATGCTCAAAGCCAAGCATTTGGAAGTAAAAGAGGAGAATCAGAAGAGAATTAAAGAAATCCATTCTTAGGAAGATGAAAGTCTGCCACCGTACAATCTTACCCTTCCTCAGACAAGGTCACCTTCATATCACCCAGCATCACATCGTCCATCACCTTCATATCACCCAACATCACATCCTCCATCACCTTCATGTCACCTAACATCATACCTTCCATCTCCGTCCTACCACCCCGCATCATACCCTCCCTCTCCATCTTACCATCCAACACTAGACTATTCTATCCCACCTTAGGTAGGATTATCATCATATGATCTTGCCCCATTTCCTCTGTCACTTCCACTATTTCACCCAGAACCTTACCTCCCACCCATTTCGTATTACCTATATCCTTATCCACCACCACTAGAATACTTTCCTATGAATGGATGGTTAGAAGAAGGGAGTCAACATCAGTGTTTAGAGGCACATTGGCCAAATGGAGCTTCTTGCACTGACATGTTAATGGATCTAGGTATTCCCACTTACTCCTCTATCGGATCAGTGAATCTCATAGATAGGGAAGAAGAGTCCTAGATTGACCCTAATACTCTCATTGTACCAGCAATACCTCAAGTGCATGTTACAGATGAGGTCACACCAGACATGATCAGGGTAGTGACAACATTAGCTATTGGAGAAATAATCTCAGATGAAATACACCTAATCCATATAGGTGGAGAGAGTGATAGTGATGCTGAAGACACTGAACAAGTTGGTGAGATAGTGAATGCTACTGGGGGAAATGTGCTTGAGGTGGATCCAACAGATATCATTCGCCCAATTTTTCCTTCTGATGATGATTCAGAGGAAGAAGAAGTCAAGGATGAAGATATAGAAGATGGTCAAGAATCAAAAAATGAAGATCTAGAGGAAGATCTTGTTGAAGAAGACAAAGATGAAGATTTAGAAGATGGTCAAGAATCAAAAAGTAAAGATCTGGAGGAAGATCTTGTTGAAGGAAGTGAAGACAATAAAGAGTCAGAAAGTGAATATTTTGTTAAAAGTGAAGAAGAGAATCTCTCCTACGACAATGTGCTCTGCTGCTGAACCAAATGTGTGAAGATATGTTAAGATATGTTAATAACTGAAAAAATGTTGAGGAAAGTGGCAGTCCGGCAAGAAACTGTCAAAGAAGTTTGTGAAAACCTTAAGGTTAATTTTTAGGATGAACCATTTCTCAAAGGGCTTATTCTGCATTTGAATAACATTATTCAAATAGTTAAAGCTCAGGCTATCGACTTTTCAGGGGGTCCTCCAAGTCCATTCACACCATCTACATATGAAGAAAGGACTGAAGAACCTATGGTTGGCATGATTGTTGATACAAACAATGATGATGAGAGTAAATACCCTTATAATATTCTCATAAAAAAGAAGCTTGAAGGATTCAAGAATGTGATTGCCATTAGAAGTGAGAAAGACTACAAAGCAAAGGGGTTGGTAGTGGAACAACCAACTGTCACGGAGACGGGACAGTATAGCAGGTAGCCACAACCTGAGAATCAAGTATTGAGCCAGTTGAAAAAGGTGCTGGCCAACATCTCCATCTGGTGCTTGTTAATGGCATCTCCTGCACATAGGAAAGCTGTATTGAAGTCCCTCACAAGTGTGCAAGTGTGTATCGAGATGGATCCATTATGATTATTTCAGATTGTGGGAGCCACATATGCTGTTCAAGCATTGATGTTCTCTGATATAGACTTACCTCCAGAGGGTATCAAGCACACCAGAGCTCTATATATCACGATGGAATGCAATATGAATACAGTACCTCAAGTCCTTATTGATAATGGATCAAATCTGAATGTTCTACCATTGAGGGCTGCCACATGTATAGACTTTAATCCAGACCAATTCAAACCCTCGACTCAGGATCATTAAGGCTTACGACAACACTGGAAGAAATGTTGTAGGAATTCTCACAACAATGGTGATAATAGGACCAGCTGAGTTCTGTGTTGAATTCCAAGTGATAGATATCCCAACCTCCTTCAACATGCTTCTGGGTCGTCCATGGTTTCATAAGGCAGGGGCAGTGTCATCTACTCTACACCAGAAAGTAAAATTTATCTATGATGAGAAGGTAGTTACGATTTCTGGAAATCCTCAGTTAATCAACACATTGACTAACATTGAAGATGGAAAAACTCAAGAACAGGAGGTGCGTCTGAGTAGTTTTGAATTAGAAAAACGTTTATACTTTTGTTGTTAAAGAGCCAATGAAGGAGAATGTGCCAATGTCCTATGAGGGCATGTGGAATACTATTGTTGGTCGAATGATGAAACATTTGAATTATTTTTCTAGAATGGGATTGGGAAAATACCAACAAGGACCTATGACGTTGCCTAATTCCCTCACGCTGTTGGAATGCATGGTTTAGGGTTTTCTCATAAGGAAGAACAAAAGGTGCTAGAAGATATAAGGAGGGGCTGAAGTGGAGCAAGTGCTTATTGAGGGGTTAAGAATCAAAAGATGCTCGTTATGGCAAGGAAGGAATCCTCCTGCAAGAAAAGGGCTGCAAGTTACCCTACTTTAGAAAAGTACTTTGTGAAGGAAGTAGAAGATTTTCCGATTATGAGGATCTTGAATTTTAACCTAAGAAAGAAGCAAAGAAAGCATATTCTGAGTTCGAAGCCATCTATCAATATCAAATTGATTGGATCACTTATGAGCTGGAGCTTCTACCATTTAAGGAGGAGGGTAAAGATAATGGTATCAGTGATATATTTGAGATAGATATGATTGCCACAACTGAAGAAGAATCTGCGGTTGACCCTGCATCCTTGAGTTGATCATCGTAGGTTCCCAAGCCTTGTCTTACTCTAAAAGAAGTTTGGAAACATAAATTAAAAGCTACTTGGTGTCTCAATCTTCTAATAGAGATGCAAGCTCACATCTCTTCCTTCTTGTGGAAGATGTATCTGGAGGAGCTGAAAAAGGGGCAGTATCGCTCTTTTTGTGGGAGCAGTTCATATACTAGAAAGAGAAGAGCTCAAAGGATGAATATCTACCCTTACTATGCTAGAAGCAACTGCAATGGTACATCCAAAATGGAGGTCAACGTTGTGACCGTGGCAAGGGTATCGCTTCATATAATAGGTTTGAGAGGTTAGATTTTCTGGAGAGAGGGCTGAGTAGCCTGGGGTGAGGTGCATCTCTCAGGAAATTCGAATTTATGGATCATGAGATTGATCAACTTGTTTTTACCACAAAAAGTAGGAAAGATGAATCTGAACTCTTCTGCCAAGAGAAACTGGGGCATCTGTAGCTCCATGAAGAAGGTGAAAGTAGTGGTGTCAACAACACCCTTGAGGTAGATGTTATTACCACTAAAAAAGTAGAGGAAGGGCCAATGCCATATCTGTTGATTCATCCAGGTGCGAATCACTGTTCAACTAGACCAGTGCAGGATATGACTTCACGCTCACTAAGACTTAGGGTCCAATCGATTCTAAAATCACCACATAGTACACTAAAGATTCTCATTTTGTTATCGAGTCTCCTTTTACTTGTACTTTTTCTGAATTTCTTTCTGTTAATGAAATTCTGCACTTTCAGTATGTTGAGTCTATAGTCTTTCTGGCTATCAACGAAAATTCTGATTTTGAGTATGATTTGTCTCTTTCTGATGATGATCTTAACAAAATAACTGATGAATATCATGACTTGTTAAAACAATCAAAAGAAAAAAGAGCTAAACCTATGAGTGAGGACACTCGACTCATTAACTTAGGATCCGATCAATGCCCTAAAGAAATTAAAATTGGTACAACCCTAAATAAAGAAAAAACCTCACAAATGGCTTGCCTGTTAAAATAATTTGTAGAGGTTTTCGCTTAGTACTACGAAGACATGCCTGGCATTGACCCAAAAATAGTGCAGCATCGACTTCCTATGTATCCAGATGCGAAGCCTATCAAACAACAGGCTAAAAGAATGCGATCTTAATGGAGTGTGAGGGTAGCGGCCAAAAATGGACTTATGCATTGATTCTGTCCTCTCTCCTCTCTTTCTCTTTCATGAGAAAGGGGTGTGTCGTGTGTGCTTTGCTTGTGGGCCCAGTACTGCCTTATCGCCGCTCAGAGATACGTGGAGGCCTATTTCGCAAGAGTATAAAATTCATCACTTGAGATACGGGTTTGATGATGGTCCAATATGGGGATCAGGATCATACAAAAGGGTTTGGAGTCACCACCTAAGATTATGGGCCTAGGACCTGGGGGTGGGCCCAATTCCTGAGAAAAGGGCCCAATAATTGGTCTGGTCAAGAGATTTAGGATAAGTGCCAGGTTATAGAATTGAGAAGGTGTTAGGCACCCAATCTACCCGGTTCAACCGGTCTTCCTACTAGATGCTTGAGAACGAACACTTTCCATAATTATTCCTATTCCACATACATGGCTAGGTTATCACACATATGTACATTGACTAAATTTAAACGACTATGTGCACTAAAACAAGGTATATATAAAGTCTACATGATGATAATTCGTTGAGAAACTGTACCTAAACTTAACCCCTGTTTTAGGTCAAGAGGGGTGAGCCCCTGATTAGTACCGGTTTGGACTATCTTTCGGATTCTCCTGGCTCAGGAGAAGATGGTCTTGACCTCCAACTTCCTTTCTTGGGAGACATTGATTGTGATGATATTCGGATAGGGTTCTAGCTAGGAACGGTTACTTTTAGATTTGGATTCGGACAGAGCTTTGGTTAGGGAAGGCGATTTCTAGGCTTAGGATGAGGTGGCACTCTAGCAGAGCTTCCACTGGGGATAGGCTAGGGGAGGGCTAGGATGAGGTGCACTTCGACAGAGCTTCCACTGGAAATGGCTATTTCTAGAAAAGATTCCAGGGGCACTCGGACAGGGCTTCCACTAGGAATGGTTATTTTTGGAAAGGAATGGATTGACCTAAAAATGGATTGAAGATCCCCAAAGCCCAAAGAACACTTAAAGGTCAAAACAAAACTTTGGATCTTGACGAAGATCTCTTCGTAGACCCGAAGAACCTCAAAGGGGTTTCTATTTCTGGTAAAAGCCAAGAAGACTCAAAGGGGGGAGGCTAAGAACATACTATTTTTGGCAAAAACAGGATTGGGCTAAAGACTTGGATTAAGGATCTTTAAAGTCCCAAAGAACAAATCGAAGATCCGAACAAGATTTTGGATCTTGACGAAGATCGCTCTGAAGGCCTGAAGAAAATCAAAAGGGGGAGGGGAGGAGGAGAGAGGGCTTCACTACTATAGAGTGAGATGGAGTTGTTTGGTGTGTCAAATCCAAAGGAGGGTGTATTTATAGGATTTTCAGGCCAATGGGGAGGAGGGAGAATTTTTAACCAACGGACAAAAGCGGGTTTTTGGACTAAAGTGGGTGTAGAGGGATTTTTTATCCAATTGGTAAAAGGGGTTCTTGGACTAAAATTGGTGAAGAGGGCTTTTATCCATGGGTAAAAAGGGTTTTTTGGAAGAGAGAATTCATAGCCAAAAAGTGGGTTTTTGGTCTCAAGTGGGTGAAGAGGAAATCTCTTCCCCCATCGGGCCAGTAGAATAGGTGAGTAGGCAGTGGCATTGGTGTGCGGCACATGGCACATGGGGCAATATGGGTGTGCGACACATGGCTCTTGGGGCAACACACGCATGGGCACCGGCAAGACAGGTGGATGGTGGGTAGACCCAGGGCTAGCAGGTGGGCCACAGCTACACCGTGGCACACTAACAAAGATCATGTGGGGGCACGAGCTGGGTCGTGTAGGGGCATGAGCTGGGCCGTGCAGGGGCATGAGCTAGGTCTTGCAGGGGCACCCACGGGGGCAGGGATGGCTGGGTAGCAAGCATAAGCTGGCTGGGCAGCAAGCATAGGCTGACTGGATAGCAAGCATGGGCTGGCTGGGCAACAAGCATGCACTAGGTAGCAGCCAACGCGTAGCGTATAGGCTATCATAAATTTTTTCGATGACAATCACAGGAGATCCGATGGTCTGATTTTGATGTGTCTCTGAGGCTAGCGACCGGAGATTATGAGACTGCTCTCTCTTCCCCTTTTGGGGGGGAAACTGTTTGCATCGATTTCACCCTCTCTCCTCTCTTTCTCTTTTTAGTGAGGGAGGGGTGTGTCATGTGTGCTTTTCTTGCAGGCCCCGCACCATCGTATCGTCGCTCAGAGATACGTGGAGACCTATTTCGCAAGAGTGTAAAGTTCGTCATTCTAGATGGGGGGTTTGATGATTGTTTAATATGGGGATCAGGATCATACAAAAGGGTTTGGAGTCACCACCTAGGATTATGGGCCTAGAACCCAAGGGTGGGCCCAATTCTTGAGAAAAGGGCCCGATAATTGATCTGGTCCAGAGATTTAGTGTAAGTGTTAGGTTACAGAATTGGGAAGGTGTTAGGCACCCAATTTTCCTAGTTCAACCGGTCTTCCTACTAGGTGCTTAAGAATAAACATTTTTCATAATTATTACTATTCCATATGCATGGCTAGGTTATCACACATATATACATTGACTGAATTTAAACTACTATGTACACTAAAACAAGGTCTATATAAAGTCTACATGATGACAATTTGGTTGAGAAACTGTACCTAAACTTAACCCTTGTTTTATGTCAAGAGGGGTGGGCCCCTGATTGGTACTAGCTCGGACTGTCTTTCGTGTTCTCTTGGCTCAGGGGATGATCTTGACCTCCAACTTCCTTTCTTGGGAGATGCTGACTGTGATGATATTCGGACAGGGTTCCGGCTAGGAACGGTTACTTTCGGATTTGGATTCAGACAGAGCTTCAGCTAGAGAAGGCTATTTCCAAATTTGGATTAAGACAGAGCTTCGGATAGGGAATGCTATTTCTAAGTTTAGGATGGGGTGGCACTCTGACAGAGCTTCCACTCGGGATAGACTAGGGGAGGGCTAGGATGAGGGGCACTTCGACAGAGCTTCCGTTGAGAATAGGCTAGGGAGAGCCAGGTTAAGGTGGCACTCCGATAGAGCTTCCACTGGGGATAGGCTAGGGGAGGGCTAGGCTGAGGTGGCACTTCGACAGAGCTTCCGTTGGGAATGGCTATTTTTGGAAATATTCCAGGGGTACTCGGATAGGGCTTTCACTAGGAACTGCTATTTTTGGAAAGAATCGGATTGACCTAAAAATGGATTGAAGATCCCCAAATCCCCAAAGAACACTTTGAAGATCCGAACAGAGTTCTAGATCTTAACAAAGATCTCTTCGTAGACCCAAAGAACCTCAAAGGGGAGGGATTTCTATTTCTGGTAAAACTCATGAACACTCAAAGGAGGGGATTGAAGAACACACTGGAAAAAACTGGATTGGACTAAGAACTTGGATTGAAGATCTTCAAAGTCCCAAAGAACACTTCAAAGATCCGAACAAGATTTCAAATCTTAACGGAGATTGATCCAAACACTCAAAGAAAATCAAGAGGGGGAGGGGAGGAGAGAGGGTAGAGCTTCACTACTATGGAGAGAGATGGGGTTGTTTGGTGTGTAAAATCCAAAGGAGGGGGCACTTATAGGTTTTTCCGGCCAATAGGAAAGAGGGAACACCTTTATCCAAAGACGAAAGAGGGTTTTCGGACTAAAGTGGGTGAAGAGGGCTTTTATCCAATGGGTAAAAGGGATTCTTGGACCAAAATGGGCAGAGAGGACTTCTATCCAATGGGTAAAAAAGGGGTTTTTTGGTCTTAAATGGGTGAAGATGGGATCTCTTCACCCAACAGGCCAATGGAATACCAATCCAGGCCATTAACGGTAGTGCCTAAAATTAGGCCAAAGTGTATGGGGCATGGTTAGTATAGGAGGGTAGGTAATGCAAGTAATATCATTGGTGGTGTGGGTGTGCGACATTATGGAATGACACCATGGTATGGGTGGTGAGCATAGGCTACAACCATGGGCAGTAGCTGGCAAAGGTGCAGGAAGAGGGCTTGCGGGGGCACGGGCAGAGGGGGTGAGGGCATGGGCCTACTGGGGCGCAGGCATAAGCCTGCAGGGGCATAAGCACAGGCAAAGGGGGCGCAGGCATGGGCTTACGGGGGCATGAGCATAGGCCTGCAGGGGCGTGGGCATAGGCCTGTGGGGGCATGGGTATAGGCTTACAGGGGTGTGAGCATAGGCCTGCGGGGGCACAGGCATGGACAGAGGGGGCGCAGACTGGCTAGCAAACATGTGCTGCAGCCCATGGGCAGCAGCCATGGACAACCACCATATGCTACGGCCATGGGCAGCAGCCATGTGCTACAGCTATAGGTAGCAGCCATGGGCAACAAGCACGCATGCTTGCTGGCCTACTGGCCAGCACATGCGCGATCAAGAATTTTTTCGGTGATGATCATGGGAGATCTGGTGGTCTGATTTTGACGTATCATATATCGTCAGAATCGTATTTTCGAGCACTATCCATTTGTATAGTCATATTAACCAGATTCCTTCATATATAAAAAGTCAAAATCGGATCTTCTTCTCTCCTGTGCAGGGATTTCTAGGGTTTTAGGTAGGGGAATGTTTTTGGGTTATCTGGGTAAGTAGGGTATGAATATTAGGGTGTTTGGGGTAGGTAGGGGATTTTTTCAAGTTTTCAGTAGGCTTATTAGTGTGCATGGCATATGTACGGGAAAATATAATTTTTCAAGGATGATCATGGGAGATCCGTCAATCCGATTTTGACATGCCGTATATCATTGGAATTGTATTTCTGAGCACTAACCACCTGTATGGTCATCTTGACCAGATTCCTTCATATATTGGAAGTCAAAATTGGACCCTCTTCTCTCCCACGTGGTGTTTTCTAGGGTTTCAAGTAGGAGAATGTTTTCATCATCATCTCTATTGATCGGAAGCCGAAAGTCGCATCCAAGATCCACATTTCATCATAGCCGGGGGAGGGTGACAAAATTGGGTGTCTACAAAATGCCCCTCTTTTGTCGAGGCCTATGCCAACGGCCTATAGGAAAAGAAAAGAACGACCACATTTTGTCACCCAGAGCATGTACTGCCGTCATCTTACTCATTTATGACGGAGTTGAAAAATGCAATAGATAATATCTCTCAACTTTTTAGAGTTTTAAGACTTACCTGGACTGCCGATTGTGGGAAAGGAATTTGCTACTCTTCCAATCCTACAGAAAAATGCTATTACTTTGATCTTTGACTTTTCCTTAGCTGGGCTTCACATGTGCCAGTTCAGGGAAGATGGTCTCTAGGCTAGGTCTTTCGAACCAATTTGGACTATCTGGGACTGACGGTTACAAGAGAAAAATTTGCTGCTCTTCTTCCAATCTTGTAATAAGTAAAAATATTTGATTCTTGGATTTTCCTTAGCTAGGCTTCACATGTGCCAGTTCAAGGATTTGGTCTACGAGATCAGGCCACTCGGAACCGATTCAAAGGGGTTGGGCCACCTGTGGCCGGGTTAATGACATTGGGCCACCTGGGGCCGGATAAATGCGATTGGGCCACCTGGGGCCGGTTCAATGAAATTGGGCCATCTGGGATCGGGTAAATGAAATTAGGCCACGTGGGGCGGGGTAAATGCAATTGTTTCTCTTCTTGATTTTCCCTTGATTCTTGATTTTTGGCTCTTTGATTTGGAATCTTGCTTTTTAATCTTGAATTTTGACTAATAAAAATTTGACCTTTGCTTTCCTCTTTTTCATGTGATATAATTTCCACCTACCACATGACTTTGAATTTTACCTTCCTTTTGATTTTCACTTTCCGTTTTTCATAAATAATTTTCACCTACCACATGAATTTCTACCTTCCCTTTCAATTTTTACTTCCCATAATTTGCAACTACCACCAAAATAATTTTGAATTTGGCATTTGGTAGTAAGTAACTTTAATTTGCACCTTGGATTTGAAAAAAATATTTTTTTTTTTTTTTTTTTAGGAAAATGAAAATTTTCCTATAAAATGGTCCCCCTTCCTTGTCCATTCTTCATTCTAACTTTTCTGAGTGAAGTGAGTGGGTTTGAGTTTCTAGAGCCTTCAGGTTTTTCTTGAAATTCTCCATCTTGTTCTTGAAGCTCTTCATCTTGCTCTTGACGATCTTCATCTTGTTCTTAAGGGAGAAGTCATTTGGAGAATTCGATATTCTTGTGGGCTTTTGTATGAATTGGGAAACTTCTTGGGGCTCCTTGTAAATTGAAAACTTCTTGGGGCTTTTTATGATTTCTAAAAATATGGCTGAAAGGAGAAAGAGAAAGACTTTTGGAGAAATCCAGTTGGAGAGTTGCAGTAGTTCTTCCTATAGGGATGAGGGCCTGGCCGATTGGTACTCCGGGAAGACTCTTTACAATAGTCGGAACCACATCTGCAACTCTGTATGGGATTCTTGGGTAAGTCTTTATATTTCATTCATTATTTTGATCATCTTTTATTCTTATTTTTTTTCTTTTTTTATTATCTTTTATGTTGTCTTTGTTTTTATTTTTTATATATATTCTTTATTTCTATTAGCACCAGGGGAGGGAACCACCTACCTTGGCCCTGTATGGCCATCTGAACATGGTTTCATGGCACAGGATGCTTCCTCATAGAGTGAAGGAGATAGTTGATGCATCATACCTATGCTGGCTAGCCCTTGTAGAGACCTAAAAGTTCAATTCGGCACTGGTGGGGGCCTTGATGGAGCCGTGGTGGCCGAGTACTCATTCTTTTCATCTCCTTATTGGCAAGATCACCATCACACCCCTATGCTTCTATGCCTTGATAGGCATTCCATTTGGGGGTAGACCCATGACTCTACCCAGGATTCTGACTGTCAGGGAGTTTGTAGACTTGACAAGCATTACCATCACGGCTGGCCAGACACACATCTGTCTAGGGGAGATTAGTTCCCGATGGTGGAAAATCGGCCTATAGGAGAACCCAGGCAACATGGCATAGGTGGCCCATTCTTTTTTGATGTTTGATGAGCACATTTATGTGTGAAATCTAGGGTAGTAAACATGCATTTTACATATTTAGAATGGAGCTACCTTGGGTTTTACTCTCTTTTTGCAGGTTTTATATTTTCAAGGCCTTAAGGACTATCAGACGTTATTTCTTCAATTTTACACGTAAAGAGGTCCTATTTCTTTTCATGGTTACGATGACGATGAAATTCTGAGCAAGATGGATGTGTTCAATTAAAAGTACACATTCGTTTGGTCACCCGTACAAATGATTATTCTTTTCGGGCCAGAAAAAGAATAATGGATTAGAACTAAACCGAGATGCAGAACCAGCCCATTTGCAGTTGTCCCAGAGGTACAAGGAATAATCCAAATGCCAACAAGGATTGATGGACCACATCCTTAAGTGATTGAAGATTTATTTTTGGTAACAATAACTACCTAGTGTAGTTGGTGAGCTATGGTGTGCAAAATTTTATTGCTCATCAAGAGGTCTCAATGCAGAACCAGCCCATTTACCGTTGTCCCAGAGGTACAAGGAATATTCCAAATGCCAACAAGGATTGATGGACCACATCCTTAAGAGATTGAAGATTCGTTTTTGGTAACAATAACTACCTAGTGTAGTTGGTGAGCTATGGTGTGCAAAATTTTCTTGCTCATCAAGAGGTCTCAAGTTTTAATCTCATGGTTGTTTTTTTTAGAGAATTTTGTTGAAGATTTCTTGCTTTTCACTCACTTAAAGCACTAAGGGCATGGAGGGAATTTTCACATCAAATTAGAAGCAAGGAAATTGTGGAAGGGTTCCTGCGCAAGAAGAGAAGGAAAAAAAAAAGGAAAGAAAAAAAAAGGGGGAAATAAAGATTGTCCAAATCTTCTCTTTCCTCCACATCATCACCAAAAGATTGTCCAAATCACACAAAGGAAGAAGGAAAATCGTCCCTTGGAGGGAGAAAAAGAAGAGAAATAAATTAGAAAAAAAAAAGGAAAGAAAATAAGCAAACAAATTGTAGGAAATTTCTCAAAGTTTATTTCTCTCTTCTCTCTCCTCCACCTTAGCACTTTTGGTCTCAAAAGATCTCACAATCAATTATGGGTTTCTCCCTTTTAGGAAAAAGAAATTTGTTACCCTACCTCCCCATTCCTTATAAATACAACTCATGTAAGAGGAGTGGAGACAATTCATTCTTCTTCTAGTTTTTTTTTAGTTGCTCTCTCTTTCTCTTGCTCTCTCTTTAGTTTTAGTTCTTCTTTATCTTTTCTTTAATCACTTTTGTAATAGCTTTTTTTATTTCAATTAATGCAAGCACTCTTTTATTTTTATTCAGCCCTTTTATGTTTATGATTTATGCAATTGAGTTGTAATTTTTTAAGTTATAGTTCTAGGCTTAGATCTAGGTGACAAGATCACGAGCCGTGGAGTAATTTTTTTTTCAAGATTTGTTTTCTCTAGTACTAGAAATTTCAGATTTAGTTTATTCTAGATTTGGTTTTTAGTACTGGTAGTATCTCAAATCGATCAAGTTTTCAAGTTCAAGCATTGAAGTTCAAGTAAGTAGGCTCCCTCAGTAGTCTTCTCTCCCCCCTCTCATTCCCTCTTCTGAGTACCCTTTCTTTCTTAATTTAGGATTTTAATTTCAGTCATTACATTATTTCTATCCCTTTCCCCCAAGGTTCATAGCTAGTGTATGTGTTGGCTTTGCCCTCCTAGCCATAGAACCATCAATTTATTACTTTTATTTTAATTGTCTCCCTTCCCTAAAGCCAAGTAGAGTAACCCTTGTAAGAGTGACTCTCTGGTCAAGTAGGGAAGCTCATATTATGATGCATCCCTCGGGCTAAGTAGAGAAACCTACTTGTGAGCCTCTCTCTAGCTTTATCCCCTTTCTTTTACTTTATTTTTATTTCAGCATTTTTTTTCTTTATTATTTTTTTTTAATTGCGTGGGTTGTTATTTTCAGTTATTTATTTATTTAATTTTAATTGCGTGGATTGTGTCTTTAAATTCTTAGATGACGAATGGTTAGGTCGTTGTTTTAGGTACATATGTTTAGGACAGTAGTTAGAATTAGATCACAACCATTAATAGGTTCACTTTGGTATTATTAAAAAAAAAAAATAAAGTGGCTACTCTCCCTGAGTTCGACCTATAGCTACAGTGATCCGTATGCTTGCGGTTACATTTAAAATCTCAAACAAGTTTTTGGCACCGTTGCCGGGGAGACAGTTCCATGTTATTTTTTGCTTTCTTTTGATAAATCGGAGTGTTTTGTTTGCTTTGTTTTGTTTTTCCTTTTCTTTTATTGAATTCCTGAGAAGAACAACTTGCAATAATAGTTGTATCGGTGGAGGTCGTCATGCCTCATAGTATGATAAAAATAGGTTTCGCCCTGTAGCAGTACCTCAGGAATTGACCTGAGAACCCCTGGATCCCTACCGGTAAGCTCCCAAAAAGCCAAAAAAAAATAAAAAAATCATTAAAAGTTTTGCTATCCAATCTTTTGTGCTTGTCTTAATTTAGTTGTGGGTAGTTTTCTATTGCATGAGTGTTAAGTGGGTATGTAATACTAAGAATCGGTTAGAAAAAAGAGATCCAACAAGTAGTGACCCTATACGTTTGCTCTCTTTAAAACCCTTCAATATGGGAGACCAACAGTAAAACCCTTCACCTAAATCTTTGAAAGATAGGTTCTACCCTGCTAGAACAGTCCAACCTTCCTGCATAGTTCTACCACAACCCCAGGGAAATAATTTTGAACTCAAATCTCAATACATCACTATGTTGCCCCACTTCCATGGGTTGACCTCTGAGGATGCATACCTATTTCTATGGGAATTTGAAGAGGTATGTGTTATAATTAAGATCCAACAACTTTACGATGATCTTTGTTAAGCTTAGGTTTATCACTTTTGCATTGAAAGACCAAGCTAAGAAGTGGTTGTATGGGTTACCCACAAATTCCATAACCTCATGGGAGCAGTTCACGATTGTCTTCCTTAAGAAGTTTTCCCAACTCACAAGACCAATAAGCTTAGAAGTGATATCCTTTAATTTAGGCAAAAGCCTAGTGAGTCATTTTCCAAACTTATGGAGAGATTCAAGGATCTACTCCAAGAATGCCCTCACTATGGCCTAGACCTATGGCATTTATGTCAAATAATTTATGAGAGTATTGATTACCCAACTAAACAAATTATAGAGTCTATGTGCCCTGAGGGATTCACATCCTTTACAGATGAAGGAAAGGCATGGGAATTCTTACTTGACTTAGCTGACAAAACCCGTGAGTGGGAATTAACCCAAGAGAGTGAAAGAACCATAGGAGGGAAAGGATATTTTGTGGATGGGAAGGTAGTGAAGGAAGTCCATTTCGATAGCCTAATCAAGAGGATTGAGGCTATTGTTCATAGAGAGCCATCATCAGTCAATTTGATTAAGATTTGTGCTTAGTGCCAGTCCTCTGGACATCTCCTAGAAGAATGCCCCAACACCATGGGGGCACTTCTAATGATAGTGTTAATGCCTTATACCAGAATAATCCATATAGTAATACCTACAATCCAGGATGGAGAAATCACCCAAATTTCTATTGGAATCAGAGCAACCAAGCAGGGCCTTCTAATTTCCATAATCAAGGTCAACCTGGACTCCAAAGGCCTCCCTTTGCACAACAATATTTTTCTCAAATATTTTTCCTAGGTCAAATGTAGTACCTCAGGCTAGTTTTCCTAGGGCCCCTCTCCTATCATCTTGTCAGTAACCCCCTGGGTTTACCAACACTGGAGAGGCAAGTAGAATAAGTGACTTGTAAAAAAATATGGCCCTCCTCATGACAAGTCATTAAAATCTTATGAGAGAACTCACTCAAGTTGTTTTAATTATGCGTGAGAGGGAGAAAGGAACTTTACCCAGTCAACCAGAGCCTAACCCTAGGCATCATCAGCCTGTTAGTTCACAAACATCAACTAATGCACCACTGAATATAGTACAAGGTCAGACCCAACAAGGGCTCTCTAACCAATGTAATGTTGTTTATGCCCTTAGGAGTGGTAGAGAGTACCTACAGAGCGTTCCTAAATCTTCCTCATCTATTACTCATGTTAACTCTCCTTCAGTTGAGGACACAAGTGTGCCTCTTGTTTCAGGTTCGTTTGATGAACCTAAAGATTTTTCTAAAACTAAAGATGATTTGGTTGAGGAAACCAAAAATGATTCTTCGAGCAGGGCAAATCCCTAACAGTCCTTATGTTCATCCTGTCCCATTTCCTAATCGCTTGGTAAACAAAAGGAAGACTGCTTCCATGGATAAAATTTTAGAAGTCTTCAAAAAGGTAGAAGTGAACATCCCTCTTTTAGATGCATATCCCAGATCCCCGTCTATGTAAAAGTACTGAAATATTTGTGTACTCACAAACGTATCACTAGTGTGCCCAAAAAGGCGTTCTTGGCAGGTAACATTAGTTCCATAATTACTCAGCCTATAGCAGCCAAGTATAAGGATCCAGGGAGCCCTACCATATCTTGTGTCATAGGCAACACCTTCATTGAGCATGCCTTACTTGACCTTGGCGCAAGTGTGAATCTTTTACCTTACCATGTGTACAAGCAACTAGGATTAGGAGAATTGAAAGCCACTGGAACTATTCTTGGTTGGCGAGATAGGTGCATTAAGATTCCTAAAGGGATGGTTGAGGATGTCTTACTAAAGGTGGGGGAATTTATTTTCCCTGTTGATTTCATTGTGTTAGATACTAAGCCCTTCTCAACCAAGGATAAGATCCCAATAATTTTAGGAAGACCATTCTTGGCTACCAATAATGCATTAATCAATTGTCGGAATGGTTTCCTAAGATTATCTTTTGGTAACCAAACTGTTGAGTTTAACATGTTTAGGATTGGCAAGCAACAACATATGGAAAAAGAGATCAATATGCTTGAGGATTTTCTGGATTTTTCTGACGATTTAGTTACCAACTTTGATATTGATTTTGATTCAGAATTCCAAGAGTGTATGGATGAGTTGGATGATGCGGTGAAAATTTCTTTTAGAAGTCTTGAGTCTTCACACACTTGTGGAGCCCTTAGAACCCCTTTCCAATTCCATTCCCAAACCTTCCATAGTTGAGCCCCCTAAGCTAGATCTTAAGGAATTTCCATCTAATTTGAGGTATGCTTTCCTAGGGCCTGACCAGACTCTTCCTGTAATAATTTCTTCAAATTTGACTTCTAGCCAGGAAGAGGAGTTACTCAAAGTGTTAAAAGAAAATAAGGAAGCCCTAGGTTGGACCATGGTTGATATCAAGGGTATAAGTCATTCCATTGTGCAACATCATATACATCTTATGGAGGATTCCAAACCATCCACGGAACCCCAAAGAAGAGCTAACCCAGTGATGATGGAAGCCATTAAGAAAGAGATCCTAAAGTGCTTGGATCATGGAATAATTTATCCTATTTACGGACCAATGGGTAAGCCCAGTTCAAGTAGTGCCTAAGAAGTCTGGGGTGACTGTAGTTCCCAATGCCAATAATGAACTAATTCCAACCTGTGTCCAATCAGGGTGGAGAGTGTGCATAGACTACAAGAAACTTAATGTGGCAACTTGGAAAGACCACTTCCCATTGCCATTCATTGATCAGATGTTAGAGAGGTTAGCTGGACATGAATACTATTGTTTTCTTGATGGATATTTTGGCTATAATCAAATCCCAATTGCTTTAGAGGACCAACATAAGACCACTTTTACATGCCTATATGGAACATTTGCTTACAGACGTATGCTCTTTGGGCTTTGCAATGCCCCTGCTACGTACCAACGATGCATGATGAGCATTTTTTCTGACATGGTCAAAAAATTCTTAGAAGTATTTATGGATGACTTTTCAATTCATGGGAATTCCTATTCAGATGTCTTCATCATCTTTCCCTAGTTTTGAAAAGGTGCATATTTAAGAATTTGGTTTTGAATTGGGAGAAATGCCATTTTATGGTTAAATCTGGTATTGTTTTAGCCCATATAATATCCAAGGAGGGAATTAAGGTAGATAGAGCCAAAGTGGATTTAATTGATAATTTACCACCTCCTCAATCTGTTAAGGATGTCCGATCTTTTCTAGGGGATGCAGGCTTCTATAGAAGGTTTATTAAGAACTTTAGTCAGTTAGCCCGACCTCTCACTTCATTACTTGCCAAAGATCAATCTTGCATGTGGTGGACACTTTGGACCTAAGAAGACTGCCGCAAAGTTCTCCAATGCAGATTTTATTGGCTCACTCTTTTTAGAGATGCTTTTGATTTTTGCAAGGCTTGTCCCGCCTGCCAGTCTTTTAGCCGTATTAATAAGAGGAACATGATGCCTCTCAACCCTATTTTAGTAGTTGAGATCTTTGATGTATGGGGCATCGATTTTATGGGACCATTCCCTAATTTCTTTGGAAATTTATACATACTTTTGACCGTTGATTATGTTTCTAAATGGATAGAGGCCATACCTTGTAAATCTAATGACCACAAAGTGGTGGTCCAGTTTCTCAAAGAGAATATTTTTTCCCGCTTTGGTGCACCACGTGCAATAATTAGTGATAGGGGTACTCATTTTTGTAATCGGCCTTTTGAGGCCTTAATGAAAAAGTATGGGATCACCCATAAGTTATCTACCCCTTATCACCCTCAAACTAGTGGCCAAGTGGAGGTGTCTAATAGCCAGATCAAACAAATCTTGGAAAAAACTGTTAATTCCAACAGTAAGGATTGGTCCCTTAGGCTCATTGATGCCTTGTGGGCCCATCGGACTGCATTCAAGACCGACCTTGGTCAGTCTCCCTACCGTTTGGTGTATGGAAAGCTTGTCACTTACCAGTTGAGTTGGAACATAAGGCCTTTTGGGCCATCAAGAAGCTCAACTTTGATTTGTCTGATGCGGGAATTCACCGTAGGCTCCAACTATCTGAGTTGGAGGAACTTAGGAATGATGCCTATGAAAGTTCTAGGATTTACAAGGAAAAGACCAAAGCTTTCCATGATAAGCACATTCTGGGCAAATCTTTTGCAATTAGTGATAAGGTCTTATTGTACAACTCTCGATTACATCTTTTTCCTGGTAAACTTAGATCCCAATGGGATGGCCTGTTTATTGTCCATAATGTACATCCCCATGGTCAGCGTTTGAAACCATTCCTTGAGTTTCCTAATACTAGTAGTGAAGAGGTCATGGATCTCCATGAACCTCTTTACACTGATGACTAACTTTTAATCAGGTATGACCCCCTTGCATTGTCTTTGCTTTTAATTCTTTCCATGCATTGAGGACATTGCATGACTTAAGTGTGAGGGAGGGAAACCAGTTTTTGTTTTTTTCACTTTGTTTTTTTTGTTTTTCTTTTTATTTTTGAGCTTGCTAAGGATGAAGTCCTACTTTGGCTTTTAGCTAATGATCAGACCATTCGGTTGCTTGATGTATGAAAATAAATGTTTTGATTAAGGTACCCATTTTGAACGTATAAAAACCCTGTTGAGAAGAAAGAAACAAGTCTGTGTCTTGAGATGGGACTTTCTTTTGAAAAATAAGAGACCCCTGTTTTATGGTGATGGACCATATGTAAGTCTGTGGGTTCCTTGTACTTTTGATTTGGAGTTGAGACCTTCTTTTTAATTTGGCATGGGTTGACAAATGCACAATTTTAAATGAAATGTGAAATGTGGTATAAAGAAGAATAAGAGTTGATTCCCTCGGAACTAGACAGGGCATTGCGCCTCAGGAAGCGTGGTGTCTTGATCGAAATTTCTTGGGAGGAAACTTCTGAAGAAATTCTAGCATCACTGTCTTTGTGGGCATATGTAAAAAGTGAAGCTACATAGTAACTTGGGTGTCTGGTGTTTGCTCCACCATGTCATTCAGGCCAAAAGTAGTGGAGTAGAATAGAGTTTATTAAGTAAAAAAAAAAAAAAAGGAGAAAAAAAATGTGCAAATGTCATTAATGCTTGGTAACATGTTTGGTCAAAAACACTCCAACACCTTAGTCATTGGTTCCCTATTTCTTCACAAGTGGTTTTACCTTAAGATAAGGATGTTTTGGAAGAGACGAGTGAGTTCCAAATTAAGAAATATGCTAGTGCCTGGAATTGATAAAAGGTAATAAAAGTTCAAGTGTGGGGGTCCCTTGTAAGAGAAATTATCTTTGCTCCGGATCGGTATGACCCTTACCTTTAGCCAAGGTTGGGATTTGTTTATTCTGAATTTTGGGTGTATATTCACTGTAAACACCCACAAGACACAACTCGTCCACTAGGGGTGACCTAGGGGTTTAAAGGCTTGTTGCACATGCTAAGTGCAACCGTGATTCCTACGAAAGTGAGTTAGGTTTTTTGTCTTTATTCTTTTTCTTTTTGTTTTGCTCGAGGACTAGCAAAATCTAAGTGTGGGGGAATTTTGATGAGCACATTAATGTGTGAAATCTAGGGTAGTAAAACATGCATTTTACATGTTTAGAATGGAGCTACCTTGGGTTTTACTCTCTTTTTGCAAGTTTTATATTTTCAAGGCCTTAAGGACTATCGGACGTTATTTCTTCAATTTTACACGTAAAGAGGTCCTATTTCTTTTCATGGTTACGAAGACGATGAAATTCTGAGCAAGATGGATGTGTTCAATTAAAAGTACACATTCGTTTAGTCACCCGTACAAATGATTATTCTTTTCGGGCCAGAAAAAGAATAATGGATTAGAACTAAACCGAGATGCAGAACTAGCCCATTTGCAGTTGTCCCAGAGGTACAAGGAATATTTCAAATGCCAACAAGGATTGATGGACCACATCCTTAAGTGATTGAAGATTCGTTTTGGGTAATAATAACTACCTAGTGTAGTTGGTGAGCTATGGTGTGCAAAATTTTCTTGCTCATCAAGAGGTCTCAAGTTTGAATCTCATGGTTGTTTTTTTTAGAGAATTTTGTTGAAGATTTCCTGCTTTTCACTCACTTAAAGCACTAAGGGCATGGAGGGGATTTCCACATCAAATTAGAAGCAAGGAAATTGTGGAAGGGTTCCTGCGCAAGAAGAGAAGGAAAAAAAAAAAAGGAAAGAAAAAAAAAGGGGGAAATAAAGATTGTCCAAATCTTCTCTCTCCTCCACATCATCACCAAAAGATTGTCCAAATCACACAAAGGAAGAAGGAAAATCGTCCCTTGGAGGGAGAAAAATAAGAGAAATAAATTAGAAAAAAAAAGGAAAGAAAATAAGCAAACAAATTATAGGAAATTTCTCAAAGTTTATTTCTCTCTTCTCTCTCCTCCACTGTAGCACTTTTGGTCTCAAAAGATCTCACAATCAATTGTGGGTTTCTCCCTTTTAGGAAAGAGAGATTTGTTACCCTACCTCCCCATTCCCTATAAATACAACTCATGTAAGAGGAGTAGAGACAATTCATTCTTCTTCTAGTTTTTTTTAGTTGCTCTCTCTTTCTCTTGCTCTCTCTTTAGTTTTAGTTCTTCTTTATCTTTTCTTTAATCACTTTTGTAATAGCTTTTTTTATTTCAATTAATGCAAGCACTCTTTTATTTTTATTCAGCCCTTTTATGTTTATGATTTTTTTAATTGAGTTGTAATTTTTTAAGTTATAGTTCTAGGCTTAGATCTAGGTGACAAGATCACGAGCCGTGGAGTAATTTTTTTTTCAAGATTTGTTTTCTCTAGTACTAGAAATTTCAGATTTGGTTTATTCTAGATCTGGTTTTTAGTACTGGTAGTATCTCAAATCGATCAAGTTTTCAAGTTCAAGCATTGAAGTTAAGTAAGTAGGCTCCCTCAGTAGTCTTCTCTCCCCCCTCTCATTCCCTCTTCTGACTACTCTTTCTTTCTTAATTTAGGATTTTAATTTCAGTCGTTACATTATTTTTATCCCTTTCCCCTAAGGTTCATGGATAGTGTATGTGTTGGCTTTGCCCCTCCTAGCCATAGAACCATCAATTTATTGTTTTTATTTTAATTGTCTCCCTTTCCCTAAAGCCAAGTAGAGTAACCCTTGTAAGAGTGACTCTCGGGTCAAGTAGGGAAGCTCATATTATGATGCATCCCTTAGGCTAAGTAGAGAAACCTATTTGTGAGTCTCTCTCTAGCTTTATCCCCTTTCTTTTACTTTATTTTTATTTCAGCATTTTTTTTCTTTATTATTTTTTTTTATTTGCATGGGTTGTTTATTTTCAGTTATTTATTTATTTAATTTTAATTGCGTGGCTTGCGTCTTTAAATTCTTAGATGATGAATGGTTAGGACGTTATTTTAGATACATATGTTTAGGACGGTACTTAGAATTAGATCACAACCATTAATAGGTCCACTTTCACATTATTAAAAGAAAAAAAAATAAAGTGGTTGCTCTCCCTGAGTTCGACCCGTAGCTACACTGATCTGTACGCTTGCAGTTACATTTAAAATCTCAAACAATGTTTGCTATGCGTCAGTGCCTTTCAATGACCTCCGAAGGGGAGTATACATCCGCTAAGTGTTCTTCCTCCAAGATCTTCACGCTGTAGATTCTTGGGACTGGGGGGCCACCTACGCATATCTCTTGTAGACCTTAGACTTGCTGTCATATTGAGACTGAGGTCTCAAGGGAGCGGGCTTCATCCTCCAGGTAACTTTCCCTCTTGTACCCAATTCCTTTCATTTATTTGGATTTCACTTTCTTACTTTAATTTCTTGAAACATCCTTGGTGCTTTGAGCACTTAGGGACCATATCTCCAATGCTGAGGGACCCTCAGGCATTCTTCTTCCATGTAACCATGAGGTTGGGAGACAATTGGGTGATCAGGGCTCGGTGCCATCCTCCGGGGAACACCGCTCGTTCTCTTTTGAACGATCTCACTGAGGTATGCCACGCTTGACATTGAAATTCCTTTTATCTTGTGTTGTACTTACTTTTCCTTGGATTTTGAAGGTCACTTGGAGACCATTCCATTGCCTCATATTTCTAGATTCTAAAGGATTCGCATTGGCTAAACACTTATCCGAGAACCACGTCCTCTTTTAGGGCATTTAGGGCCATATCTAGTAGTTGGGAGAGAGAGTAGTACCCCAGTGGTTGGATATCGAGTCATGCCCCTCTCCCAGTCTTCCTCCACCCACTATACACTGCCTAGAGATCATCCCAGCATACGAGATTGAGCGTTTGGCTGACGGAGTATGGAATGACTCATTTCTTAACCAAGATAGGGACTACAGAGCCTTTTTGGAGGAGGAGACAGTATGCACCCCTCTTGGTCCTAATGGTCCAGTGGTATGTTGCCCTTTCTTAAGTAGTTCCTTCCAATTCTTTCTTGTTTTGGCCTTGATTAATGTTTTTTCAGGGGAGAGCATGATGTGTAGATCCTTCTACTCTTCGATCGCACATCAATACTGTTGATCCTTCACAAGTGGGACCCTCTACCAGTGCAGGTGGGTCACTTAGAGTTGCTAGCATCCCCTTCTGTGGCTTCCCAGCTTGGAACTATCCTAACACGGCCAACCCCCATTCTCCCTCATATTCTAGGGCGGACGCTTCCCTTGGGCTGCCCATTCCTTATGACTATGTGAGTAGCTGATCATCCTTCAATTAACTCTTGACTTCCTTTAGCTGATATGCTATTTTTTTGGTGTCTCCGGAGGTCTATTCTGAGATCAGGAGGATGCATTATGGCCTGTGCGAGACGATTATTGCCAAGGTATTTTTTGCTTTCCTCTTTTCCTTTTTGCCCTTCTTCCTTCATTATTTTTCTTCTTAATCCTTTCCTATATTACTTAGGATGGGAGGGTTGCCACCTTGGAGAGCTAAGTTAGTTCAATGAGAGGGAAATCGCATGGTAGGAAGCACTGATTCAAGATATGACCCGTAAGTGGAGCGAGCTAGACTAGCATTCTGGGTTCCCGGTACTCCATGGGGATGATTCAGAGTATGGTTCAGATGATGAATTTTAACTAGGGAAGGTTATTTTCAGATTTGGATTCAGACAGAGCTTTGGCTAGGGAAGGCTATTTTTGGGTTTAGGATGAGGTGGCACTCCGACAGAGCTTCCGCTAGGGATAAGCTAGGGGAGGGCTACACTCAGGTGGCACTTCGGTAGAGCTTCCACTGGGAATAGGCTAGGGAGGGCTAGGCTGAGGTGGCACTTCAATAGAGCTTCCACTCCGGATAGGCTAGGGGAGGGCTAGGCTAAGGTGGCACTTCGGTAGAGCTTCTGCTGGGAATGGCTATTACTAGAAAGATTTCAGGGGCACTTGGAGAGGGCTTCTGCTCAGAACTACTATTTTGGGGAAGAAATGGATTGAAGATCCCCGAAGCCCCGAAGAACACTTTGAAGATCCGAACAGAGTTTTGGATCTTGACAAAGGTCTCTTCATAGACTCGAAGAACCTCAAGGGGGAGGGATTTCTATTTCTGGTAAAACTCAAGAACACTCAAAGGAGGGGATTGAAGAACCCACTATTTTTGAAAAAAAACTGGATTAGACTAAGAACATTGATTGAAGATCTTCAAAGTCTTGAAGAACAATTCAAAGATCCGAACAAGATTTTGGATCTTGACGAAGATCGCTCTGAAGACTCAAAGAAAATCAAGAGGGGGAGGGGAGGAGAGAGGGCCGATCTTCACTACTATAGAGTGAGATGGGGTTGTTTGGTGTGTAAAATCCAAAGGGAGGGTACTTAAAGGTTTTTTCGGCCAATGGGAAAGAGGGAACACCTTTATCCAATAGACGAAAGAGGGTTTTTGGACTAAAGTGGGTAAAGAGGGCTTTTATCCAATGGGTAAAAGGGATTCTTGGACCAAAATGGGTGAAGAGGGATTTTATCCAATGGGAAAAAGGGATTTTTTTTTGTCTTAAGTGGGTGAGAGGGGATCTCTTCACCCACCGGGCCAATGGAATACAAATCCCGACCATTGACGGTGGTGCCCAAGATTGGGCTGAAGTGCACGGGGCATGGTCAGTATAGGAGGGCATGCGATACGGGCAATGTCATGGGTGGTGTGGGTGTGCGGCACTATGGCACAGCATCATGGCATGGGTGGTGAGCATAAGTTGCAACCATGGGCGAGCCACGTCTCTGACCATGGGACAAGCTGGCAAGGTGTGGGCATGGGCCTGTGGGGATGCAGGCATTGGTAGAAGGACCATGGACATGGGCCTGCTGGGGCGCGATCACTAGCAGAGGGGGCTCGGGCTTGGGTCTGCGGGGGCGTGGGCATAGGCTTACAGGGGTAGAGGCGTGGGCAAGGGAAGAGGGGGCGCTGGCAAGGGAAGAGGGGGTGCTAGTATGAGTCTACGGGGGCACGAGCATAGGCCTGCGGGGGCACGGGCATGGGCCTATGGGGGCACAGGTATAAGCCTATAGGGGTGGGGGCATGGGCAGAGGGTGTGTGGGCTAGCTAGCAAACATGTGTTGTAGCCCAAGGGTAGAAGCAATGGACAGCAACCATGGACAATGGGCACATGTGCGATCATGAATTTTTCTGGTGATGATCACGGGAGACCCATTGGTCTGATTTTGACATACCATATATCGTTGGAATCATACTTTCGAGTACTATCCATCTGTATGGTCATCTTGACTGAATTTCTTGGTGTATAAAAAGTCAAAATTAGACCCTCTTCTCTCTCGCGTGAGGGTTTCTAGGGTTTCAGGTAGGAGAATGTTTTCGGCTTATCTGGGTAGGTCAGAGATGAATTTTAGGGTGTTTGGGGTAGGTAGGGGACTTTTTCAGGTTTCCAGAAGGCTTGCCACAGTGCGTGGCATACGTATAAAAAATGTAAATTTCTGGGGATGACCACAGGAGATCCGACAGTCCGATTTTGACGTGCCATATATCGTCAGAATCATATTTTTGAGCATTATCCATCTGTATAGTCATCCTAACCAGATTCCTTCATATATAAAAAGTCAAAATTTGACCCTCTTCTCTCCTGCACGGGGTTTTCAAGGTTTCAGGTGGGGGAATGTTTCGTTCATCATCTCTATTGATCGAAAGTCGGAAGTTAGAAGTCATGTCTAAGATCTACATTTCATCATAGCCAGAGGAGGGTGACAAATTCAGGTGCGGGCTGGCCTACTAGCCAGTGTGTGCAGCATGCACCTGATAATAGATTTTTTCAATGATGATCACGGGTGATCTGGCAGTCTGATTTTGACATACCATATATTGTTGAAATCGTATTTCTGAGTACTATCCATCTGTATGGTCATCTTGACCAGATTCCTTCGTATATAAAAAGTCAAAATTGGACCCTTTTCTCTCCTACACGGGGGTATCTAGGGTTTCAGGTAGGGCAATGTTTTTGAGTTATCTGGGTAGATAGGGGATGAATTTTAGAGTGTTTGGGCTAGGTAGGGGATTTTTCCAGGGGTCCAACAGGCTTGTTAGTGTGCGTGGCATACATACGGGAAAATATAATTTTTCAGGGATGATCACGGGAGATCCATTGATCTGATTTTGACATGCCATATATCGTCGAAATCATATTTCTGAGCATTATCCATCTTTACGGTCATCTTGACCAGATTCCTTCATATATAGGAAGCTAAAATTGGGCCCTCTTCTCCCCTGCATGGGCTTTCTTTGGTTTTAGGTAGGGGAATGTTTCCATCATCGTCTCTATTGATCAAAAGCTGGAACTCGGGTCCAAGATCCACATTTCATCATAGGCAGGGGAGGGTGGAAAAATTGGGTGTCTATAGTGCCATATATTGTCAGAGTCATATTTTTTAGCACTATCCATCTGTACGGTCATCTTGACCAGATTCGTTCGTATATGAAAAGTCAAAATTGATCGCATGGGTTTTCCAGGGTTTTCAAGTAGGGGATGAATTTGGGGTATTTAGGTAGGTTGGGGATGAATTTTGGATTATTTGGCTAGGTAGGGGATTTCTCTAGGTTTCCAGTAGACTTGCCAGTGTGCACGGTATACGTACGAGAAAATGTGATTTTTCGGGGACGATTGTGGGAGATCCGACGGTCCAATTTTAACATGCCATATATCGTCGAAATTGAATTTTTGAGCACTATCCATCTATATGGTCATCTTGACTAGATTCCTTCGTATATAGAAAGTCAAAATTGGACCCTCTTCTTTCCCGCATGGGTTTCCAGGGGTTTCAGGTAGTGGAGTGTTTTTGGGTTTTCTTAGTCCATCATCTCTGTTAATCAGAAGTTAGAAGTTGCATCCAAGATCCACATTTCATCATAGCCAGAGGATAGTGACAAAATTGGGTGCCTACAGAATGCCCCTCTTTGGCCGAGGCCTGTGCCAACGGTCGAAGGGCAAAGAAAAGAACGATCACATTTTGTCACCCAGAGCATGTACTGCCGTCATCTTACTCATTTATGACAAAGTTAAAAAATATAACAGATAATATCTCTCAACTATTTTAAAGTTTTAGGACTTACTTGGGCTGTCGATTATAGGGAAGGAATTCGCTGCTCTTCCAATCCTGTAAAAAATGTTAGTACTTTGATCTTTTGACTTTTCCTTAGTTGGGCTACACATGCGCCAGTTCAGGGAATTTGGTCTCCAAGTTGATTTTTTTGAACCAATCTGGACTATCTGGGACTGATGTTTACAAAAGATAAATTCGCTGCTCTTCCAATCTTGCAACAAGTAAAAATATTTGATTCTTGGATTTTCCTTAGCTAGGCTTCACATGTGCCAGTTCAGGGAATTGGTCTATGAGATTGGGTCACTTGGAGCCGATACAAAGAGAAACAGCCCCCTAGGGTTGGGTAAATGCAATTGAGCCACCTGGGGCTGAGTGAATGAAATTAGGCCACTTGGGGCCGGGTAAATGAAATTGGGCCACCTGGGGCCAGGTCAATGAAGTTGGGCCACCTGGGGCCGGGTAAATTAAATTGTTTCTTTTCTTGATTTTCCCTTGATTTCTTTTTTTTTTTTTTTTGGGGGGGGGAAATGAATTTTTTCCTATAAAATGGTCCCCCCCTCCTTTGTTTACTCCTCATTCTAACTTTTCTGAGTGAAGAATTATTCGTGAGTGAGTGGGTTCAAGTTTTTAGAACTTTCTCGAAAATCCGAACCATTTTGCATTTTCTCAGGTTTCTTTAAATTTTTTCGAAGATCTTCAAGCTTTTCTTGAAGTTCTTCATCTTGTTCTTGAAAATCTTCATCTTATTCTTGAAGATCTTCAACTTGTTCTTGAGGGAGGAGTCATTTGGAGAATTTGACATTCTTGTGGGCTTTTGTGCAAATTAGGAAACTTCTTGGGGATTTTTGTGATTTTAAAAAATATGACTGAAAGAAGAAAGAGGAAGACTTGCAGAGAAATCCAGCTGGAGGGTTGCAGTAGTTCTTCCTAAAGGGATGAGGGCCTGGCCGATTGGTACTCCGGACAAACTCTTCACAACAGTCAAAACCACATCTGCAACTCCATATGGGGTTCTTGGGTAAGCCTTTACATTTCATTCATTATTTTAATCATCTTTTATTCTTTTTTTATTATTATCTTTTATGTCCCTTAGCATGAGGGGAGGGAACCACCTACCTTGGCCCTATATGGCCATCCGAACATGGTTCTGTCATAGTACAGGATACTTCCTTGTAGAGTGAAGGAGATGGTTGATGCATTATGCCTATGCCTGTTAGCCCTTGTAGAGACCCGAAAGTTCAATCCGGCACTGGTGGGGGCCCTGATGGAGCGGTGGTAGCCGAGTACTCATTCTTTTCATCTTCCTGTTAGTGAGATCACAATCATGCCTCTGTGCTTCTATGCCTTGACGGGCGTTCCATTTGGGGGTAGACCCATGACTCTACCAAGAGTTCGACTATCAGGGAGTTTACAGACTTGATAAGCTTTTCCATTACGACTAACCAGAGACATATCCGTTTAGGGGAGATTAGTGCATGATGGTGGAGAACCGGCCTGTGGGTGAACCCAGGCAACATGGCTTAGGTGACCCATTCTTTTTGACTATTTGCTGTGGGTCAGTGCCTTTTTAGTGACCTCCGAGTGGGAGTAGACATTCGCCTGGTGTTCTTTCAGAATCTTGAGGTGGTAGATTCTTGGGACTGGGGTGGGGCCACCTACGCATATCTCTTGTGAACCCTAGACCTGTTGTTATATGGAGACCAAGGTCTCAAGGGAGTAGGCTTCATCTTTCAGGTAATTTTCCTTCTTGTACCTATTTCCTTTTATTCATTTGGATGGCACTTCCTTACTTTAATCTCTTAAAATAGCCTTGGTGCTTTGAGCATTTGGAGATTATAGCTCCCAGATTGAGGGGTCCTCAGGCATTTTTCTTCTCCATAGCCATGAGGTGGGAAGACAATCAGGAGCTCAGGGCTCAGCGCCATCCTCCAAGGACAACCACTTGTTCTCTTTTGAATGATTTCACTGAGGTATGCCACATTTGACATTGAAATTCCTTTTATCTTGTGTTGTACTTACTTTTCCTTGAATTTACAGGTCAATTGGAGACCATTCCAGTGCCTCATATTTCTAGATTGTGATATGATTGCATTGGCTAGACACTGATCTGAGAATCGGGTCCTTTTCTGGGGCATATGGGGCCACGTCTGGTATCTGGGAGAGAGAATAGTACCCTAGTGGTCAGATATCAAGTCACGCTTCTCTCCCGGTCTTCCTCCACCCACTATGCACTAGATCATCCCTGCGAATGAGATTGAGAGTTTGGCTAACGGAGTATGGGATGACTCATTTCTTGACCAAGATAGGGATTATAGAGCCTTTATGGAGAAGGAGACAGTATGCACCCCTCTTGGTCCTGATGGTCCAGTGGTATGTTGCCCTTTTAATTTCTTTCAAAATTATTTCTTCTTTTGGTCTTAACTGATGTTCTTTCAGGGGAGAACACGACGTGTAGACCCTTTTATTGTTCGGTTGCACGTCAATGCTATTGATCCTTCACTAACAGGACCCTCTACCAGTGCAGGTGGGTCTCTCAGAGTTGCTAGCATCCCCTTCCGTGATTTCCCTACTTGGTGTTGTCCCAATGCAGCCAACCCCAGTCTCCCTCATCTTCTGGGGCAAAGAATAGATGTAGACTCTTCCCTTGGGCTGCCCATTCTTTATGACTATGTGAGTATCTGATCATCCTTCAATTGACTCTTGACTTCCTTTGGCTGATATGCTCTTTCTTAGTTGTCTACAAAGGTCTATTCTGAGATTAGGAGGATGCATTATGGCCTATGTGAGGTGATGGTTGTCAAGGTATTTCATACTTTTTCCTTCTTCTTTTACCCTTCTTCTTTTATTATTCTTCTTCTTGATCCTTTCCTATATTCCTTAAGATGGGAGGATTTCCGACTTGGAGAGCCAAGTTAGTTCCTACGAGCAGGAAATTGTATAGCAGGATGCACTGATTCAGGACATGACATAGAGGCTAGAGCAGACTGGACTAGCATCTGCAAGTTCCCCGGTACTCCATGGGGATGATTCAGAGTATGGTACAGATGATGACTTTTGACCCATATCGATTTGTTCCTATATTTCCTGTAAACACGAACATATAAATAGTTTCCTTTTTCTTTTTCCCTCCCCCTTGTTTGTTCATCATTTTATTTTAGCATCTTAAGACTGAAAACATATCTTTGGTACCAAGAAAATCTTTACTTTTTTTTTTTTTTTGTGGTTTGCAATGTTTAGGCATAATCAATTCCATAACTTAAGTTGTAATTAGAATAATCGGGATAACACAAAAATCCAAATACTTCTTCATTCTATTACCAAGTGAATTACATGAAAAGGGAACAATTTTCCTACCATAGACAGGATAGGTAAGTAACAAGGTGGGGAGACAACTCTTGAGGTGGGTGAAAGTTCACCAATTCTTCTGGGTCCATTGCCTCAAGCCTATATTGTCGGTCGATATACGTAGGCAAATAAATGGATGTGTGAGTCAATCCCATCAACCTGACATAATTGTAGCCAGGGGTCTTCATCAAAAAAATTTCTTGTGGCCTCCATGTGCACCTCTATGTGATATCTTGCACAGTCCTTTCTTACAGGTACTTCTCCCAATCAGTGATAAGGTCAAATTCTGAAACTTCCCTCTTGTCTTGGAAGCAAAGAGCATTGAGTGGGCCTCCTTTTAATGGCTTGGTTAACTTCAGTTTCTCGAGGAGCCAAATCTGAAAAATAGTAAAACTCCCTTGATAATGATCTAGTCCGAATCTATGGCCATGACTCATGTCATTAAATCCCTTGAGTGTTTCGGCAAGAACCGTAGGGATGATGTCACATCCCTTCTTCAACTATTTTACCACCTCAATTAGAATGGGTAGTGCACCAAGCCCGGGAGTTCGGAGAACGTAGCGAGCTATCATGCAAAGTAAATAAGCATCTTGTGATCTCTATTGATGGATTCCTCCCATTGGTAGATATTGGATAAGATCTAGGCCACTTTTAGAATGTCAATTTTCCCATACCTGACAAATTGCTTCACTTCCTCTTCTTTCCATCTGAAGAAGTCATGAATTTCCTTTGAATAATCTTTCTTCAAAGATGGCTGGAACAACCTACCTTTGGGTGGGGATAACATACAAACCCTGAATTCTTTGAGAGTTGGGCAGATATCTACTAATCCAAACCAAAATACATATAGGTTGGCATCCCAACACTGAGGCACCTGCTGAAGCAATTGGTGATATAATTTCACACACCGATCGACCAAGAAATGGCACATTCATGGATTTCAGCAATTCTGGTGCCCTCATGTTTATGTTTAAGGTCCATTTCCTCAACATCTCATCCAACGAGCTCATGACTTTTCCTGAAACCATCACAAACAAAAGAGATATGATGATTTATCAAAGCATTACTCATTAGCTAATGACTCAAACAAGCCTTTACCACTATTGCATCAAGCTCTTTTTTTTTTTTTTATTGACTGATCAAGGGTGGGGAATAAACTGGCCTTGATAAATTGGTGTTGGTGATGATTTTCTTTTAGGGGATAGAATCTTGGATAAGAGTTGACGGACCAATGGGTGGGTGACAGATACCTAATGGCATTTTATGCCAAATGGCGATTCTTGGGGGACACAAACTATGATGATCTTTTAAGATACTTTGGTTATTAATCGAGGAACCAATTTATTACCTTTAGATGGTTGAGACCATACTTGCACATGTTAAGTTACCTATATATCCCTCGAAAGGAATCAGGTCTGACGTAATTCAAGCTTTTCACCCTTTCAAACATAATATTTCTTGAGTTGATCCATGTTGATCAGTCAGGGTATTTCTTCGTCGTTGTGATCTATGAGTTTCAGCCTTGCCTAGTAAAATCTCTTTGACGGTGAATGGGCCGCTCTAGTTGGGCCTAAATTTTCCTCTTGGGTCATGAATTGGGGCTCTTTGTTTACGAAGAACAAGTTCACCCTCCTCTATGTGGCAGGGCTTCATATTCTTGTTAAAGGCCCTGGCCATTCTCAATTGATATTTTTTCAGATTGTCCATGACTTTCATACGCCTTTTGTTGAGAAAATTAAGCTCGTCATGTTTGGCCTTCATCCACTCTCCTTCAGGTAGCTAACTATCAAGAAGCACCCTTAGGGATGGTACCAGGATTTCCACGGGTAGAACCGCCTCAACTTCATATACCAAAAATAAAGGGGTTGCCCCTCTCGAGGATCGTACAGAACTCTGGTATGCCTATAAGGCAAGGGGTAACTTATCAACCCAATCCTTGTGTGTTTTTGCCATTTTCTATAGAATGACTTTGATGTTCTTGTTGGCTGCTTCCACTGCCCCATTGGTCTGTGGCCTGTAAGTGGTAGAACGATGCCTTCTAATACCGAACTTTATGCGAATTTTATCGGTCTTACCACAGAAATGGGATCCCTGATTTGATATCAATTCTTGAAGTACTCCATATCAAAAAATGATATTTTCTTGGATGAATTTTGCTACCTTAGTAGACGTGAGGACCACATAGGATTGAGCTTCTACCCACTTGGTGAAATAATTAATAGCTACCATGATGAGCTCGTGACCATTGGATGCTTTGGGGTTAATCTTTCCAATGATATCGACACCCCAAGTGAAGAAGGGCCAAGGTGAACTGCGTTAATACAACTTTGTTGGTAGGATATGTATAATGTTAGCAAATATCTGATACTTCTGATATTTCTTGACCAAGTCCACACAATCTACTTCCATTGTGTTCTAGTAATATCCTAGCCTGAGGATCTTCTTAGATAACATCTTGGCATTCATGTGGGGTCCACAAAGACCTTGATGAATTTCCTCCATGATGGTTGCCGCTTGCTCCTTATCCGCACAAAACAACTGTATCCCATCATAGGATCTTTTGTACAATAAATCCTCCTGAAGGATAAATTGGGTGGCATATCTCCTTAGAAATTTATTTTCTCTGTCAGTTGCTTCAACTAGGTACATCCTTTCCTTGATGAAATCCACTGTGTGAGCGAACCAAGACCAACCACCTATAGTGAAACAGTTCACCAAATTCTAATAAATAGGCCTGCTTCTTTGTTCCACCAAGATTGGTCGAACCCTAGCCATAGGGTTACATTCTACCATGGAAGCCAAGGTTGCAAGGGCATCAGCAAACCTATTGTTGTCTCTCTGGAAGTATTCGAATGAGATCTTATCAAAGTGTTCAACCACTTCTTTCAGATTTTCTTGATATGGCTTCAACTTTTCATCTCTGATCTTCCATTTTCCTTGCATTTGACAGATAACGATGGATGAATCGCTATAAACCTTGATCCTTTTCACTCCAATAGTCAAAGTAGTTTTGAGCCCCAAAGCATAAGCTTCATATTTAGCAAATTGTTGGTACAGGGGAAATTGAGGCAGAATGATGAAGGCAAATAAAGACCATCAGGAGTGACGAGTAATATTCCTGCACCACATCCCTTCTGATTGGCTGCTCCATCAAAGAATAACTGCCATTCATTAACTGTGTCTTCTTCCTCTATTGTTGTGATTCCTTCATCAAGAAAGGCATCATTTAAGGATGTTCCATTTTCTATAGGGTGGGTAGCCAGATGATTGGCTATGGACTACCCCTTGATATATTTTTGAGTAACATAGATGATGTCAAACGCTGATAGAAAAAGCAACCAAGGGGCCATCCTCCTGTTAGGGCTGATTTCTCAAAGAGGTATTTGATGGGATCCATCCTTGAGATCAAGTGCACTAGATAGGAAACCATATAGTGTCGAAACCTTTTCGTTGCCCAAATTAACGCAGCACAAGTTCTTTCCAAAGATGTGTACTGTGTCTCATATTCCACAAACTTCTTACTAAGGTAGTATATGACATGCTCTGCACCTTCTTTCCTCTCTTTCTATGCTATCAAAGAGCCTATGGAATATTCTCCCATGGATAAGTATAAGAGAAGTGGTTCACCTTCCACCGGCGGTGTCAATATTGGTGGGTTCATGAGGTATCCTTTGATTTTACCAAAAGCTTGTTGGCATTGGTCATTCCATTCTGTCGGCTGATCCTTCTTCAGCAGCTTGAAAATTGGCTCACAGATGATAGTCAATTGAGCTATGAATCTGCTAATGTACTGGATGTCACCCAAAATCCTCGTATTTGCTGCTTAGTCCGAGGTGTAGGCATTTCCTGAATTGCCTTGATCTTGTAGAGTTGGCTTCAATGCCTCTTTCACTCACTAAGAAACCTAACAACTTTTCTGTTGTTGCCTTGAATACACACTTCTGAGGATTCAACTTTAGCTGATAGTTCTTGATTCTTTCAAAGAATCACCTTAGCACGGGAATATGCCCCTGTCGATCTTTTGACTTTACTATCACGTCATCCACATAGACTTCCACATCTTTGTTCCTCATGTCATGCAATATGGCTGTAGCTACTCTCTGATAAGTTGACTCAGTATTCTTCAGTCCAAAAGGCATCACCTTATAGTAATAGGTTCCCCATGGAGTGGTGAAGGTTGTCTTCTCAAGATTTTCTAGGTGCATGCTTATTTGGTTATATCCCGAGAATCCATCCATAAATGATAACAAAGCATGCCCTGCTATATTATCCACCAATACCTCAATGTAAGGTAATGAAAAATCATCTTTAGGGCTCACTTTGTTAAGATCTCAGAAATCCACGTATATTCATACCTTGCATCTTTCTTCGGTACTAGTACAATGTTGGCCAACTATTGGGGGTACTTCACCACTTGTGGAAATCGTACATTCCATTGCTTCACAACTTCTTTTCTGATCTTCTCACTCCATTCTAGCCTAATTCTTTGACCGCATTCTTCTCACTCCACTTGTAGAAATCCTACATTCCATTCCATTGCTTCACGACCAATGCAATCGATGTTGCACAAAGACCTCGGTGAATTCCTTCAAAAGACTAATCATCTATTCTGCTTCTTCATCATCAAGGGTAGTGCCAACTTTTATCTCTCGAAGGCATTAGTCGGTTCCTAAATTAATAACCTGAGTATCCTCATGGATGGGTTGGGATTTCTTTGGTTTGCATTATTTTATTGATTCTTGATATTTATAAAGATCATCATGAGGAAAAGGAGGCAAGTCATGAAAGAAGGAGTGACTAACTCGACATACAAGGACTCTGGACTCTCCTCGAGAAGGAGGTAGCATAAAATCATAAACAGCGAGACTCAACTATAAGCGATAATGGGCTTGATGTTTTTTCCAGGAGTACTCAGGCTAGTTGACTCAATAACATGAGCAAACTTGAAGTTTTCTCCAATACTTGTCCAGTTCAGGAGCGGTTCAGTGGCTTGATGGATGAGAAAGTGTAGCAAAGGGCCTTCTTCTCCTTCTGAAAAAGTTGCTGCTATTTCTTCAGTGATGCAGTGGTTCTTCTGGATGGATGCCTACTTCTTCACAAATACCAACTGATCAACCTCGTGTTCTCGGAAACTGAACATTTTGAGGGGTGAGGATTGGTGGAGATTGCTCAATCCTCTTTCTATAAAGTCCATCTTTTCAAGCTTGTTGAGGGATGCCATCCTGGTGTTTCGGTCCCATCTTTGACCACCTTCACAGACCTTTCCATTGCAGTTGATTCGGGCACAGTACATGCAAACCATCATTCTTTGTGCTCTTCTTTACTTTGCATACGCACTTCTTCCTCTGAAAATACGAGGCTTGAGCTCATGTAGCTCTCGGGCTCTTGGTTCATGTAGGATGGAGCAAATATAACTTTTCAAATCAAAGGGAAGCAGTAGACTCCAGGTGAGCCTTATCTTCTTTTCCCATTCTCTTTTCAAAAGGACTCAAGGACTTGGTGCCTCCTTCGATTGGATCAATGTTGTAGAATTGCTGGAGGGCCAATCTCAATCAATGCAATTTCTACTATCCCTGTAATGCAACTGTCTTGATCACTTTCTTTGACTAGCATTTCTTGTTGTTCCACTTCATGAGTCACCCAGTCGAAATTGTCTTGGAAAAATACTTTAAATCCTGGTTGCATCTTTGCGGCGGTTTCATCAAACCATGGCTCCATGTTTCCATAGAAAGGTAAATCCTCTCCTTCTTTTATAAAATACCCACTGAGAGTAGGGTAGTAAGAGATGGAGATCTTCCTAGTGTAGGCACCCAATTTTGTCACCCTCCTCTGGCCATGATGAAATATGGATCTTGGACGTGACTTTCAACTTCCGATCGACAGAGATGCTGATGGAAACATTCTCCTACCAAAAACCCTAGCAATCCCTGCACGGGAGAGAGGAAGGTCTATTTTTAACTTTTCATACATGAAGGAATCTGGTCAAGATGACCATACAAATGAATCTTGCTCAGAAATACAATTCTGACGATATATGATATGCCAAAATCGGTCCGACGGATCTCCGGTAATCATTCCTGGAAAATCAATTTTTTTGCTCACATGTTGCGCCTTCCTGCACATATGCCAATGGCACAGGCAGTCCCACTAAAAACCTGGAAAAATCCCTCACCTGACCCAAGCACCCTATAATTCATCCCCTAACTACCAGATAACCCCGGAACACTCCCAAGTCTGAAACCTAGAGATCCTCGTGCGGGAGGGAAGAGGTCCAATTTTGACTTTTCATATATGAAGGAATCCAGTCAAGACGACTGTACAGATGGATAGTGCTTGGAAATATGATTTGAACGATATATGGTATGTCAAAATCAGACCAACAGATCTCCGGCAATCATTCTCAAAAAATCACATTTTTTCCGCGCGTATGTCACGCACACTGGCCACCAACCAGCCGGCCCAGCCAAGCCAACCAGCCTAGCCAAGCCCAGACTGGCTGCACACCTGTGCATGGGCCTGCTGCACATTGTATGTGGCCCTACCGCATGTTGTGCATGGGTCTCCTGCACACTGTGCGTGGGTCCGCTGCACACTGTGCATGGGTCCATTGCATGTTGTCCATGGGCCTGCCGCAAGCTGTGTGCGGGCCTATCGCACGCTGTGCATGGCCCTACCACACAGTGTGTAGGCCCCAGCTGCACACCATGCACACTTGTCCCGCACACCGTGCACGTGGCCCGTACACCATGCACACTGTGCCCGCACACCATGCACACTGTGCCCGCACACCATGCACACCGTGCACATAGCCCACACACCATGCACACTGTGCCCACACACCATGCACATGGCCCGCACACTATGCACATTGCCAGCACACCTAGGCATTCACACACTCATGCACATCACCCGCACCCTCGGTAAAACTTTCTCTCTCCTCCCACTTTTTCAAAAATTACCTTTTTCAATAAAATTTTCTCTCCTGCTTTTCCAAAAATTATCTTTTTTGGCAAAACTCTCTCTCCTCCCGCTTTTCTAAAAACTACCATTTCTGGAAAAACCTTATCTCTCCTCCTGCTTTTCTGAAAACTACCTTTTTCGGTAAAACTTTCTATCCTCCCATTTTTCAAAATCTACCTTTGCCAAACTTTCTCTCTCCTCCCGCTTTTTTGAAAACTGCCTTTTCTGGCAAAACTTTATCTCTCCTCCTACTTTTTTGAAAACGACCTTTTCCAAACTTTCTCTCTCCTCCCACTTTTCTAAAAATTACCTTTTTCAGTAAAACTTTCTCTCTCCTCTTGCTTTTTCGAAAACTGCCTTTTCCAAACTTTCTCTCCTCCCGCTTTTCCAAAAATCACCTTTTTCCAAGCTAAAATTTATCTCCTCTCATTTTTTTTGAAAACCCCCTTTTACCCATTGGACAAAAGCCCTCCCCACCCATTTTTTCCTTCAACCCCCCTTGTACCCATTGGAAAAAAATCCAATCTCTTCACTTTAGGCAAGAGCCCCCCTTTCATCCACTGGATAAAGAGATTCCCCCTCTCCACCTTGGTTGAAAAAAAACTTTAAATACCCCCCTTTCCCTTAGAAAAAGACACCAACAAACACCTGAATCCCCTTTCAGAGTGAAATTTTCCTCCCCTCCCCCCTCTTGATTTTCTTTCGATCTTCGGAGCAATCTTCGTCAAGATCCGAAAACTCATTTGGATCTTTGAAGTGTTCTTCAGGATCTTGAAGATCTTCAATCCAAATTCCTAATTAGATCCAGTTTTTAGCCAAAAATAATATATTCTTGACCCACCTCCCTTGAGTGTTCTTGAGCGTTCTTGAGTGTTCTTGAGCGTTCCTGAGTGTTCTTGAGATAGAAACCCCACCCCTTTTTTGAGGTTCTTTGGGTCTACAAAGAGATCTTTGTTAAGATCTAAAACTCTATTCGGATCTTCAAAGTGTTCTTCGGGACTTTGGAGTTCTTCAATCCATTTTTAGGTAAGCCCTTTTTTTTTTCAGAAATAGCTTATCCTAGCAGAAACTCTGTCCGAGTTTTCTTAGAATCTTTTCAGAAATAGCCATTCCTTACGGAAGCTCTGCCAAAGTACCACCTCAGCCTAGCCCTCCCTTAGCCTATCCCCAGTGGAAGCTCTGTCGGAGTGCCACCTCATCCCAAGCTCAGTTCCTAGCTGAACTCCGTTCGAATGTCTCTGGAATCTTTCTAGGAATAGCCATTCCTTGCGAAAGCTCTTCCAAAGGGCACCTCAGCCTAGCCCTCCCTTAGCCTATCCCCAGCAAAAGCTCTATCGGAGTGCCACCTCATCCCAAGCCCGAAAATAGCCTTTTCTAGCTGAACCTCTGTCCGAGTGTCCCTAGAATCTTTCCAAAAATAGCTATTCCCTGCAGAAGCTCTGTCGAAGTACCACCTTAGCCTAGCCCTCCCATAGCATGTCCCCAGCGAAAGCTCTGCTGGAGTGCCACCTCATCTAAAGCTGAAAATAGCCTTTCCTAGCCGAAGCTCTATCGGAATCCAAATATGAAAACGATCGTTCCTACTCGGAACTGTGACCAGATACCATCACAATCAACATCTCTCAAGAAAGGAAGTTGGAGGTCAAGACCATCTTCCCCTAAGCCAGGAGAATCCAAAATACAGTCCGAGCCAATACCGATCAGGGGCCCACCCCTCTTGACCCAAAACAGGGGTAAAATTTAGGTATAGTCTCTCTCCTCATTTAAGCATAATTTAGATATCTAATAAGCCTTGCTTTAGTGTATATAATAGTTTGAATTCAATTAATGTATATATGTGTGATAACTTAGCCATGCATGTGGAATAGTAATAATTATGGAAAATATTTATTCTCAAGCATCTTGCAAGAAGACTAGTTAAACCGGGTAGATTGGGTGCTTAACACCTTTCCAACTTTGTAATCTGACACTTACCCTATATCTCTAGACCAGACCAAATTTCAGGCCCTTTTCTTAGGAATCGGGCCCACCCCTGAGTTCTAGGCCTACAACCTTAAGTGGCGACTCCAAACCCCATTTGCATGATCCTGATCCCCCAATTAGACCATCATCAAAACCCCCATCTCAAAGGATGAATTTTACTCTCTTGAGAAATAGGCCTCCAGGTATCTCCAAGTGGTGATACGGCGGTGTGGGGCCTGCAAGCGAAGCACACATGACACAAACCCCCCCTCTATATGAAGGTGAAGAGAGAGAGAGAGAGAGAGAGAGAGAGGAGAGAGGGCAGGGATCCATCTCTAGCCACTACCCTCACAGTGGCGACTCCACTGGGGATAAATGTCAAGCTTCCAATACTAGATGCTACCTTTAAATGCAAGAACATTTCCTACCACATTTGTTTGAAAATGTGTTTGGCTAACCCCATGTTTGTAATTATATTCACTAACTACATCATGCATCGTGCTCGAAGTGAAATCATTTGACGAGGGACTCCTTGTCATGCCCGCACCCTCAGGGAGGCCAGTGCATGTCATGGAGAGTACTCTGAGAGCAAATGATACCCACTTCCTGTATAAGAATGAAAGGTATCATCAATCGGTGAGGATGTTGTATTTATGCCAGCACCCTCGGGGAGATCCGTGCACTTTATAGCATTCTAAAATCGAATACGTCATCAAACGATGAGGATATCTATAATTATGCTAGCACCCTTGGGGAGGTCCAAGCACTTTACGGCATTCTGAGATTGAATGATGGTTACCATACATTACACTTTTGCACACAATCACTCACGGTTCCACCACCCCATGGCCAATTGCTTAACCTCGTGTGTAGTCACGAGTAATGGGCAAGGAAGTCATCCCCTTGATCTCGTTCCTACGGGTATATCAAAAGGATCATGTACCTTGCGTATATAGATCCTATCAAGGAAGCCTTGTCGGTCATATTGCATCCACCACATGCTCGCATCATATAGAAAATAGATGAAGAAGCTAGGAGCGCCACAAGCTAATTGTAGAACTTGTTTGCGGTCTTGAAAAGGATTGTTCCTATACTATATTCCCATCGTAAAGAATTGCTTTCCTAAAGTGGGTTTCAGATAAAAGGTGTCCCTTCTCCTTAAGGAAAAGTCCAGATACGTGACCCAGCGGCAATCCCGTTAGAGTCACATCAAGTCCCGAGAAGTCCCGATAAAATCAGGAGGAATGACACCTAGTGGGAAAAGAGCAAAGAAATCCTGACTTTATTACATGGAATGTCTTATGGGAATATTCTTGACAATCCATTTGTATGAATCTCCCACTTATGACATTGGGTGGACCAGGGGTATCGAACCCTATCCACCCCTATCATTAAGTGACTAACTTTGGATGGATCATTGGTTAATAATCTAGTGAATGTGTGAATAAGGGGCTGGGAATTTAAGAATCCTAAAATAAATCACTTTTGATTCAGGCACAATTCCACATCTCAAGTATTCACTGTGGTCCCTTTGGATGTGTCAAAGTAATAGGTTGACCCGCTTAAATCCATAATCACCTCCGTCATCTCTTCGAGATTGTCTACTATCATGTGACAACAACCCAGTAAGCATGGATCCACACGACATAGAAACATCCAAATAGGCCTAGGTCCATCCTGTGGAGACCTTATAGACAAAAATGGTTGAAGCTAAAAGAGGGATAGCTCAAATACTGCATACACTGCAGAACCCTCCCAGAGCTGATCCCAGAATGAGCCAGCACCGGCAACAGGAGATGTAGACCAAAATGGAGCTACAGGTCATCGTAGGAATTCTTCTCTACTCGACTCAGGGGACCAGAGCATGTTTGGCAAACCAATCAGAGAGGATCTTCACCTACCCATCCTAATGGTCAACGAGGGGCCTATTCCAGGGTCCCTCCTCCTAGGGTAGTGATCGAAGATGAAGAAGAGAAATTCGCAGCACATGTCCACTTTGAGCCTCCAGCGACGGAGAAGGAAAGGAAGCTCAGAGAGCAGTTAGAGAAGTTGAGAACATGATTGCCAAGCAGTGGATTCTGAGTAAATAAGTTTCTTCTTTGGGGCAAGAATTCCAAAAAAATTCAAGTGGCAGACTGATAGATTTGATGGGTCAGGAAACCCCAAGTCTCATCTTAAGGTCTTCCTCAGTATCGCCAAGTCGTGGTAACTTGCAGATAACCAGATGGGGTAAGCCTTCATGTTAACCGTATCAGGACCAGCACTGAGATGGCTCACATAGTTGGAGTCATCACAAACCCAGAATTGAGCGACAGTGGTGAAGGCCTTCAGAAAACAATACTCCTACAATACTGAGGTGGATGTGAAACGTCAGGAGCATGAGACGTTGAGGCAGCAGCCTAAGGAAGGATTCACTGCCTTTTTGATGAGATTCAGAGACAAGGCCACCAAGATGGTAGATAGGCCTTCAGAAGCAGAGTAGGTAGAGGTGTTAATAGAGAACTTATCAAAGCCCTATTATGATGTTCTTTAGTATCAGTATTTGTAAACTTTTGATGCCTTGATAGCCACTGGCACACGGGTGGAGAATAGAATTCTGAAAGAGGCCTAGTCCCAAGGATCCTCCCAAGATGCAAGCAAGAACACCCAAGTCAGATGGGGAAAGGGTCTAAAAACTAACATGGTAAGTGCAGTTCAGCAGTCGGTCTCACCAGCCACTTCTTCGCAGCCCTTCATAATACAAGTAGATGCACCCACCCAGAAGGCTCCTCAACTGAGAAGGTAGTTTTCTGATCTGAAAATGCCAACGACCACATATGAGAAGTTAAAGAAGCAAGGACTACTAGGGACAGTGGCTCTAAGAGTGATCAGCAACCCTCCTCTAGCTTGGTATAGGGATCATGAGTATTGTGCCTATCACACTCAGAAGGGGCACAATACTAAAAGATGTTTGGGTTTACAACATGTAATTCAGGACTTGGTAGTCAATGGAACCATTGAGGTCAAGATCAAGCAGCCTCCCAATGTCAATACCAACCCACTCCCTGATCATATGAACAATCTGGATGAAGAAACTAAGGAAAGTGACCCCACTCAACTCATTATACCTAGAGCTCCAAAGAATTATATGAATGCCCGCGCTTATAGGAAAATCGTGAGTCAAAGGACTAGAGTCATAAGAACCACTAGAAGAAGAGAATCATTAGAGGAAGAGTTAAAAGATCGGGTGCCCCCCGTCCATCCCTACTCATCAGAAGAATCCACTACACTGCATTACTAGCCTCCAGCACACTATCAGCCTCTGCCATATTATCACCCTCCACCATATCATCAACCTTTCCCCCACCATCAAAGTGGAGGAACCTATTCATCCTATCAGCCCCAATCTTCATATCCTACCTCTCACATTATGTCATCTTCATACCATCCCACTTCATATCCCTTATCACCCCCATACAAATCCCATTCTTAAGGTTCAGTGTATAACCCAAACGAAGGATGGACGGACAGGTACGATTGGAAGGATATGCTTGCACTACCAGATTCCCCAAAGATGACTTCATCAAAAGGGTCAGTAAATGCATTAGGGAAAGACTAGGAGAGTGATCCCACTTCTCTAATTTAGCCTGCTATAACTTTAGAAGACAATCCAAAGGTAATTGAAGAGATTACGGCTGATCTTCTCAGAGTAGTAACCACATTGGCCATAAGGGAGCAGATCAAAGAATACACTTCTTTAATCCACATAGGGAGTGACACAGAGGATGATGAGTCAGGACTGGTCCAACTTCAATCCAATAATGATAGGACCAACCTTATGGAAATCTTTCGGTCCAACAAGTGTTTGGATGCCAGAGAATTTGATGGTCCTGAGGAATCTGATGAAGAATCAAGTGGGAGTGAAATCAGAAAAGAAGACGATGATGACGATGATAATGAGGACGAAAATGAAGATGAGAAGGATGGAAATGACTTTAAAGATGATGGGTATCCAAACTGGGATGACTACCACGGGCCTTGGTATAATAATTATGATGATGAGTCAGAATATTACTCACCAGAACATCCGACATGTTTCTCAGTCTACGCCATTGGCAATAATAACCTAATAACTTATCCAACAAGTGGCATTTACTCTTCCCTATGCATGGAGGGAGATGACTCCACATCAGATTCAGAAAATGAGGGAAAATCTGGAGAGCCGACGCAAGTTTATATGGACTAACAGTACTCCACATCTGAGTTGGAAGAAAAACTATGTGAAGTGTATTCCAACACATTGAGGATACAGGAAAGGGTAGAAGAAATTGACAAAATGTTAGGCGAAGTAATCGCCAGTGATCTCTACTACCAGGAGCAATTGGATGATCTAGAGGAAATAGGACTAGATGACATAATCGTAGAGGTGGTAGACGCTGTATTTCAATAGCTTTCCAATATAGTCAAGAAGCTATAAGCCAGGGCGGTAGATGTTTGTGGAGGTCCTTGACTTCCCATACCAAGCAGGGAAGGAGAATCAAAGGAAGATGATTCTATGGTGGGGATAATCACCCTAACAACAGTGATGATGAAGATAGTTATCCCACCGAGATTATTGTGAAAAGACCAATCAAGGTGATGGAAACTAGAAGTGGGAAAGACTACAAGGGCAAGGCTCTAGTAGTAGAGCAACCAAGGGCTAATGAGGCTGAAACTAGCAACGTAAAGAAAGAGCCAGAGAACCCAGTCTTGGCTCCACCCAAGAAATCCCAGGTAAATATCTCCATTTGGGGATTGTTGATGGCATCCCCTTGAAGTAGTCTTGAGGTCTCTTGCTAATGTGCAAGTACCGATTGAGATAAATCCGATGCACCTCACAGATGTAGTAGGAGCAACATATGCAGTGCAGCCCTTGATGTTCTCAGATTTTGAGCTTCCTAAGGAAACCCAACACAATTAGGCTCTCCACATTACAGTTGAATGGCTTGACAAAGTAGTTCCCCAGGTTCTTGTTGACAATGGATCCGCTTTGAATGTGCTGCCATTGAGACCAGGAAAGAGTATTGGTGTCAACTTGGAAGAAATGAGACCAACCACCCAAACCATAAGGGCATACGATAATACCAAGAGGAAGATCCTTGGCATCATTACCCTTACTGTAAAGATTGGCCCAGTGAATTTTGATGTTGATTTTCAAGTCATTGACATACCGACAACTTTTAACATGCTCTTGGGGAGGCCTTGGTTGCATCCTGCGAAGGCGGTGTCCTCTAGTCTCTATCAAAAAATGAAGTTCATTTATGAGGGGAAGGTGGTCTTAGAGGCCAGAGATCCTGACGTGGTTAACACTTTGGCCAACATTGAAAATGGGGAAGAACAAGACCAGGAGGTGCAACTAAGTGGTTTTGAAATAGACACCACTTGCATAGCCATTGCCAAAGAAGCTCCAAAGGAGAAAATCTCGACTAACTATGAAGCCATCTGGAGTCCGCCAGTGAATCAGATGATGAAAAATATGTAGTATTTTCCTGGCATGAGACTAGGAAAATATCACCAAGGAGTTCCAAAGTAGCCTAGTTTGGTAGTGAACAAAGGGAAGAATGGTCCCGGGTACACTCCTCCAACTATCAAAGGGCAAAAAGTGTAAAAGGATGACTAGGAAGACCTCCGTCTCTTACTACCCTACTCTCAATGGGTACTTCATAAAAGAAGGAGAGGATTTCCCCTTTTGCGGAAATGTAAAGTTGTGGTTTGATGAAACCGCCGCTAAGATGCAACCAGATGCAACTAGGACTTGCAATTTTCTTCCAAGATGAGTTCAATTGGGTGACTTGTGAAATGGAACAACAGAAAATGCTAGTCAAAGAAGGTGACCAAGACAGTTGCGTCACTAGGATAGCAGAAATTACATTGATTGAGACTGGGTCTTCCTCTGATGATCCTGCAACATTGATCCAATCAAAGGAGGCACCTAGTCCTCGAGTTCTCATGAAGAGAGAATGGGAGAAGAAGATAAGGCTCACTTGGAGTCTGCTGCCTTCCATTGATTTGAAAGGTTTCATTTTCTCTCTCCTACAAGAGCTAAGAGCCTAAGAGTTACATGAGCTCAAGCCCCATCCTTTCAGAGGAAGAAGTGTGTATGCAAAGCAAAGGAGATGAGAGCACAAAGGATGATGCTTTGTATGTACTATGCCTGAACCAATTGCAATGGGAAGGCTCGTGAAGGTGGTTAAAGATGTGACCGAGGTACCGGGATGGCATCCCTTAGCAGGCTCGAAAAGATGGACTTTACAGAAAAAGGATTGAGCAGTCTCCATCGATCTTCACCCTTCATAAAGTTTAGCTTCTGAGAGCATGAGATTGATCAGATGGTATTCATGACGAAGCAGGCACCTATCCAGAGGAACCATTGCGCTACTAAAGAAATAGCAGCAACTTTCTTAGAAGGTGAAGAAGGCCCTTTGCCACATCTCCTTATCCATCAAGCCACTAAACCACTTCTGAACTAGACAAGCATTGGAGAAAACTTCAAGTTTGTTCATACTATTGAGTCAACTAGCCTGATTACCCCTGGCAAAAGCAACAAGCCAGTTATTGAGTCTGTTGTTTATGATTCTGTGTCAATCTCCCCTTTTGAGAAAAGTCCAAAGTCCTTGTATGACGAGTCTGTTACTCCTTCTTTCATGAATGAAATTTCTGATTTCGAGTATAACTTGCCTCCTTTTTTCGATGATGATCTTAATAAATATCAAGAATCAATAAAAGAATGCAAACCAAAGAAAGCCCAACCCATTCGTGAGGATACTCAGGTTATTAATCTAGGAACCGACCAATGCTTTCGAGAGGTAAAAATTTGCACTACCCTTGATGACGAAGAAGCAAAATGGATGCATAATCTTCTAAAGGAGTTCACCGGTCTTTACGTGGTTTTATGAGGTTATGCTTGGTATCGAACCCAACATTGTGCAGCATCAATTGTCGACTTACCCTAGGGCAAGACTGGTAAAACAAAAGCTCCAAAGAATGAGGCCAGAATGGAGTGAGAAGATCAAAGAAGAATTTGTGAGACAATGGAATGCAAGTTTCTTACAAGTGGTGAAGTACCCCCAATGGTTGGCTAATATAGTACCAGTACCGAAGAAAGATGGAAAGGTACGAATGTGCGTAGACTACCGAGATCTTAACAAAGTAAGCCCTAAAGATGACTTCCCATTACCTCACATTGATGTATTGGTGGATAATATGGTAGGGTATGCTTTATTATCATTCATGGATGGATTCTCAGGATACAACCAAATAAGCATGCACCCAGAGGATCGTGAGAAAACTGCCTTCACCACTCCATGGGGAACCTATTGTTATAAGGTGATGCCTTTTGGACTGAAGAATTCTGGGGCAACCTATCAAAGCGGCCATATTGCATGACATGATGAACAAAGATGTAGAAGTCTATGTGGACAACATGATAGTAAATTCTAAAGATCAATAGGGGCATATTCCCGCACTAAGGTGATTCTTTGAAAGAATCAAGAAGTATCAGCTAAAGTTCTCAAAAGTGTGTATTCAGGGCAACGGCAGAAAAGTTATTAGGCTTCTTGGTGAGTGAAAGAGGCATTGAAGTCGACCCTATCAAGATCAAGGCAATTCAAGAAATGCCCATGCCTTGTACTGAGAAGCAAATACGAGGATTTCTAAGTCACATCTAATATATTAGCAAATTCATAGCTCAGTTGACTACAATCTGTGAACCAATTTTCAATTTGCTAAAGAAAGATCAGCCCACGGAATGGAATGACCAATGCCAACAAGCCTTTGACAAGATCAAGGAGTACCTTATGAACCCCCCAGTATTGACACTGCCAGTGGAGGGAGAACCATTTCTGTTGTACCTATCCATGGGAGAATATTCTATGGGCTCTTTGCTAGCATAGAAGGAAACAGAAAAGGGAGCAAAACTCGCCATATATTACCTCAGCAAGAAGTTTCTAGAATATGAGACTCAGAACACATCTTTGGAAAGAACTTGTGCTGTGTTGATTTAGGCAACCAAAATGTTATGACACTATATGGTTTCCTATCCGGTGCATTTGATCTCAAAGATGCATCCTATCAAATATCTCTTCAAGAAACCGGCCTAAATAGGAAGGATGGCCGGTTGGTTACTTTTGCTATCAGAGTTTGACATCACCTATGTTGCTCAGAAATCTATCAAGGGGCAGGCCATAGCCAATCATTTGGCCGCTGACCCCACAGAAGATGGAAGGTCCTTGGATGATGCCTTTCCCGATTAAGGAATCGCAGTGGCAGAGGAAGAAGATACAGTTAATGAATGGCAGTTATTCTTTGATGGAGCTGCCAATCAGAAGGGATGTGGGGGTGGGAAATTGTTTGTCACTCCTGATGGTCTTTATTTGCCTTCGTTATCCCGCCTCGACTTCCCATGTACCAACAACATTGTTGAGTATGAAGCTTATGCTTTGGGGCTCGAAACTGCTTTAACCACTGGGGTGAAAAGGATCAAGGTTTACGGTGATTCATCCATTGCCATCTGTTAGACATAGGGAAAGTGGAAAACTAGAGATGAGAAGTTGAAGCCATATCAAGAGTATCTGGAAGAGGTGATTGAACACTTTGAGAAGATTTCGTTCGAATACTTCCATAGGGATAATAATAGGTTTGCTGATGCCTTTGCAACCTTGGCTTCTACAGTAGAGTACAACCCTATGGCTAGAGTCCAACCATTCTTGGTAGAACAAAGAAGCAGGTCCATTTATCAGAATACAGTGAACTCTCTCATTGTGGATGGCCGGTCTTGGTTCACTCACATAGTGGATTTCATCAAGGAAAGGAAGTGTCTAGTTGAAGCAACTGACAGAGAGAAGAAGTTTCTGAGAAGATATGCCACCCAGTTTATTCTCCAAGAGGATCTGTTATACAAATGGTCCTATGATGGAATACAATTCTTGTGTGTAGATGAGGAACAAGCTACAACCATCATGGAAGAAATTCATCAAGGTCTTTGTGGACCCCACATGAATGCCAAGATGTTATCTAAGAAGATCCTTAAGCTAGGATATTACTGGAACACAATGGAAGCAGATTGCGTGGACTTCATCAAGAAATGCCACAAGTGTCAGATATTTGCTAACATCATACATATCCCGCCAGTAGAGTTGTATTCGCTCAGTTCACCTTGGTCTCCACTTGGGGCATTGATATCATTGGAAAGTCAACCCTAAAGCATCCAATGGCCACGAATTCATCTTAGTAGCCATTGATTATTTCACTAAGTGGATAGAAGCTCAGTCCTATGTAGTCTTCACATCTGCTAAGGTGCCCAAGTTCATCTAGGAAAACATCATTTCCTGATATGGAGTACGTCAAGAATAAATATCAGATCAAGGATCTCACTTCTGGTATAAGACTGACAAAATTTGCATAAAATTTGGTATTAGAAGGCATCACTCTACCACTTACAGGCCGCAGACCAATGGGGCAGTAGAAGCAGCTAACAAAAATATCAAAGTCATTCTGCAGAAAATGGCAAAAACACATAAGGATTGGGCTGATAAGTTACCCCTTGCCTTATGGGCATACTGGACTTCTGTACGATCTTCGACAGGGGCAACCCCTTTCTCTTTGGTATATGGGGTTGAGGTGGTTCCACCCATGGAAATCCTAGCACCATCCCTGAGGGTGCTTCTTGATAGTCAACTACCTAAAGGAGAGTGGGTGAAGGCTAGACATGACGAGCTCAATTTTCTTAATGAAAGGCGCATAAATGCCATGGATAATCTGAAGAAATATCAATTGAGAATGGCTAGGGCCTTTAACAAAAATGTGAAGCCCCACCACATAGAGGTGGGTGAACTTGTTCTTTGAGAACAAAGAGCCCCAATTCATGACCCAAGAGGAAAATTCAAGCCCAACTGGAGTGGCCTATTCACTGTTAAATAAATTCTACCAGGCAAAGCTGTGAAACTCGTAGACCACAATGGCAAAGAAATACCTTGGACTAGTTAACATGGATCAACTCAAGAAATATTATGTCTGAAAGGGTGAATGGCCTGAACTACATCAGACCTGATTCCTTTCGAGGGATACGTAGGCAACTTGACATGTGCAAGTGCGGTCTCAACCATCTAAGGCAATAAATTGGTTCCTAAATTAATAATCAAGGTATCTTAAAAAATCATTATAGTTTGTGTCCCCAAAGAATCACCATTTGGCATGAAATGCCATTAGGTATCTGTCATCCACCCATTGGTCTGTCACTTCTTTCCCAGGATTCTATCCCCAAGAATCGCCATTTACCATGCAAGGTCATTACGTATCTGTCATTCACTTATGGTTCGTCCATTCTTATCTAGGATTCTATCCCCTAAAAGAAAATCGCCACCCAGCACCCATTTATCAAGGCCAGTTTATTCTCCACCCTTGATCAGTCAAAGTCATATGAAAAAAAAGAAGAGCTTGATACAACAGTGGTAAAGGATTGTTTGAATCATTAGCCAATGAGTAATGCTTTGATAAATCATCATATCTGGTTGTTTGTATTGGTTTCAGGAAAATTCATGGGCTCGTTGGATAAGACGTTAAGAAAATGGACCTTGGACATAAATATGATGGCACCAGGATTGCTGGAATCCATGAATGTGTCATTTCTTAGCCAAGTTAGATGTGCGAAGCTACATCACCAATTACCCCAACAAGTGCCTCAACACTAGGATGCTGATTTGCATATATTTCAGTTTGGATTAGCGGAGATTTTCCCAACTCTTGAAGAATTTTGGGTTTGTATTCTATCTCCACCCAAAGGCAGTTTGTTCTAAACCTCTCTGAAGAAGGATTGCTTAGAGGAAATTCAGGATTTCTTTGGATAGAAAGAAGAAGAAGCAAAGCAGTTTGTCAAGTATGGGAAGATCAACATTCTGAAGGTGGCTCAGATCTTCATCTAATATCTACCAATGGGAGAAATCCATCAGTAGCGATCCTTGGATGCTTATTTACTTTGCATAATAGCTCATTCTGTTCTCTGCACTCCTAGGCATGGTGCACCATTTATTTTGATTGAGGTAGTAAAACAGTTGAAGAAGGGAGGTGACATCATCCCTACGGTTCTCGCAGAAACATTCAAGGGATTTGATGACATAAGCTATGGCCATAGATTCGAACTAGACCATTATCAGGTGAGTCTTGCTATTTTTCAGATTTGGCTCCTCGAGAAACTGAAGCTCACCATATCATTAAGGGGAAACCCACTCGAAGTTTTTTGTTACTGGGATAAGAGAGAAGTTCTGAAATTCGACCTTATCACCGAATGGAAGAAGTACTTGCAGGAAAGGACTGTGCAAGATATCGTAGGGAGGTGCCCAGGGAAGCCACAAGAAGATTTTCTGATAAAGACCCTTGGCCACAACTATGTTAGACTGATAGGATTGACACACACGTCCTTTTACTTGCCTATATACATCAGCCGACAATACGGGCTCGAGGAGACGAACCCAGAAGAGTTAGTGAATTTTCACCCACCTCAAGAATTTTCTCCCCACCTTGTTATTATTCACCTATCCAGTCTGTGGTAGGAAAGTGGTCCCCCTTTTCATGTAATTCACTTGGTAATGAAATAAGGAAGTATTTGGATTTTCGTGTTATCCAGATTATTCTAAATATGACTTGAGTTATGGAATTGATTGTGCCTAAGCATTGCAAGCAAATAAAAAAAAAAAAAAAAAAGAAGAAGAAAGATTTTCTTTTGTGCCAAAAGTAAGTTTTCATAGAGGTGTTGAAATAAAATAATGAACAAACAACGGAAGGGAAAAAGAAAAAAGAAAGAAAATATCCATGTGTTTATGTTTTCAGTGAATGCAGGAACAAATCCCTATGGGTCAAAAGCCATCATCAAGAATCAGATTCTAAACCAAAAATCAAGAATTAAGGAAAAATCAAGAGGAGACATAATTGACCCGGCCCCAGGAGAACCCACCTAGAAGACAAGATAGCCCAACCCGATTCAAGAGGACCTGCCTGGAAGACTGAAAGCCCAGCCCAGTTTGAAAGGACCCGCCTGAAAGACCAGATAGCCCAGCTAGGTTCGAAAGAACCCGCCTGGAAGACCAGATAGCGACCCGATTCGAAAGAACACGCCCAGAAGACCGAGATAGCCTAGCACGTTGAAAGCACTTACAGAAGACGGATAGCCTAGCTCGATTTGAAAGAACCCACCTAAGAGACCAGATAACCCAACCCGGTTCGAAAGAACCTGCCTGGAAGACTAGATAGCCTAGCGCAATTCGAAAGAACCTCCCTGGAAGACCAAATAGCCCAGCCCAGTTCGAAAGAACTTGCCTAGAAGACCAAATTCCCAGACTTGGAACATATGAAGCCTAGCTAAGGAAAATCAAAAGAATCAAATGTTTTTTATTTATTGCAAGATTGGAAGAACAGAGAATTTCTCTCTTGTAACCATCGGTCCCAGATACTCCAGATTGGCTCGAAAGACCCAGCCCGGAGACCATATTTCCCAAAACTAACAAATACGAAGCCTAGCTAAGGAAGAATTAGGATCGAAGTACTAACCTTTTTTGAAGGATTGGAAGAGCAACGAATTCCTTTCCACAATTGGTAGCCCCAGGTAAGTCCTCAACTTCAAAGTAGGTAGGAGATATTATTTGTTGCATTTTTCAACTCCGTCATAACTAAGCAAGATGATGGCAGTACATGCTCCGAGTGAAAAAATGTGGTTGTTCTTTTCTTTGCCCTTTGGTCGTTGGCACAGGCCTCGGCCAAAGACGTGCATTCTGTAGACACCCAATTTTGTCACCCTCCTTTGGCTATGATGAAATATGGATCTTGGATGTGACTTCCGACTTCCAATCCACAGAGATGCTGATGGAAACATTTCCTTACCCAATACCCTGGAAATCCCCGCGTGGGTGAGAGGAAGGTCTAATTTTGACTTTTCAAATATGAAGGAATCTGGTCAAGATGACCATATAGATGAATAGTGCTTAGAAATACGATTATGACGATATATGATATGCCAAAATTGGACCAACGGATTTTCGGCAATCATTCCCGAAAAATCATATTTTTCTACGTGCATGTCGCACCTTACCTCACATATGCAGCACGCATGGACAGTCCCGCTGGAAACCTGAAAAAATCCTCACCTGACCCAAACACCCTAAAATTCATCCCCTACCAACCCAGATAACCCCGAAACACTCCCGGGTCCGAAACCCTAGAAATCCCTGTGCAAGAGGGAATGGCTCTAATTTTGACTTTTCATATATGAAGGAATCTAGTTAAGATGACCATACAGATGGATAGTGCTCAGAAATACGATTCTGACAATATATGGTATGCCAAAATTGGACTAACATATCTCTGGCAATCATTCCCAAAAAATCATGTTTTTCAGCGCGCATGTCGCACGCATCGGCCACCCAACTAACCGGCCCAGCCAAGCCAGCCAGCCCAGCCAAGCCCAGCCTGGCGGCACACCTGTACATGAGCCTGCCGCACACTGTGCGCAGCCCTGCCGCAAACTGTGTGCTGCCCTGCCCCACGCTGTGCACTGGCCTGCCGCACACTGTGCAAAGGTCCGCTGCACACTGTGCTCTGGACTGCCGCACGCTGTGCACAGCCCTGCTGCACGCTATGTGCTGGCCTACCGCACGCTGTGCACGGGTCCGCTGCACATTGTGCGTGAGCCTGCCACATGCTATGTGCGGGCCTGCTGCATGCTGTGCACGGCCCCACCGCACGTTGTGCACAGGCCTGCTGCACACTGTCCACACTGTGCCCGCACACCTATGCATTCAGGCACCCGTGACATCACCTGCACCCCCAACAAAACTTTCTATCTTCTCCCGTTTTTCCAAAAATTACCTTTTTTGGTAAAACTTTCTCTCTCCCGCTTTTTCGAAAACTACCTTTTCTGGAAAAACTTTCTCTCTTCTCCTGCTTTTCCAAAAACTACCTTTTCTGGTAAAACTTTATCTCTCTTCTCGCTTTTCTGAAAACTACGTTTTCTGGCAAAACTTTCTCTCTCCTTTCGCTTTTCTGAAAACTACCTTTTATGGCAAAACTTTCTCTCTCCTCCCGCTTTTCTGAAAAAACCTTTTTCAGTAAAACTTTCTCTCTCCTCCCACTTTTTTGAAAACTAACTTTTCTAAACTTTCTCTCTCCTCTTACTTTTTTGAAAACTGCCTTTTCCTCCAAAACTTTCTCTCCTCCTATTTTTGTTAAAACCTTTTCTAAACTTTCTCTCTCCTCTCGCTTTTTTAAAAACTGCCTTTTCCAAACTTTCTCTCTCCTCTTGCTTTTCCAAAAATCACCTTTTTCCAAGCTAAAATTTCTCTCCTCCCATTTTTTCTGAAAACCCCCTTTTACCCACTAGACAAAGGCCCTCCCCACCCATTTTTGCCTTCATTTTTTACCCATTGGACAAAAATCTTATCTCTTTACTTTAGGAAAGAGCCCCCCTTTTGTCCACTAGATAAAGGGATTCCCCCTCTCCTACTTGGTTGAAAAAAACTATAAATACCCCCTCTCCCTTAGAAAAAGACACCAACAGACACTTGAATCTCCTTTCAGAGTGAAATTTCCCCCCTCTCCCCTCTTGATTTTCTTCTGATCTTCAAAGCGATCTTCGTCAAGATTCGAAAACTCATTTGGATCTTCAAAGTGTTCTTCAAAATATTGAAGATCTTCAATCCAAATTCCTAGTTAGATCCAGCTTTTAACCAAAAATAGTATGTTCTGAAGCCACCTCCCTTGAGTGTTCCTAAATGTTCTTGAGCATTCTTGAGCGTTCTTGAGATAGAAACCCCCCTTTTTTTAGGTTCTTTGGGTCTACGAAGAGATCTTTGTTAAGATCTGAAACTCTATTCGGATCTTCAAAGTGTTCTTCAGGACTTTGGAGTTCTTCAATCCATTTTTAGGTAAGCCCATTTTTTTTTTCAAAAATAGCCTTTCCTAGCTAAACCTCTATCCAATTGTCCCTGGAATCTTCCAAGAAATAGCCATTCCCTGTGGAAGCTCTATCGAAGTACCACCTCAGCCTAGCCCTTCCTTAGTTTATCCCCAGTGAAAGCTCTGTCGGAGTGCCACCTCATCCCAAGCCCAGAAATAGCCTTTCCTATCTAAACCTCTATCCGAGTATCCCTATAATCTTTTTAGAAATAGTCATTCCCTGCGGAAGCTCTGTTGAAGTTCCACCTTAGCCTAGCTCTCCCTTAGTCTATCCCTAGCGGAAGCTCTATCGGAGTGCCACCTCATCCCAAGCCCAGAAATAGCCTTTCCTAGTCGAACCTCTGTCCGAGTATCCCTAGAATATTTTCAGAAATAGCCATTCCCTGCGGAAGCTCTACAGAAGTGCCACCTCAGCCTAGCCCGCCCTTAGCCTATCCCCAGTGGAAGCTTTATCAGAGTGCCACCTCATCCAAAGCTGGAAATAGCCTCCCCTAACCGAAGCTCTGTCCGAATCCAAATCTGAAAACGATCATTCCTAGCTGGAACTCTGTCCAGATACCATCACAATCAGCATCTTTCAAGAAAGGAAGTTAGAGGTCAAGACCATCTTCCCCTAAGCTAGCAGAATCCAAAATACAGTCTAAGCCAGTACCAATCAGGGGCCCACCCCTCTTGACCCGAACAGGGGTTAAATTCAAGTATAATCTCTCTCCTCATTTAAGCATAATGTAGATATCTAATAAGCCTTGTTTTAGTATCTATAATAGTTTGAATTCAATTAATGTATATATGTGTGATAACTTAACCATACATATGGAATAGTAATAATTATGAAAATTGTTCGTTCTCAAGCATCTAGCAAGAAGACCAGTTGAACTGGGTAAATTGGGTGCTTAACACCTTCCCAACTCTGTAACCTGACACTTACCCTAAATCTCTGAACCAGACCAAATTTCAGGCCCTTTTCTCAAGAATCGGGCCCACCCTCGGGTCCTAAGCCCATAAACCTAGGTGACGACTCCAAACCTTATTTGCATGATCTCGATCCCCGAATTAGACCATCATCAAAACCCCCATCTCAAAGGATGAATTTTACACTCTTGTGAAATAGAGCTCCACGTATCTCCAAGCAACGATACGATGGTGTGGGGCCCACAAACAAAGCACACATGACTCCAGCCACCTGTCCCCCCTCCACATGAAGCTGAAGAGAGAGAGAGAGAGAGAGAGAGAGAGGAGAGAGGGCAGGGATCCATATTTAGCCACTACCCTCACACCTAGTCATCCTCAGCACTTTTTGCCCTTTGGTGGTCGAAGGAGTGTACCCGAGACCGTTCTTTCCTTTGTTCACTACCAAACTAGGCTGCTTTGGAACTCCTTAATGATATTTTCCTAGCCCCATACCAGAAAAATATTGCATGTTCTTCATCTGATTTATTAGCTAACTCCAGATGGCTTCATAGTTAGCTGGGGTTTCCTCCTTTGGAACTTCTTTGGCAATGGTTGCGCAAGTTGTGTCTAATTCAAAACCACTTAGTTGGACTTTTTAGTCTTGTTCTTCCCCATTTTCAATATTGGCTAAGGTATTAACCACTTTGGGATCTCCAGTTACTATGATCACCTTTCCTTTATGAATGAACTTCATTTTTTTATGGAGACTAAAGGACACTGCCTTCGCATGATGCAACTAACGCCTTCCCAAGAGCATGTTAAAAGTTGTCGGTATATCAATGACATGGAAATCAATATCAAACTTCATTGGGCCAATATTTACGGCAAGGGTAAGGATGCCAAGGATCTTCCTCTTGGTATCATCATATGCCCGTATGATTTGGGTAGTTGGCCTTATTTCTTCCTGGTTGATTCCAATACTCTTTGTCGATCTCAATGGTAGCACATTCAAAGCAGACCCATTATCAATAAGAACCTACGGAACCACCTTGTCAAACATTCTACTATGATGTGGAGAGCTCGATTGTGCTGGACCCCTTTGGGAAACTCTAAATTTGAGAACATCAAAGATTACACTGTATATGTTGCACCTACTATATGTGTGAGATGTGCCAAATTTATCTCGATCGGCACCTATACATTGGTGAGAGACTTCAAGACCACTTCACAGTGTGTAGGGGACGCCATCAACAATCCCCAAATTGAGATATTCGCTTGGGACTTCTTGAGCTGAGCCAAGATTGGGTTCTCTGGTTCTTTCTTCAAGCTGCTAGTCCTAGCCTCATTAGCCCTTGATTGTTCTACTGCTAGAGCCTTGCCCTTGTAATCTTTTTCACTTATAGTTTCCATCACTTTGAGGGGTTACTTTACAATAATCTCTGTGGGGTAACCATCTTCATCATCGCTATTTTTTGTGGTGATTATCTCTACCATGGGATCATCCTCCTCTTCTGATTCTCCCTCCCAGCATGGAGTGGGAAGATGAGGTCCTCTATAAATATCCACAGCCCTGGCTCACAACTTTTTGACTGTATTAGAAAGCTGTTGGAATGAAACGTTTACTGCCTCCGTGAATGTGTCATCTGGCCCTATTTCCTTCAAATCATCCAATTGATCACGGTAGTAACAATCACCGATAGTTACTTCACCTAAAATGTTGTCAATTTTTTCTACCCTTTCTTGCTTCCTCAGTGTGTTGGAATACACTTCACTTTTCTTCCATTTCTAATTCGGAGTTATGTTCGTCCATATAGACTTGCATTGGCTCTCCAGATTCTACATCATTTTCTAAATTTGATGTAGAATCATCTCCTCCCATACAAAGGGAAGGGTGAATGCCACCTATCGGATCCACTATTAGATCGTCACCACCGATAGCATCAATTGAGAAACATATCTGATGATCTGGTGAGTAATATTTTGATTCATCATCATTGTCACTGTACCAAGGCCCCTGATAGTCATCCCAGTTTGGATACTCATCATCCTCTTAAGAATCAGAGTCATCTCCATCATTCTCATCCTCATTCTCGTCCCTATCGTCGTTGTTATCATCCTATTCTTCACTAATTTACCCCTCACTTGGTTCTCCATCAGATTCCTCTTGACCATTAAATTCTCCGACATCCAAATGCTCGTAGTATTCAAAGCTTATGGACCGGAAGATTTCCACAGGGCTATACTTGACATAACTGGCTCAAAGTTGGATCAGACCTAATTCATCATCCTTTGTGTCACTCCCTATATGGATTAGGGAGGTGTGCTCTTTGATCTGTTCTCCTATGACCAATGCGGTTACTGCTCTAAAAATATCATCTATAATCTCTTCAATTACCTCTGCAATGTCCTCTGAAGATATAGTGGGTTGAATTAGAGAAGTGGGATCACCCTCCTAGTCTTCCCCTAATGTATTCACTGACCCTATTGTTGAAGTCATCTTTGGGGAGTCTGGTAGTGCAAGCATATACTTCCAATTGTACCCATCCGTCCATCCTTCTTTTGGGTTATATACCGAACCTTAAGAATGTGATTGGTATGAGGGTGATGAGGGATATGAAGAGGGATGGTATGAAGATGATATAATGTGAGAGGTAGGATATGAAGATTGGCGGTGATAGGATGATGAAATTCCTCCTCCTTGATGGTGGGGTGAAGGTTGATGGTATGGCAGAGGCTGGTAATATGGTGAAGGTGGGAAGTATGGTGGAGGTTGGTAATATGGTATGGTGGGTTCTTCTGTTGATGAGAAAGGATGAACGGCAAGAGTTTGATCTTCTGATTCTTCTTCTGATGATTCTCTTCTTTTGGGGGTCCTCATGACTCTGGCCCTTTGATTTATGATTTCCCTATAAGCTCGGGCATTCATTTGATTCTTCTGAGCTCTAGGTATAATGAGTTGAGTGGGATCACTCTTTGTGGCTTCTTCATCTAAATTGTTCACATGATCGAGGAGTGGATTGGTGTTGACATTGGGAGGTTACTTCACCTTGACCTCAATGGTTCCATTGTCTACCAAGTCCTGAATTGCATGTGGTAAAGCCAAGCATCTTTCCGTGTTGTGCCCCTTCTGAGTGTGGTAAGCAAAATATTTATAATCCCTATACCAAGCTGGAGGAGGGTTGCTGATCACTCTTGGAGCCACTGTCCCTAGCAATCCTTGTTTCTTTAACTTCTCATACACTGCTGTCATAGGCATTCCCAAATTAGAAAACTACCTTCTTGGACGAGGGGCCTTCTGAGAGGGTGCATCCGCTTGTATTACAAATGGCTGTGAAGAAGTGGCTGGTGAGACTAACTGTTGAACTGCACTCACCATATTAGTTTCTGGACCCTTTCCATGTCCGACTCTAGTGTTCTTCCCTGTATTATGGGAGGATCCTTGATATTGAGCTTCTCTTAGGATTCTATTTTCCACACGTGTGCTGGTGGCTATTAGGGCATCAAAAGTGTGTAAATGTTGATAGTAGAGAACATCATAATAAGGCTTTGACAAGTTCTCTATCAACATCTCCACTTGCTCTACTTCTGAAGGTTGATCTACCATCTTGGCGGCCTTATCCCTAAACCTCATCAAGAAGGTGGTGAATCCTTCTCTAGGCTGCTGTCTCAACGTCTCAAGCTCCCGATGTTTCACATCCACCTCGACATTGTATGAGTATTGCATGGTGAAGGCTTTCACCACTATTGTCCAATTTTGAGTTTGGGATGACTTCAACTGGGTGAGCCACCTGAGTACTGGTCCTAATAGGGTTAACATGAAGGCTTGCCCCATCTGGTTATCTGTAAGTTGCCATGACTTGGTGATGCTGAGGAAGACTTTGAGATGAGCTTTGGGATCTCCTGACCCATCAAACTTGTCGATCTGCCACTTATATTTCTCGAGAATCTTTACCTAAGAAAAGATATTCATTTCATCTAAAACCACTGTTTGGCTTTTCTAACTTTTCCCTATTCGGAGCATATTTTCCAATTTTTCTAATTGTTCCCTGACTTTCCTTTCTCTCTCCATTTTTGGAGGTACCATTCGGACATGTGGTGCAAATTTCTCTTCCTCATCTTTAATTACTACCCTAGGAGGAGGGACATTGGAATAGCCCCCTCGTTGACCATTTGGATGGGTAGGTGAGATCCTCTTTGATCGATTGGTTTGACTTGCTCTGGTTCTCCTGAGTCAACTTAGGATGAGTTCCCACGATAACCTGTAGCTCCATTCTGATCCGCATCTCCCACAGCCAGTGCCAACTCATTCCTGGGATCATCTCTGGGAGGTTTCTAAAGTGCATGCAATATCTGATCTATCCCTCTCTTGACTTCAGCCATTTTGGTCTGCAAGGTCTCCATGGGACGGACCCATGCCTATTCGGGTGATTCAGAGTCGTGTGGATCCATACTAACTGGGTTGTAATCAGTTGGTAGTAGACGGTCTCGAAGAGATGATGGAGGTGACACTGGACTTAGGCGAGTCAACCAATTACCCTGACGTGTCCAAAGGGACTGCGGAGAATACTTAAGGTGTAGAATTATGCCTGAACCAAAAGTGGCTTATTTTAGGATTCTTGAATTCCCACCCCTTATTCTCACATTCACTAGATTAACAACTAGTGATCCATCCAAGGTTAGTCTGCTTAATGATAGGGAGTGGATAGGGTTTTGATGCCCCCAGTCCACTTAATGTCATAAGTAGGAGATTTATACAAATGACTTATTGAGAATATTCCCATAAGACATTCCATATAATAAAGTCATACTTTCCTTGCTCTTTTTCCCACTAGGTGTCCTTCCTAATTTTCAAGGGACTTCATGGGACTTTATGTGACTTTGACTGGATTACCCCTGAGTCACGTATTTGCACATTTTTTTAAGGAGGAGGGACACCTGTTATCTGAAACCCACTTAGGAAAGTAATTCTTTATGATGGGAATATAATGTAGGAAAATTCCTTTTCAAGACTGCAAACAAGTTCTACAGTTAGCTTGTGGCGCTCCTAGCTTCTTCATCTATTTTCTACATGATGCTGAGTATGTAGTGGATACAATAGGACCGATAAGACTTCCTTGATAGGATCTATATACACAAGATACGTGATCCTTTTGATATACCCATAGGTACGAGATCAAGGGGGTGACTTCCTTGCCCATTACTCGTGACTACACATGAGTTTAAGCAACTAGCCATGGGGTGATAGAACCGTGAGTGATTGTGTGTAAAGTGTGATGCAGAAATATCATTATCAGATCTAAAATGTCATAAAGTGCATGGACCTCCCTGAGGGCACTGACACAGTTATGAACATCCTCGCCATTTAATAATACCCTTATACAGAAAGTGGGTATCATTTGCTCTCAGAGTACTCTCCATGACATGCGCTGACCTCCTCGAGGGTGCAGGCATGACAGGGAATCCCTCGCCAAATGATTTTACTTCGAGCATGATGCATGATGTGGTTAGCGAATACAATTATAGACATGGGATTAGCCAAACACGTTTTCAAACAAATGTGGTGAAAAATGTTCTTTCATTTAAAGGTAGCATCCAGTATCGGATGCTTGATATTTATCCCCAGTGGAGTCCCCACAACGAGGGTAGCGGCCAAAAATGGACTTATATGTCAATTTCATCCTCTCTCCTCTCTTTCTCTTTCATAAGGGAGGAGTGTGTCGTGTGTGCTTTACTTGCAGGTGCCGCACCTCCATATCACTGCTTAGAGATACGTGGAGGCCTATTTCGCAAGAGTGTAAAATTCTTTATTTGAGACGGGGGTTTGATGATGGTCCAATACCGAGATCAGGATCATACAAAAGGGTTTAGGGTCACTACCTAGGATTATGGGCCTAGGACCCAGGAGTGGGCCCAATTCCTAAGAAAAGGGCCCGATAACTGGTATGGTCTAGAGATTTAGGGTAAGTATTAGGTTGCAGAATTGGGAAGGTGTTAGGCACCTAATCTACTCGGTTCAATCGATCTTCCTACTAGATGCTTGAGAACGAATATTTTTCATAATTATTCCTATTCCACATGTATGGCTAAGTTATCATACATATGTATATTGGATGAATTTAAATGACTATGCACACTAAAACAAGATTTATATAAAGTATACATGACGACAATTCGATTGAGAAATTATACTTGAACTTAACCCTTGTTTCGGGTTAAGAGGGGCGGGTGGGCCCCTGATTAGTATCCATTCAGACTGTCTTTCAGATTCTCCTGGCTCAAGGGAAGATGGTCTTGACCTCCAACTTTATTTCTTGAGAGACATTGATTGAGATGAAATTAGGACAGGGTTCCAACTAGGAATGGTTACTTTTGGATTTGGATTCAGATAGAGCTTCGGCTAGGGAAAGCTATTTTTGGGCATAGGATGAGGTGGCACTCTAGCAGGGCTTCTGTTGGGGATAGGCTAGGGGAGGGCTAGGCTGAGGTGGCACTTCGGCAGAGCTTCCCCTGGAAATGGTTATTTCTGGAAAAGATTTCAGGGTCACTCAGATAGGGCTTCTGCTAAGAATGCCTATTTTTGGAAATAAATGGATTGACCTAAAAATGGATTGAAGATCCCCAAAACCCCGAAGAACACTTTGATGATCTGAACAGAACTCCGGATCTTGACAAAGATCTCTTCGTAGACCTGAAGTACCTCAAGGGGGGTTTCTATTTCTGGTAAAAACCAAGAACACTCAAAAGGGGGACGTTAAAAACATACTATTTTTGAAAAAAACTGGATTTGGCTAAGGACTTGGATTGAATATCATCAAATTCTCGAAGAACACTTCAAAGATCCGAACAGGATTTCGGATCTTGATAAAGATCGCTCTAAAGACCCAAAATAAATCAAAAGGGGGAGGGGAGAAGGCGAGAGGCTTCACTACTATAGAGAGATGGGGTAGTTTGGTGTGTCAAATCCAAAGGAGGGGGTATTTAAAGGATTTTCAGGCCAATAGGGAGGAGGGAGATTTTTTAACCAACGAACAACAAAGGGTTTTTGGGCTAAAGTGCATGAAGAGGGATTTTATCCAATGGGTAAAAGGAGTTTTTGGGAGAGAGAATTCTTAGCCAAAAAATGGGTTTTTGGTCTCAAGTGGGTGAAGAGATTTTTGGGCCAGTGGAATCGGTGTGCGGGCAATAGCATTGGTGTGCGGCACATGACATATGGGGCAACATGGGTCTGCGGCACATGGCACGCGAGGCAGCACGCACACAGGCACTGGCAGCAATAGGCCGGGCTAGCTAGGCAGCAGGGGGTTAGACAACATCTGTCCATAGGCTAGGCAGCAGCAGGTACATGCTACAGCAGGTAGGGGTGCAGCCTACAGCCAGCGGGGGCATTGGTAGTAGCGTGCGAGGGCATAGGCTGGGTCGTGCAGGGTGCGCATGGGGGTAGGGATGGCTCGACAGCAAGTATGCGCTCGGCGGCAGCCAGTGCACAGCATGCATGCGTGCTGGCCTGCTGGCCAACGTGTAGTGCATGCGTGATCATGGATTTTTTGGTGACAATCACAAAAGATCTGACAGTCCAATTTTTACGTGCCATATATCTCGGAATCGTATTTTCGAGCACTATCCATCTGTACGGTCATTTTGACCAAATTCCTTAGTATATGAAAAGTCAAAATTGGACCCTCTTCTTTCCCACATGGTTTTTTCAGAGTTTTCAGGTAGGGGATGAATTTTGGGGTATTTGTGTAGATAGGGGATTTTTTCAGGTTTCTAGCAGACTTGCCAGTGTGCGCGGCATATGTACAGAAAAATGTGGTTTTTTGGGGACAATTGCAGGAGATCCGATAACCCAATTTTAACGTGTCATATATCGTCAGAATTGAATTTCCGAGCACTATCCATCTATATGGTCATCTTGACCAAATTCCTTCATCTATAGAAAGTCAAAATTGGACCCTCTTCTTTCTTGTGCGGGTTTCTAGGGTTTTCAGGTGGTGGAATGTTTTTGGGTTTTCTTAGTCCATCATCTCTGTTGATCGAAATTCAGAAGTCACATCCAAGATCCACATTTCATCATAGCCAGAGGAGGCTGACAAAATTGGGTGTCTACATGGAGTGAAAAGATTAGAGAAGAAGTAATTAAGCAATAGAATACAGAATTCTTGCAAGTCATAAAATACCCCCGTTGGTTGGCCAATATTGTTCCAGTTCCAATGAAGTATGGAAAAGTCAGAATGTGTGTAGATTTCAGAGATTTAAAAAAATTAAGTCCTAAAGATGACTTTCATTTGCCCCATATTGATGTGTTGGTTGATAGTACGACAAAACATGCCTTATTGTCATTCATAGACGAGTTTTCAGGATTCAACCAGATCAGCATGCATCCTGAAAATATAGAAAAGAATGCTTTTACCAACCCTTGGGGGACCTATTACTATAAGATAATGCCATTTGGTCTAAAGAACGCTGGACCCACATATCAAAGGGCCGCTACTGCTATTTTGCATGATATGATTCATAAGAAAGTGAAAGTCTTCGTTGATGATATGATCGTCAAGTCTATTGACAGACAAGGGCATATCTCAGCACTAAGGAAGTTTTTTGAAAGAATCAATAAAATTCAATTACGGTTGAACCCTTAGAAATGTGTGTTTGGTGCGAAGGCAGGAAAGTTATTAGGATTTCTTGTAAGTGAAAGAGGCATAGAAGTGGATCCTATCAAGATCAAAGCAATCAGGGACATGCTTGCACCTCAGACTAAGAAGGAAATACAAGGATTCCTTAGTCACATCCAATACATAAGCCGTTTTGTAGCCCAATTGACCACTATCTATGAACCAATGTTCAAATTTTTGAAGAAGGATTACCCCATATAGTGGAATTCCCAATGTCAAAAAGCCTTCGACAAAGTGAAGGAATACTTGTTAAATCCATCGGTTCTTATGCCACCAGTAAAGGGAACACCACTTCTATCATACCTATCAGTAGGAAAATTCTCGATGGGGTCCATGTTAGCTCAGAAATATGAGAGAAAAGGAGTATAACAGGCTATCTACTATTTGAGCAAGAAATTCTTAGAGTATGATATTCGGTATACATCATTAGAAAAGACTTGCATAGCTCTTGTTTGGAGAACAAGAAGGTTACGACACTATATGGTAGCATATCCAATTCACTTGATTCCTAGAATGGATCCTATCAAGTATTTATTCGAAAAACCTGCACTTACTGGTAGAATGGCAAGGTGGTTGTTATTTCTCTCAGAATTTGACATTATATATGTCCATCAAAAGTCTATCAAAGGCAGGGAAATTGTGGATCATTTGTCTGCACACCCCCACAGAAGATGGAAGATCATTAGATGATGCTTTTCCAGATGAGGAAATCATGGTGGTTGAAGAAGAAAACACTATTAACACATGGCAATTATATTTTGATGAAGTAGCCAATCAAAGAGGTTATGGGGCAGGAGTATTATTAATAAAATCTGACAAGCTATATTTGTCTTCATCTTTTCGACTTGATTTTCTATGCACCAATAATATTGCTGATTTTTTAGCCAACACCGTGTTTGAATTCTTCAGGGACCCACCAATGCCCCAGTGGAGTTTTGTCAATGCGACCCGGCACGGGCTCCTCTACGGAATAACCTGCAAAATCATCTAAAAAAGTGTTTACACGAAGGGTGAGCTCACTAGCTCAATAAATGGAAAGAAAGACGCACACAAGCAGATGCAAAGCAAATGATACTATATACTTGAGATTCATTTTAAACCTATTCCACCAAACAAACAAACTAGGTCATAGGTAACGTACTACTCACAACCACAGTGCGTGTATGCCCTGGGTTCGAGACGGGCTCTCCATCCCGTAATACTCCCATAGGGTTATTGGAGAAGGCCCACTGTGAGCACTCAGAAAAGTAAATGGTGGCCAAACCACAGTAGAAATGTAAATCGTGCCAAACCACAGCAAAAATTAAAAGTAGTATGATTGGCTCTCTGAATATATCACCAAGGTTTCCAACTGTCCTATTGATCAGCTAGGCGTACTTCTAACCACCACGGCTGCCCACAACCGATGCTTCCCCCCAGTGATAACCCAACACGTAAACCCCTGTTGGGAAGGGTCAAACACGAGGGAATATGAAATCCTAATCACATGCTCCTACATGATATAGGACAACTGCATAGTACTTTCGTGTCCCATTCTACGGTGTACCAATGCATTTGTATCCAAACAGACTACGGCATCTAATCTAGAAATCCCATACATGATCAAAAAACATCATCATCATCATCCATCATATGATAAATCCATGCTCAAGATTTCAAGTAAGTCATCATGCATATAGAATTTAAGATACAACATGTTCATCTCTAAATGCATCATTTATTCATCAATCATATGCAAGGGAATGGCAATCGGAATATTAATATAGTCTATGAATGCATAGGATGCCAAAAACACTCCAAAAATTAAGAACAAAGTCCTCTCCCCATTTATTTCGTAGAAGAATCTGCACTCGAGGTACAAGTAAGATCTGGAGTGAGAAGATGAGTTTCTCAAAACTTAGCATAAATAAATAATTTAGAAATACGTTCAAGTCGGGACTATAAATGATGTAGGACATGGTCATGATGCGTAAAATAGCATGAAAAATATTGTTGGTGAGTTTGAGTTCAATTGGAGCTCATTTGGGCTACAGGTGGTTCATACTGGTGGGCCTGGCACCTGCTGGTCTTACCCGCTGGTAGAACCAGAGGGGATAGGCGTGACTAGTGGGTCACACTGGCGGGTCAAGCACCCATCAGTCTTACATGCCGGTAGAACCAAAGGGGACAGGCGTGACTAGTAGGTCTCACTGGTGGGTGAGGCACCCGTCGGGCTTACCCACCGATAGAACCAAAGGAGATAGGCATGACTGTTAGGTCTCACCGACGGTTGCCTAACCCGTCGGTCATACCCCCCAGTTTTCTTAGATTTTTCTGTTTCCCTTCTCTTCTTCATTCCACCCCTTGGAACCCCAATAGGGTGGTTCCCACTTCATTTTCCACACATTCTAAGGCTCATCTACTTGATTGTACCATGGATCTAAGCTATTAACATGATTTGGGGGAAAAGAATCATAACTTTACTTGAAAACCCCAAATCTTGGGATTTCGCTTCCCTAAACTCAAATGTCACTTCAATAATCTCTCAAATCTTTGTTTCCTTCTTATATCCTTTAGGGAAAACACACATTGGTTGCGTTATTCCTAGATTCAACCATATACACAAGGGTTTCATCATATCTCAAGCGTTTATGGTGTTACTTACCTCAAAATGTAGATCTCAAGACACCGGACACTGTTCCGATGACAAAAAGGTAAGATGCGGCTCTGGAATCCAAGGTGGAAGCCTCTTCCCTAGTCTTCCTCTTCTTCTTCCTCTTTCTCCCTCCTCTTTACTTCTCTCACCAACTTGCTGAAATCATGAATGAGGGAGAGATAGATATAAAGGCTATTTATACCCTAGCAATAAAAATCTCCTAAGGTTCATTTGGTTTTATTCATTTATGGACCCAAACCCATTAAGTCGCATTTTTGGGCGATGTAGCCAATATCATCAGGCATACAAGACCTCATTATGATGAGGAGGTCAAAATACACATGCTCATCCAGGCCGGGCATGCTGGGGTCCACGTTACCCAATAGGTGGGTCACACTGGTGGGTCTCGCATCTAGTAGTGACACCCACCAGTCGATCAAACAAGCCAACCTTGCTGTATTTTGGAGGGAAAATGGAGTCTTAACACGTACCTTACCCTTGCCACGTGTTGTGGATCATATTCCTAACATTCAAATATGCTAACATACCTTTCCTATTCATACATGGCCTTGTGATATGTGTAAGGGCACGAATTAGGTGTGTGGATCATCTCGGGTACCGGTTCAATCTTATCTGGCCACCCCGCATTTGACGTCATCCTTGCCGTCATATACCACAAGGCACCGGAATTAACCCATTCTAGTTCGAACTCTGCAAGATCAAACAAAATCAACCGATCAATAAACCAAGTCTAAAGAGTAGGGCTCTACATCTACCACCCTATAAAAATTTTATCCTCAAAATTGAAGTTACTTGGTTGTCCAAAAAGATGAGGATATTTAGCCTGGAAGTCATCTTCTTTCTCCCAAGATGCTTCCTCAAATGAACGATTAGCCCATTGCACCTTTACAAAAGCAATAGATTGGTTGTAAAGAGTCTTTACCTTCCGGTCTAGGATTTTAGCAGCCTGCTCCTCATAAGTCATATTAGCCTCTAAATACTCCGGTTCCATGGTTAGCACATGTGATGGATCATGTACATACCATTTCAAAATTAAAACATGGAATACATTGTGGACGTTGTTGAAAGATGGCAGAAGGGCCAGCATATATGCTATTGAGCCAACTCGTTTCAAGATCTCAAACGGGCTAACATATCTTGGACTCAACTTGTCCTTTCTGTGGAACCTGTGTAAGCCCTTGGTAGGAGAGATTTTTAGAAATACCTTCTCCCCTTCTTGAAATTCAATATCTTTTCTGCGGTTGTCCGCATAGCTCTTTTGACGGGATTGGGCCATCTTGATTTTCTTGTGGATGACATCAACCTTGACACAAGTCATCTATATCATTTATGGCCCAAGCATTCACCGTTCTCCTATGTCATCCCAATATAAGGGAGTTCTGCACCTTCTATCATACAATGCCTCGTATGGAGTCATTCTAATCGTGGCTTGATAACTATTATTATAAGAAACTCCATAAGAGGTATGTTTTCTTCCCAACTGCCACTCATCTCCATTGCACTGGCTCTGAGCATATCCTTTAATATTTGTATGGTCCGTTCAGATTTCCCGTTAGTCTGTGGATGGAAAGCAGTGCTTAGGTTCACCTGTGTTCCCATGGCATGTTGGAGGCTTTTCCAGAATTTAGATGTGAACCTTAGGTCTCTGTCCGATACTATACTAACCAATACTCCATGTAAGCGAACAATATTCTCCATGTAAAGTTGTGCTAGTTTATCCATGGAGTAGGTAGTCTTGATTGGAATGAAATAGGCAGTTTTAGTAAGCCTATCAACTATCACCCAAATTGCATCCATTCCCATGGGTGAATGGGGTACCCCGGTGACAAAATCCATAGTAATCATGTCCCATTTCCACTCCAATACTAGGAGTGGTTGGAGAGTGCCATATGGTCTATGCCACTCTACCTTGACCTTCTGACACGTAAGGCACTGTGCAACATATAGGGCTTGTGATCTTCATCCCTAGCCACCAATAACTTTGCTTAAGATCTTTGTACATCATGGTGCTTCCAGGGTGAAGCGTGTACTCAGAACTTTGTGCTTCCTTAATTATCTTGTCTTGAATCCCCATATCATTGTGTAGACAAAATCTGCCCTGAAACAATAGTGCACTATCATTGGCTATTGTGAAGTCAGGATCATTCATCCTTTGCTCTTGAATTTTAACAATGATTTTCTGCAACTTAGGATCCATGGGTTGTTTCATGATTATTTCATACCTGATGGATGGTTGCACTTGTAGGGTCGACAAAGATATGGTTAACTGCTTAATATCCTTAAGCTGCTAATTAAGTTCTATGGTAGATCCTTCATTCAAAATGATTTCATCCATCAACATGGCTTCTTACTTAAGTTGTGGGCCGGTGGCCAAATAAGCAAGTGATATAGTTTGAGCCTAGCCCTTATTTTTAAATTGCTCTCTCACTCTTTTCCCTCTCTTCTCCAAATAGCTCAAGGCAACCAAGAGAAGGTTCAAGGAGCCATTACAAGCCCTATTCACGCTTCTTTTCACACTCAAAGCCTCTCAACTTCATCCTCAACCTCAAGTAAGTAGATTTTTCCTTTTTCTCTTTGGGATTTCGATTATTTTTGCTCAATAACGTCAAAACTCCATTTTCTTTGGATTTCCTCCAACTAGTTTGAATGTAGTATGTGGATTTGTCTTCTCCTTGATGTTTCTCATCTCTAACATCACATATGTCATCTCTATAGATTGTTTAACCTCATTCTTCTCAAAATTTTACTGTTTTAGGGTCTTGTTCATTTTCTCTCTCATTCCTTGCAAGATGTTTGATTCAATGAGTCTATATATCCACATTTGATTGCATAATAGTGGTAGGAGTGCTACATTGCACATATGCATCACTTTTCACACTTTGGCATGAAATTTTCCCACTTATAGGTTAGTATTCTTGGGAAATTTTGGGGCTTTCACTTATTTCGACCCTAATATGCCAAAGCATACATATTTTCATGAAATTGGATATTCCCTCATATGTTATTGCTAACAATTTCCTCAATGCCTTGGATGTGCTAAGTTTATACTCTTTTCTTCAAATGGTAGGCAACCTTGGTATTTACATGTATCCATGCCTTAAATAATGCCTCCATCTCTTGTCTTTTATTAGTGTATTACCTCAAGCATCAAAATTCCATAATGTTTATTTATCCACATATGATTCTTGCCATTTGCCATTCTCATGTAGTTTTATTATGTAAATGGCATTGTACTTGTAAGGTTATTCTTCCTCATTTGTCATGCTACATGCATTGTTCATTCAATGTTGCTTAGTGTAGGGTGTGTCAATCTCACTAATCCTTTCCTTGAGAACATATTTTTTTGTTTCCTTACTTTCATCCTTTTTGTTTTACAATTTCCTCTTAGCATCTTATCAGTTTTCTTACATACTATTTTTCAATCTTTTGTAGGATATCTTCCCACATAGGTTAGGGAGCTGCTTCCTCATTCAGAAGTGGGAAAGCTTCTAATAGGAAGAAGAGGGGTTCTGCTTCCAACTCTTCTGCTTCTCAAGCTTGACCCGCAAGAGACCTCTCCGAGGAGTTCGAGGACTATGACAATAATTTATTTCACAATCTTAAGGCTGCACACTCCTGGGTCAACTTCACCAGGAGACCCGTATTGATGGAGAAGTCAGTTGTGACGGAGAACTTTGTTCGGGTTCAGCTACTCAAGCGGTTCACAACCCTGGGTCGGAAATCCATGTTAGCATTCGACTGTCAAGGCTACCCCAACCTCATGCGGCTATTTTATTGCAACCTTGAGGTTGTCTACGACAATTGGATGTATATCCTCACCAGCCAGGTAGGGTCAAAACATTAAGCTCCCCATTGACTTACTGGCAGAGATCTTGGGTATCTCCTTGGAGGGTACATGGTACTATTGCCCTCCCAAGGGTAGAGCCTTGGATCCTCACATGAGCGAGAACTCCCATAACCATATCTACTGGACCATCTATGGTAGCGAGGTCCGTCCCAGTCTGAAACATCCTTCTATGCTGAGGTTGAAGTCTTAAGTCACTTGGCACAGTTCAACCTACTTCCCCGGGTTAGGCACCGGAACCAGGTGAACTTCATGGCTACATATGTGGCTTATTGCATTTACATAGCTTTAGAGGGTCCTCCACGCCCATGCCTTCTATATGTACTCATCCTATAGACGGTAACTTCCCCTACTCTCAGTCACTCACCAAGATTTTTGAGCATTTTCACATGAACCTTGAGGATGAGGTGGTAGTTCCGCCTCGGACAGATTTGCCTGGGGCATCTTACATAAGATGGAGCTATTCCATTTGATGGAGCCAGTGGTGGGGGAGGCAGCCCAAGAGGAGGGTGATGATGAGGAGAATGATGAGGATTATTTCCCTAAGGAGGAGGGTATAGATGTGGACATAGAGATGGAGGATGAGGTCCCCATCAGAGTAGTTCCACCATCTCTAGGTGGAGCCTTTGATTTTCAGGGTATGATGGCCGAGTTGAAGGCACTATAGGAGGGTCAGGAGAAACTCCTGACAGGACAGGCAGCCATGCAAGAGACCCAGGCAAGCATGGTCATGGACATAGACGATCTGGACACCAGTTTGGACACAGCTACCAGGGATATGGCGAGGAGCCTGAGGTACCTTCAGGAAGATATGGATTTAGTGCACCACCAATTTGATTACTATGATCAAAGCTTGGGAATTAACTCAAGATCTCGAGTGGAGGAAATCATCGACTTGGATGACTGATGATGAGGATTGATGGAATTGTTGTTTTTTATTTCTTTCTTTTGGGATGTGCTCTGGAATTCTATCTTCTTTCTTCTTTTCATTTTACTCTTCTATTTTGTCTTCTTATTGTTATGTTGTGAATTCTATCTTGTGTATGGGAAATTTTTCTGTGGTCATGTAATCTCTCTTTTTGTGTGAAACTTTTAGTACTCTCAACTTATAAATACATCATGGTAAAAATTTTAAGTTCTGTGTACTTTTAAATTTTATTTGAAGTCTTTTATGGTCTCCCCAACCCCTTGTCTATTTTTGGTTTCTAAGAGCTTAGTCTTGCAAGCTATGAGTGATTATAGCATAACGCTTTAATGCCACTGTTGTCACACCTCGTTCACATAGAATCAGACTGGTGACTAGGTTTCTTCTGGGTAACCCAAAACCATCAAGATCATCAGACACAGTAACCATGGCACAGTAAGCCACAAGTAATCATGAAATTTAATATTTTAGTTTAGCGGAAGTCTTGTCATAAATAGTTACCTGTAATTCCCCACATACTCTTGATACCTAAATTGTTATACATAATATAATTACATATGGGTCTGTAGGCATGATATTCACATAAGAAATAGTAATTTAACTATCGAGAGCACAAAAGGGGAAATATACCAAAAGAATCAAAAGAGTACAGTAAATAGAATCTGTCATTGTTGCCCTGCAACATAACCCTCACACAGATAGCCGTCACCATGTTCCAATTCTTCGGGGACCCACCAATCCCCCACTCGGGTTTTGTCAGTGGGACCCGGTATGGGCTCCTCTACGGAATGACCTGTAAAACCATCTTAAAAAGTATGTACACGAGGGGTGAGCTCACTAGCTCAGTTAATGGAAAGAAAGACGAACACAAGCAAATGCAAAGCAAATGATACTATATGCATGAGATTCATTTTAAACCTATTCCACCTAACAAACATACTAGGTCATAGGTAACGTGCTGCTCACAACCACAGTGCGCGTATGCCTTGGGTTTGAGATGCATTCTCCATCCCGCGATATGCCCATAGGGTTGTGGGAGAAGGCCCATCATGAGCACTCAAAAAATTAAATTATGGCCAAACCATAGCAGAAATTAAAAGTAGTACAATTGGCACTCTAAATATATCATCAAGTTTTTCAACTATCCTATTGATCAGCCAGGTGTACTTCTAACTGCCACGGTGGTCCGCGACCAATGCTTTCCCCTAGTGATAACCCAACAAGGGTCGTAACATGAGGGAATATGAAATCCTAACCACATGCTCCTACAAGAGATAGGATAACTGCATAGTACTTCTGTGTCCCATTCCACGGTGTACTAATGCATTTGTATCCAAGCCGACTATGGCATCTAATCTAGAAATCCCACACATTATTAAAAAACATTGTCATCATCATCCATCATATGATAATTCCATGCTCAAGATTTCAAGCAAGTAATCATGTATATAAAATTTAAGATACAACATGTTCAGTTCTAAATGCATCATTCATTCAACAATCATATGTATGGGAATGGAAATCGGAATATCAATATAGTCTTTGAATGCATAGGATGCCAAAAACACTCCAAAAATTAAGATCAAAGTCCTCTCCCCCACTTACTTATTTTTGTAGAAGAATCTGCACTCGCGGTACAGATAAGACCATAGTGAGAAGATGAGTTTCTCGAAACCTAGCATAGATAAAGAATTTAGAAATATGTTCAAATCGGGACTATAAATTACGTAGGACATGGTCATGACGCGTAAAATAGCGTGAAGAAGGTTGTTGGTGAGTTTGAGTTCAATTAGAGCTCATTTGGGCTACAGGTGGATCATACAGGTGGATAGGAGAACCCACCTGTGTAATCTGCCCAAACCGATGGGCCATAAGTGAGTCTGGCACCTGTCGATAGAACCAGAGGGGACAGGCATGACTGGTGGGTCACACCAACGGGTTAGGCACCTGTAGGTCTTACCCATTGGTAGAACCAAAGGGGACAAGCGTGACTGGTAGGTCTCACTGACAGGTCAGGCACCTGCCGGTCTTACCCATCGATAAAACCAGAGGAGACATATGTGACTGGTACGTAAGTCTCACCGGCAGGTCAGGCACCTGTTGGTCATACTCATCGATTTTCTCAGATTTTACTGTTTTCCTTCTCTTCTTCATTCCACCCCTTGGAACCCCAATAGGGTAGTTCCCACTTCATTTCCCACAGATTTTAAGCCTCATCTACTTGATTGTATCATGGATCTAAGCCATTAATAAGATTTGGGGCAAAAGAGTCATACCTTTACTTGAAAACCCCAAATCTTGGGATTTCTCTTCCCCAAACTCAAATGTCACTTCAATAATCTCCCAAATCTTTGTTTCCATCTTAAATTCTTCAAAAAAAACACACATTGGTTTCATTATTCCCTAGATTCAACCATACACACAAGGGTTTCATCATATCTCATAGGTTTATGGTGTTACTTACCTCAAGATGTAGATCTCAAGACACCGCACATTGCTCCAGAGATGGAAAGTAAGATGTGGCTCTGGAATCCAAGGGTGAAGCCTCTTCCCTAGTCTTCCTCTTCTTCTTCCTCTTTCTCCCTCCTCTTTACTCCTCTCACCAACTTGCTGAAATCATAAATGAGGGAGAGAGAGAGATATAAAGGTTATTTATACCCTAGCCAATAAATATCTCCTAAGGTCCATTTGGTTTTGTCCATTTATGGACCCAAACCCATTAAATCGTATTTTCGGGTGATGTAGCCGACATCATCGGGCATACAAGACCTCATTACGATGAGGAGGTCAAATACACGTACTCATCCAAGCCGAGCATGCTGGGGTCCATGTTACCCCAATTGGGTCACACTGGTGGGTCTCATACCTACCAGTGACACTCACCAGTAGGCCAAACAAGCCAACCTTGCTGCATTTTGGAGGATAAAAGGAGTCTTAACATGGACCTTACCCTCACCACGTGTTGTGGACCATATTCCTAACATTCAAAAACACTAACGTACCTTTCCTATTCATACATGGCCTTGTGATATGTGCAAGGCCATGGCTGAGGCTTACGGATCATCTTGGGTACTGGCTCAATCTTATCTATCCACCCTGCATTTGACGTCACCCTTGCCATCATGTACCATAAGGCACTAGCATCAACCCATTCCGATTCGGACACTGCAAGATTAAACCAAATCGACCAGTCAATAAACCGGGTCTAAAGAGCAGGGCTCTACAAGACCAAACCCTAAACTAAAACAAACCCTAACCTAAACTAAACCCTAAACCAAACTAAACCCTAAACCAAATCAAACCCTAAACCAAACCAAACCCTGAACCAAACCAAACCCTAAACCATACCAAACCCTAAACCAAACCAAACCCTAATCCAAACCAAACCCTAAACCAATCCAAACCCTAAACCAAACCAAACCCTAAACCAAACCAAACCCTAAATTAGACAAAATCCTAAACCAAACCAAACCTTAAACCAAAATTGGACCACCCAAACCCTATCCAAAACTTGCTGCCCAACCTACGGCTACTACCATGATAAGATTTCCACCGCAACTACGTAGGGCTACTGTCACCCAGTCTATGGGTATATCTGGAAGCGTAATGGGGTGCCACAAGATTTTTCAATGCATAACAGAGTGCCACAGGGGAGGAGTCCGTGTATGACCTTACACATCCGTTTAAGCTTACACGGGTATGTAAGGCCCCTACACATCCATGTAAGCCCTTTTATGGATATGTAGGGGCCTTACATGCCTTTAAACCTCCTTTACAAGCTCCTACGTGGCATGCCTCATTCCTTTTATAAATAGTGACCTCAGGTTATTGTAACAACCCAAAAAAAAAAAAAAAGAGAAGAACCCCTGAAGAAAAAACCTTGTTCCGGAGACCTTACAAAGAAAAAGAGAGAGAGAGAGAGAGAGAAGAGAGAAAAAAGAAGAGATAAGAGTCTGTAGAAATTCCAAGCCGAGCTTACTGAAGTTGATGGAGTCATGCCCTATTTTTGGAAGTCCACGTTGTCCATATCAGGTCATTACAGAACTTCTATTTAAGTTCTTTTGTATTTGATTTTAATATTTCCGTTACGGCACGAAAGCCCTACCCAAATTTCCACAGCTGATTCTGACCCTAGGAATACGGATCGAAAGCCCTCCCCAAATTTCCACAGCTAATTCTGACCCTAAGAATATGGCGTAGAAGCCCTGCTTGAGTTTTTGAAGTTGATTCCAACCCTATGAATATGGCCCGAAAACCCTACCCGAATTTCTAAAGCTGATTCCAACCATAGGAATATGGCATGGAAGCCTTGCCCAAATTACCACAGCTAATTTTGATTCTAGGAATATAATGTGGAAGCCCTATTCAAATTCCCAGAAACTAAAACCCATGTTCATACCCTAGCATAGAAACCCCGTCATTATCATGTAAATATTACATTATAATTTCATTTGCATTTATAATACGTACCTCATCTCTGCATGTATTATTTTATGTGTCTATTGCATAAAATAATGATTTATTGTTATCATTTCAAGTGTTAATTTTAGCATTTGTACATTAAATGTAATCTGTTTCCTCATTTTATGCGTTATCATGTGTGTTTCTCACATAAAAAATAATCATAATTTTCATGTCATGGAGCATCGTACACATCTATAGATAAGTTGCTTTCGATTTTATCATTTTATGTATTATCGCATGTATTCCTCACATGAAATAACGATCATAATTGTTATGTCATGGTATTGTGCGTGTATGTAGATAAGGTAATTGTATTTTCTATTATTTTATGTAAAATTTATTATTTCATGTAGTTTTAATATAGATCTATATTTCATGTGATATTTAAATAATTTCTTACAATTTTTTCATGCAAGTGTATGTATATGTGATTGCGTAATTTCATGTCATAAGACTTCCATACTAGCTTAGGTTGTTAAAATTCTTTGGGGAGAATATTCAAAATCCAAGCCTTGGTAGAAAGACCAAAAATTCTGGGCGAGGTGGGTGCCTAACACCTTCCCACACTCGTAACCTGACACGGACCCCTATCTTTGGAGCATACCAAAATATGAAGGCAAATTCGGGGGTTCCTTCCTTTCACAGGAATCTAACCCCTACTCAAGCTCGATCCCTTAATCAAAATTGGGCTCCACCATAGGGTTCTAGGCCCTAAATCCTAGATGGCAACTCCAAAAAAATCATGCTTTCCCCATCCCCCTATAGTCGCCAGACATGTTTGGAGACAATTCAATTCACCACCCCTGCAAGGCAAACCAAGTGAGAGGAGATAAGCGAAAAAAAAAAAAAAAAAGGTATTTTCCCTTACAAGGCCCAAAAGAGAAATTCATGCCCAACTGGAGTGGCCCATTCACTATCAAAGAAATTCTACGAGGTAAGGCTGTGAAGCTCACAGACCACAACGGAGAAGAAATGTTAGGGATATGCCCACACTCCTATAGTTGGTTTTGATGATAACAAACATATGAAGGTATGTCACAATTTTCCTTTAAGTATTGTTTTGTAGAGACTTCATATCAAAGATCGAATTTGGTGAATGAAACGAAGAAATGAAGATTGAAGTCATCAAATGAAGAGTATCAACAAGTTGGCATCAATGCTTGAAGAATATATCATAAGAATTTAAGCTTCAAGATGTCAATACATGAAGCTTAAAGACATGGAATTACAAACAAGAAGAAAAAAAGATAAAGTGCCAAAGAGTGGAAGGTTCAAGTGAAGAAGAAGACCACTAGGATAGATTGGTCAATTTTAATGTAATTTGTAACCTCCACATATATATATGCACTCACCACATGCATGTGCATTGCATCACACTAGAATGACCATAGAGCATACCTTGACCAAGTATGGAAAGTCTCTCTAAGTGGTGAGGAACATATTAGGAAAAATATGTTCTAGTGAAATTCTATGAAAACCACATTAACCTGCCTTAAGGGTATTTTGGATAATCTTAGAGTCGTTATTAGGAGATAAAACCTTCATATAAGTTGTAGGAAATCAAGTCATGATTTCAACGCAACTGATTTTAGGTCATTCTGAGATCGGATCGAAAAGTTATGGTCAAAACACTGACAGCTGGTTAGTATGACAGCATTCTGTTAAAGTCCTGATCAACCAGTGACTGCCTGGAAGTGCCCCAACGGCTATATTTTGCCTCAATGGCTTTTGGCGGTCGACCGGTGGACCCAGAATATGACCGTTTAAGTGAGATTTACTACCTAAAATGCTCTCCTAAGCTCACCTATAAGTACCTCTAATACTACTCATTAATTAACAATAGGTCCCAACTTTAGAGAAGCATTATTTGAGCATTAGAAGTGAGAATTGGTCTACACCATCTCTTGAGTTCAAGTTCTTCATTTTACATTCAAGAGGAACTCAAGACCATCTACAAGTCTTCATCTACATCTTGGCATTTACATTACAAGCATAAAGAAGACTTCAAAAGGTGCATTTATTCTATCATCATTGCATATTTCATTTGCACCACACCGGAGGTAATTCTCTTTTATTCTACTTCTCCATTTTCTATTTTACATTAAGTCTAGACTGTACTTAGGCTTGTGTAAGGACCCTCTCATCCTTAAGAGATTGTAAGGATCCTCTTATCCTGTAAGGTGTCTCTCTACCTTAAAGGAGATTGTAAGGTGCATCTCTACCTGCAAAGGAGATTGTAAAGGTGCCTCTCTGCCTGTAAAGGAGATTTGTAAGGATACTCTTATCCATGAAAAAGATTGTAAAGGTTTTCTTCCCTACCTATTGTACTGAAAGGGAGAACTAGTGGAATACCTTACAAGAGGATTCTGTAGGGAGTGGACTAGACTCAGATTGAGTCGAACCACTATAAATCTTGTATTGTGTGATTGTGCCTATTTTATTTATTCCGCATCGTTTTTAACTTGCAATCATACTTGGGACCTATACATCGAAAAGAGTTAATTTCCACTAGTATAACCTATTCACCCCCCCCCTCTAGGTTATTTCAAGAAATACTCGGACTAGTCAACATGGATCAACTCAAGAGATATTATGTCTAAAAGGGTGAAGAGCCCGAACTATGCTAGACCTGATTCCTCTCAAGGGATACGTAGGCAAGTTGACATGTGCAAGTGCGGTCTCAATAATATCAAAGCAATAAATTGGTTCCTAAATTAATAATCAAGGTATCTAAAAAGATCATCATAGCTTGTGACCCCCAAGAATCGCCATTTGGCATACAAGGCCATTAGGTATCTGTCATTCACCTATGGTCCTCCAAATCCTTATCCAGAATTCTATTCCCCAAAAGCCACCACCTGGCACAAGTAAATCAAGGCCAGTACATTCCCCATCCTTGATTAGTAAAAAAAAAAGAGAGATTTTGATGCAACAGTGGTAAAGGTTTGGTTGTGCCAATAGCTAATGAGCGACACTTTGAAAAATAACATCTCCTCTTTGTTTGTGATGGTTACAGGAAAGGTCATGGACTCTTTGGACGAGACATTGAGAAAATGGACCTCGGACATAAACATTACGGCACCAGGACTGCTAGAATCTATGAGTATATCGATGCTCAGTCGGATCGGGTGTGTGGAATTATATCACAATTTACTCTAGTAGGTACCTCAACACTGAAAAATTGTTCTTCACGTGCTTCAATTTGGGTTGGTTGAGATCTACCCAACTCTCGAAGAATTTTGAGTTTGTATGCTATCTCCACCTAAGGGCAGATTTATTCAACCATCTTTGAAGAAAGAATACTCGGTGAAAATTCAAGACTTCTTCGGATGGAAAAAGGAGGAAATGAAGCAGTTCATTAGATATAGGAAGATTCACATTTTGAAGGTGGCCAGATATTCACTCGGTACCTATCACTGGGAGGAATCCATTAACGAAGATCACAGGATGCTTATATAGTTTGCATGATAGCTCGTTATGTTCTTCGAGCTCCCAGATGTGGTGCACCGAAAGAAGGAGGTCATATCATCCCCACGGTCCTTGCAAAGACACTTAAGGGATTTGATGACATAAGCCACAGTCGCAGATTTGGAGTTGATCATTATCAAGGAAGTCCTGCTATTTTCCAACTTTGGCTACTTGAGAAACTAAAATTGACCAGGCCATTAAAAGGATGCCAACTTAGAATTCTTTACTACCAAGAAAAGAGGGAAGTCCCAGAATTCAAGCTCATCGCTAATTAGGAAGTGTACCTACAAGGAAGTACTGCACAGGATATTGCATGGAGATGCCCAAGGTGTTCACAAGATGATTTTCTAATGAAGACCCTTGATGCAATTATGTCAAGTTGATTGGGTTGACTCACACATCCTTTTAGTTTTTCACTTACATCAGTCGACAGTATAAACAGGAAGTAGAGGACCGAGAGGAGTTGGTGAACTTCTACCCACCCAAAGAACTGTCTCCCCACATTGTTGCCAACCTATCCTATCTTTGGTAGGAAAGCAATTTCCATGTTATATAATTCACTTGGTATTAAAGTGAGGCGATATTTGGTTTTTCGCATTATTCCAACTATTCTAATGAAGACTTGAGTTGTGGAATTAATCGTGCCTTAAAATTCTAATTCATAAACAAAAGAGATTTTCTTTATGCTAAAAATAAATTTCCATTCCAAAAATAAAATGCCAAGCCTGGCAATACAAAAGATAAAAACAAAAAAAAAAAATGGATGAATGAACATAGGGAGGGAAAAAGAAAAAAAAAAAAAAAACTTGTGTTTTACAAGAACAACAAGAACAGGTCTCTAGGAATCAACGTCCTCATCCGAGCCATACTCGGGGTCATCCACAGGGAACATCGAAGGATCATCAGGTGCTAACCGTAAATTTTCCATCCTCCTGGTGAGATCCCGATTTTGAGTATCTTGTCAGGAAATCACTTCCTTCTGACTCCTCAAAGAAGCAATCTCCCCATCCTCAGAAATATAAGGAATGGTCAAAATAAGAGAAAATGAAGAAAGAGGACTAAGTTAAGGAAAATGATGATTCCTTGAGGAGCACCACATCACAAAGACCCTGGTGCATTCGCCTAATATCCACGTAGGCCTCTGGAGACACCTGATAAGGACCATGCCAGCCAAAAGAAGTTAAAATACAATAGATGAGAAATGTTTTGACACTCACACAGTCATAGGGGATAGGTAGTCCAAGAGAGGCATCTCTGTCCAGTTTGCATTTAAGAAGCTTTACCGAGGTTGGCTACATCAGGATAAAACCAACCCTAGAAGCCAGGAAAAGGGACAATGGCCATGTTATGATCTGACAAAGGAAGGGCCAGCAGCATTCAATTGCTATCGAACAGAAGCGGTGGCCGCATAGCGTGTCCTCCGCTGAAAGAACATCAATCAAAAAAAGAAAGAAGAATTTGAAATATGAAAAGGATACTCAAGAAGGGGAACATACCATTGGGCCCAAGGGGCCAAGGGGACGCAGACTGTCTCCTCCTCAAGGAAGGTCTCATAATCTCTATTCATGTCGATGAAAGAGGCATCCCAAACTCCTTCGGCCGGCTCCTTGACCTGGTCCTTAGGGATGAGCTCTGGATGATGCATGGTGGGAGGAGGAAGACAAGGAGGAAAGCGAAGGAAGGCCTCATAATCTCTGTTCATGTCTTTGAAAGAGGCATCCTATACTCCTTCAACCAGCTCCTTAACCTAGTCCTTAGGGATGAGCTCTGGATGATGCATGGTGGGTGGAGGAAGACAAGGAGGAAAGCGTAGATCTACACCAGACCACTGGAAAGTGACCCGCCCCCCCAAATACCAAGCATGGCCCCAAAGACCCCTAAACAGAACCCAGTTCTCAGTCAAATGCTTGGCCCGAGCAACCTCCTCGACGACAGGGAACCCAAGATGTCGAAAAGGTTTCCAAGTAACCTACAAGTTCAGAAGAAGTAAGTACAGCACAAGACAAAGGAAAATTCATAGCCAAATATGACTTACTTCAGTTAGCTCAATCAAGAGAGAACAAGTGGTGGTCCCTGGAGGATAGCGTCTGCCCTAGAGTATCTGACCATCTCCCCATCTCATGACCGCAGGAAAGAATGATGCCTATGTGTTCTTCAATATGGGGCCATAATTCCCAAATGCTCATAACACCAAGGCTTATTTGAAAATTCAAGATAAGAAGGTGCAACCAAATGACAGGAAAGGTGTATGGATGGGGGATTACCTAGATAATGTAGCCCACTCCCTTGAGGGCACGGTCTCCATATGCCAGAAGGTTAAGTGTCTGTAGCAGGTATGCATAGGCTGCCCGCCCCAATCCCAAGTGTCCATCTCCCAGAGATTCCAGAAAAGGGCAGCCCTATGGATGTCTATCCCGCCTCGAAAGTGGCTGAAGAGGCATTGTCCCAAAGAAAACAAGAGAAAAGAGCGAGCCAACTACATGATTGTATCGAGATTCACCCTCCACCAACGAGCACTAATGTCACCCAGGCGGACAGATGTCTGGTCAGCAGAAATGGCAATGCCAGTCAAGTCCATAAAATCCTCTGCCTCTATGGTCTCTGGCAGGATCAAGGGCCTCCCCCCAAATGTTATGCCCATCAAGGCATAGAAGCAGAAAGGTGTGATGGTGATCTTTCCTATGGGAAGATGAAAAGAATGGGTGCTCAGCCACCACCACTCGAACAGGCCTCCTACCAATCCAGGGCTAAACTTTTTGGTCTCTAACAAGGCCAATCTGCTCAGGTAAGATTCATCGATGATACGTTTGACTCTGTAGGGAAGTACCTGGTACCATTCCCGGACTGTGTTGGGATGGCCATATCTTGCCAATGTGGGAGGCCCGTCCTCATAGGGCACCCAAAAATAACAAAAAAAAATGATGAAAAATGAGTAAAAAATATGATAATAATAAATAAATATATGAATTTTCAAAAATAATAAAGACTTACCCATGTATCCCATATGAAGTTGGGGACGCCCCAGGGGTTGGGGACGCCCCAGGTCCCCTGGAGCACCCGTCCAGTGTACCAGTCTACAGAACCATCGCCTCCCCTAGCTGATGTATCACGGCTCTCCATGCCGTCTAGTCGGCAACCTTCAAGAGTCTTTCTCCTCCTTCTCTCAGCCATAATTTTTATAAAATTACAGAGAACCCCAAGAAATTCCAAAATTTTTAGAAAAACCCAAAAAGATTTCAAATTCTCCAAATAGCTCCCTCCTCAAGAACTTTGAAGATATTCAAAGAAAAGATGAAGATCTTCAAAGAGATTCAAGGGAAACTCGAAGAAATTCAAAGAAACTCAACAAAAATGCGAAGAACTTCAAATGATCTTGAAATCTTGAAGGGAATTTAAAAAACTAAGCTGAACGACCCCAACACTCACTCTCAACCCAGAAAATCAGAATGAGGAGTGAGTGGGGGGGACCATTTTATTGTTCAAAATTCGGATTTAAAAAAAAAAATCAAACATTTTAATTTCAAGGTGTAAATCAATGATTCTTACCACAAAACACAAAATTCAAATCAAATTCATGTGAAAGGAAAAATTCAAATCAAATTCATGTGAAAAGAAAAATTCAAATCAAATACAAATCAAATTCAAGTGAAAAGAAAATTCAAGTCAAATTCAAAACAAATTCAAGTCAAAAGCAAATCAAGATTCCAATTCAAGAATACAAATCAAAGGTCAAAAGATAATAATCAAGAAAGAAAAAAATTCATTGAACTGACCCCAGGCGGCCTAATCTCATTTAATCGGCCCAGACAGCCCATTTTCATTGAACCGGCCCTAAGCAGCCCATTTTCATTGAATAGGCCCCAGGCGACCCATTTTCATTGAGTCGGCCCCAGGTGGCCTAATTTTATTAAACCAACCCCATGCGGCCCATTTTCATTGAACCTGCCCTAGGCGGCCCATTTTCATTGATCTGGCCCTAATTGGCCCAATTTCATTGAACCAGCCCCAGGCAGCCCAATCTCATTAAACAGGCCCAAGGTGGCCTAATCTCATTGAACCGGCCCCAGGTGGGCCAATCCCATTGGTCAATTCCATAGACTAGCACAAGGAAGCCCAGCCTAGGAAAGTCAAGAGTCTAAGTACTAACATCTTTTGCAGGATTGAAAGAGTAGTGAATTTCTTTCCAATAATCGATAGCCCGATAAGATCCTAAACTGCAAGTGGTCAAAGATATTATCTTTTGCATTTTCAACCCTGTCATTGATGAGCAAGATGACGGCAGTGGGTGACAAAATGTGATCGTTCTTTTCTTTGCCTTTCGGCTGTTGGCACAGGCCTTGGCAAAAGAGGGGCATTCTGTAAATACCCAATTTTATTACCCTCCCCGACTATGATGACTAAAGGATCGTGGACGTAACTTCTCGCTTTCGATCGATAGAGATGACAACTGACTGAGGTGACCCAACCCAGAAATTCCATACTCATCAAAAAATCCTAGAAATTCCGTGCGAGAGAAAAGAAGGGTCCAACTATGCCTTCTCATATATGAAGAACTCCGGTTCAAAGCGACTGTACGGATGGATAGTACTCAGAATCACGATTCAAACAATATATGGTGCATCAAAATCAGACTGTCGGATCTCCCGCAATCATTCCCAAAAGATACATCACACACACCCACGCCTTGCCATGAGTGCTCAAACCCCCCCCAAACAAACAACCAACCCACAGCCTTGTGTGTCCTACGTGCATCAGCCCCAGCCTCGCATGCACCAACCCCAACCTTGTGCACCCCACATGCACCAACCTCGTGCACCATGCATGCACCAGCCTAGCACGCCCTACGTGCACCAGTCCCAGCCTCATGCGTCCCGTATACATCAGACTTGCACATCGCACGTGCACTAGCCTTGCATGCCCCACAAGCACCAGCCCCAACCCCACTCACCCTTGCCACTCATCGCGTGCCCCAACCAATCATTGCATGCCCCCGTATGTATGCAGACGGACCCACATGCATGTAGGCACCCTGGCCTGTCGTGCATATGCCTCTGCTTGCAGTGTATGTGGCCTCGCGCTCACCCGCGCTTCCTATCAATGACCAGGATCCTCACTCTGATGATCGGATTTGTGATGAGATTCTCTCTTCACCCGCTTGTATACTCTGCACTGCCCCACTAGCATACCCTACACCGTAACCTCCTATTGGCTAAAAAAAACATCTTTTTCACTGTATTGGCCAAAAAAGCATCTTTCTTCTCCATTGGTCAAAGAAATTTATCCTTCACACTATTGGCCCAAAAATCTACTTTTTTACCCCATTGGCCAAGGAAATCTCTATTTCCATCCCATTGGCCCAAAAAATCTATAAATATCCCCTCCCCTTGGTTTTTCACACTCAAGCCTCCTAGTGAGCAACCTTTATAGAGAAGCTCTGCCCTCTCTCCTCCCCCCCCCCTTTGCGGTTTTTCAAATCTTCGAAGAGATCTTCATAAGATTTGAAGTGTTCTTTGGGCCTTCAAAGTTCTTTAATCATCCAAAAATTTTTGAGTGAGGATTTTGTGTAGGAGTAACTTTGTCTTCATTCCCCCCCTTGAGGTTCTTCAAGTCTTTGAAGCTATCTTCATAGATTCAAGTATTCTTCGAATCTTCGCAATGCTCTTCGGGCCTTTAAAGTTCCTCAATCATTCGAATTTCATCGAGCCTTAGTATAAGCCCTCCCATAGCCTATTCCTAGAGGAAGCTCTACCGGAATGCCACCTCAGCATAGCCCTTTCATAGCCTATCCCCAACAGAAGCTCTGTCAGAGTACCACCTCATCTTAGCCCTCCCATAGCCGATCCTCAATGGAAACTCTACCAGAGTACCACCTCATCCTAGCCCTCCCATAGCCTATCCCTAGCGGAAGCCCTGTCGGAGTGCCACCCCAGCCAAAATCTGGAAGTAGCCCATCCCTAGTAGAAGCTCTACCAAACTGACACCTTAGCCTAAGCCTGGAAGTTGCTTCCCTAGCGCAAGTTCTGCAGAAATTCAAATCCAAAAGTAACTGTTCTTAGCCAAAACTCTGTCCGAATATTACCACGGTCAGCTTCTCTCAAAAAATGAAGTTGGAGGTCAAGACCATCTTCCCCTGAGCCAGGAGAATCCACAAGAAAATTTGTACCAGCACTAATCAGGGGTCCACCCCTCTTAACCAGAAACAGGGTCAAACTCAGATATAATTTCTCACCCGAATCAGCATAATATAGACTTTTTATTGTCCTTGTTTTGTGTAAATAATTAATTAAATTCAATTAATCTATATATGTTTGATAACCTAACCATGCATGCGAAATAAGAATAATTATGGAAAATGTTCGTTCTCAAGCATCTAGTAGGAAGACCTGTTGAACCGAGTATATTGGGTTCTTAACACCTTCCCAACTCTACAATCTGACACGTACCATACATCTCTGGACCAGACCAACTTTCGGGCCCTTTTCTTAGGAATTGGACCCACCCCCGAGTCCTAGGCCCCTAATCCTAGGTGACGACTCCAAAACCCTTTTGTATGATCCTGATCCCCCCATTTTGGACCATCATCAAATACTCGTCTCAGTGACGACCTTTACACTCCTATGAAATAGGCCCCCACATATCTCCGAGTGGCGGTATGACGGTGCGGCCCACAGGTAAGCACATATGACGCATCCCTTCCTAAGAAAGAGAAAGAGAGGAGAGAGGGCCGAATGCCTAAAGTCTTCTTTTTTTCCCCCACAAAAGGGGAAAAGAGGTCCTTTTTCCAGCCGCTACGCTCACAGTCCTCGAGGTCACCCGCTTTTTCATTGTTGCTGCCTCCTATGGGGTCACATAAAGGAGATTGAGCTAGAGCCGACAAGAAAGGGCAGGGAACTGGACAGACACAGAGAAGAGAATTCGGATCAGGTTCTCGTACTATAACTATTCTCCTACGATGATTGTCCAATGGGCTTTTCACAAAGTGGATTCCATGTGTGGATCAAACACTACCTAATCCAAACTCCAAAAAAGAATGGGAGAAAGAGAAATTTAGAGTAGGACAATAAGTCTGGCTACAACAATGTGTTGTAAGTGGGCTGCTTACAATAGGGGAAGTTTGAGTAATCTAGGGTAAGTATAGGGGAGTGACAGAAATTTTCCTACATTAATTATACTAATTGTACTACTTATACTAATTATACTAGGTACTTAATACTTAAATATATTATTTAATATATTGTATTAATTAGTTTTATTATATATAATTGATTACACTAATGAAATTAATTAAACTAATTAGAGAAACAAATTATACCAATTTAAGTAATTAAAAAACTAAAGAGACTAATTTCAATTAGTAAAATGATTAAAGAAACCAAAGAGACAACTATAATAATTAAAGAAAATGATTATACTTTCATTAATTCCCATTAATGAAAGGGGGTGGCGGGGAATACATTATGGGCTTCCATGGACATACAATGTCATGGTGGACCATGGGCCATAGGCCGATAAATAGAATATTATAAGAGTAGTGGACGGGGTTGAAATCGTCTGCAATTCCGATCTTGTACAATTCCGTGCAATACCACCTTTAGGCGGTGACACGTGTATTGATACCAATACAATGGTCCAGATCTGATACAACTAATAAAACATTAAATCAGTGAAGAGGCATTTAAATCAGATCTGGACCATTGTATTGGTATCAATACACGTGTCATCGCCTGAAGGTGGTATTGCACGGAATTGTACGAGATCGGAATTGTAGACGATTTTTTTCCGTAGTGGACGTACCCTACCATAATTGAAGGCCCAGTTTCTTATCATAATTGAAGGCCCAGTTGTATGCTGCTCCTGCAAATACGTAGGTAGGGGTGTCAAAACCCAGCCCGAACCGATAAATTCAACCAACACCGATCGATAAAACCCAAACCAAACCAAACCGATCCCTATTGGATTAGTTTTGGACTGAGGTATGTTGGGACAGGTTGAAAACCGACAATAACCAAACCGAATGAAACCGATAAAAAAAATAAATGATTATGAGAATATAAATTATTGATTTGATTATCCATTTTTCACAATATTAATGAAAAAAAAATATAATGTTAGGGGAATTGTTACAAATCATTGAATATTAGGTTATGAATAGAGAAATTGATTTGTAAATTGTAATAATGCTTCCATTGATTTCCTTGTTCACTATACAAAACTAGTTGGATAGTTAAATGAATGATTAGGGATAGTAGGGTTCATTTTGGGATTTCAATATTAGTTATCTTCTTAGTAATTTCTTATCCATTGGTTTCAACATTAGTTCCCTTACAACGATAAACCATGATTTAATCATAAATTTAAAGTGTTTTTTTTTTTTTTCATCAAATCTTGTCACTATAAGTTATGAATGTAAAATTATATTATGGTTCAAGCCCAATAATAAACCAATGTAAACCGATATTAACCTGATAGTGAAAAAAAACTGAAATAAACCAAAACCAAATCGGACCGAAACCGAAACCAAAACCGACCGAAAACCGAAGTTGCTTAACGGATTGGTTTTGGTCTCCTTCATTACTAGACCAAAACCGATTCAACCCGACTGAAACCAAACCGAATCAACCAATTGACACCCTATAGGTAGGTATTCACAACCGAGACTCAAAACCCATAACTAAATCTAAGAACTGAACTTGAATATCAATACCCTAAACTGAAAACTGTAGAAATCACTCATGCTATGAAAAGGTTTAAAAAGATTAATAACATAAACCTGAATTCTGAATTCTGAATTCAATACCAACCAACTCATAAGGAGGACTGAAATTAAGCAATATGGAGGGAATTCATCTTCAAACAGTGAAGAGGAGAAATTAAGAACAAGATAGAGAGAGGGAGAAAGTCACTGTAATTAATATGAAATGAATGGATTAGAACAGAAAATGAAAGAAACAAAGTTACTCTAATTTGGTAACAAATAGCTAGTTAAAAGAAAAATTTTAATCTATCCTAAGCTTTTTTTTTTTTTTTTGAGTGACTATATCTTAAGCTAATTAGGTACATATGTGATTAGACTAAATGAAACAATGTTTATTAACTAAAATGCAATTAAATCCGTTAAAAAATTTACTAAAAACCTATTCAACTAAATGATAATCTGTTAACCAACTAAAGACTGATTATCTTTAAAAAAAAAAAAAAAAAGTAAATCAAAAAGGATATACAAATAGAAAATTACCTTAAATGACCTCGCCGACTCAATGGCCCACGTGGACTTAGCCCATCCAAGTGTCACAAATCTTTTGCTAAGGGGCAGTCCTCTTCCCAAGTGGCCCAAAGACCCAAACCCAAAAATGGGCTAATGATTTAAATTGGCCCAACTTGGAGCACCAAGCCCAAAATAAGCTTCTCTCTAGGCATAAAGCATAATGATTAATGACTCCTCCCCTACCGTTTAAAGCCCAAAAGTTTTTCCTTCTCCCATTATCTGAAATTCCCCAAGATTGAATCGTTAAGTGCACATTATTGCCATCTTTTTGGATGTGACAAAATAAGGTGTCCGTAAAGTTCCATTGATTTCTGAAAAGTTGTGTCAGACATTTGGCGTCAGCATTGTGGTAATAGTTGCATTGGTAAGTGATACGGTGTGTGGCATTGTTGTCATTGATGGCAACATAGCATGTGCGATGATTTGGATGGTTTTGGTTGAGTAACGCATTTGTACACTCAGTTCGAGTCATGTCATGATGGTAGATGATGTGACCGATGATGTGGCCTTATGAGTTGTCATATTGGCATGTGATGATGCACATGGTGTATATAAAAGGTGGCATGTGTGCATAAATGGTACGGCCATGTAGGTTGTGTAGCGCTCAAATCAACATAGAGTAGCACCAATTGGGCACTGGCATGAGTGGCCTAGGTGCAATGGCCAGGGCCAATGGATCTATTGTCATGTGAGCAAAGGGGTTTCAAGGACCGTGGCGCAGCACAGCCATGGGTTGTTTGACACAGAAGAAGTTTGTCGGTCGTGGTGTCATAAGGCCAAAAAGGGGTTAGCGCATGGGTGCTCATACATGGGCAGCATGGCACCTACATATGGCTTCCCCACAAGGGTGGTGTAATGGTGTGAATCAGCCATAAGGTTGGTGTGCAAAGGGCCAACCATAGCAGGTGGGGCGTCACCTAAAGAAAGTGTAGTATTGGATTTTATCAAATAGGTGTGATTGGTGCACTAACTTAGCCATTTTTTTTATTTGCTTCTAAAGTGAGCTGCTATGACTCAAAGCATATCTTACCAAAAAACCAAAAAGACGCAAAGCATATCAATGCTTTATATAGCCATTAAAAAATCGCTAGCAGAAGCTTATAGTGGCCTGGATTAAGATTTAACGCGTCGGATTCGGGATCGGAAGTCATGGGTGATGCACATAACCTTGGGCGCTAATTATTCTTCCGCGTGAGTGATGATTGGTGCGGTGCAGGGATTGAAGTTGTGCGGTGCTACACTATGCATTTAAATGATCTAGCGAGTCACAAAAATGTTGAATATATTTAAATAATCCAAACGAAATAATCACATTTGCCCAATGTTCAAATCTTATATTAAGAAGATCCTACAGCCATTAATCAACCCGCCTTTTTGAAGTCAATCCAATGGCTCAAATGCTATCCGACCAAGTTATGTTACATGGAATTTCATGTTTTTAAGTAGTGACATGTTAATAGTCACTAAAAGCACTTAAAAGCCCTATTATGTCCCTACAACGAAATAGAATATAATCGTTATGTCCTTGTTCGAACTTTGGGCGTAACTTCTCCATTTCACGCCAAATTAAATATTTCAAATTGTGGATTTATCACAAGAACGTGAAGAACAAATTGGGAGTGAAAGTGAAAAATGAATCCACCTCCTTAGTCCAGATTTTAAAAGTGAAGCTAAGTCTATGCATTAGGGATATTAGAGATGGCAATGAATCATTTTAACTTGGTTTCTTGGGTGCATTGAAGCTATATTGGACAGAGAAACTTATTTCTTGGTCAAGAAATTGTATTGATGGTGGGTTTGCTCAAGTGACTTGCTCACTTAGGTAAAGCTTCTAAATCTCCATTTGTTTTAGGCTATTGCAAATTGAATGGAATTGTATGCATAGCCATATATTATGATTGTGTTGGGGTTTTGAATTTTATCATTTGAAATTTTCTGTAAGGGATTTATGAGTGGGTGCTCATAAGGTATTTGTTGAAATGCCTAGTACTATCTAGGAATCCACAATTGCAGTTGTGAGTGGTGGATTGTAGTCCTGATTTTGTATCATTAAAAGGCAAAACAAGAGGAGCGTATCAAGCAATTTATGAAACTCATTTATGGGTATTCCTCCATAGAGTAGGCTCATTGTCGAACCACGTAAAATTTTGTGTTGTGATTGTGTGTGGTTATTTAGATAGAAGTGCTACAATTTATTTTTATAGAGTAGGTGTACACTCCTAGTAGGCCTGATCATTTCTGGTTGAAGGCAGGAGTGGATACCAACTGTTGTTGGTAAAATTGAGACTACCCCAGCCAACAATGTATATAGGTGTGCATCTGTTTCAGGTCTCGGAGTGCAATGGGATTATCAAGGTAATTTTTGGGAGATATAGCAGTGCCTATTGATTCACCCCCTTTCAATAGTGAAGCCGGTTCAACAAATGGTATCAGAGTCATGCCCCAGCAGGGCTTAATCAGTAGTTGGGAGATCTAAGGGACTAAATATGGCTTCAGGTGAAGGTGGACATGGTTCAAGAAAAGCTCCACAGTTTGATGGTAGTAATTTCATATTCTGGAAGAGATGGATGAAATTTTATACCCCTGTGACCGAGAAGCAGTCACCAAGGATTACATAGTTGTAACAACTATATCCTCAGCTAATTTAGAGAAGAAGAGATATATGAACAATCAGAAGACACTCAATACAATTTCAAGTGCATTACTTGACAATGAGATGGTTGCACTTCAATAAAGCAGATGTGGGACAAGCTAATTAGCATTCATGAAGGAGATCCCAAGATAAAGAAATCCAAATTGCAAGTGTACAAGTTTCAATTTGAATCACTAAAGATGTCTGTTGATGAGGACATTGTTTGGTACATAATTAGAGTGAATGAAGTTGTAAACTCCATTAGAGGACTGGGAGAAACATTGATAGATGCTACAGTTGTGCAAAAAATTTAAGGTTAGTGTTACATAAGTTTGACTCTAAGGTGCCAAAAATTGAGGAGGCTAAAGACCTTGACACTCTTATCTCTTGATGAGCTACGTGGGTCTTTAACTGCCTATGAGATGAGGGCTAGAAAGAGTAAGGGAAAGACATCAAACAAGGAGGTAGCATTTAAAGCTTTTAAGAAGCTTGACTTTTTTGAAAAATCTGATGTGGAGTTGAGTGATGAAGATTAGGCTAATTTTTTCAGAAGATTACCAAGAGATAGAGGTAGGTACAAAGAAAAACACCACTCAAGTGCTTCAGTTGTGGAGCAATAGGTCATTTTGCTTCCAAATGTCCAAATAGAAAGAAAAATGCGACTAATGAAGATGAAGCATCTAAAGAGAAGAAAAAGCCTTTCAAAAAAAGAGTCACTAACTTAAAGGACAGATTGAAAAAGAGAAGCCTTATTACAAAAAAGGATAGTGACACATCAGATGTTGAATCAGAAAACCTATCTGATGGCGCCTGCAGTCAAGCCATATTTATGGTTTATCAAATGGAGGACAAAGTCAATGAAGGTAGTGAGGGTGAACTTAAAACTGATGGGGAAGACATTTTAGAAGTTGAGATTGATTTACAAGCTGAGCTTGAATCAGCTCTAGATGTTATAAATGAAGAAGAAAAGAAAAAAAAGAAGCTCACTAAACTTCTCAGAGAAAACAATGTAGAGATGAAGATGCTCAAAGAAAAATTTGAGGAAATAAATCAAATTGCAATTGAACTTGAAAAGCAACTTTCTTTGAAGATAATAGAGAATGAAGACCAAATGAATCAAATTAACTTCCTCAAAGCACAATTGAATGACAAAGAAATAGTGATAAGTAGCTAACTTGATTCAAGCCATTTGGACCTCTCATAAAGAAGATATGAAAAAATTGAATTACTGTCAGATTGTTAAAATACAAAATAGAGGTCTACCGATAACTACCATCTTGATCCAATAACTTCTGATAGAACTCTGTGAACAGAGATCACATCAAAGAATGGCCAACAGAGGCCATCTGGTAACTACCGGATTGTGCCGATAATTACCAGATGCCTTTAAGAAATTCATCCGGCTAACCGGATTGCTTTCAAATGAACAGAACACATCAGACATTGGCCAACGGAGGCTATTCAGTAACTACCAGATTGCACCGATAGCTACCGGATGCCTTTCGAAAATCTATCTGGTTAACCGGATTGCTTCTGGATGACTTTAGCCAGTGTCCAACGGTTAGTTTTTCAAATCCTAACGGATCTATTGTCCAATAGTCACTTGATCCAGTAATTACCCGTAGAGGAAAATTTTCTCATTAAGTCTAATTCCTTCCCAAAATAGGTGATTTGCTTACCAAAATTAAGATTAATCCTCGCCCATATAAATACCCCACTATTGGCTTTATTAATAAAAATAATTAAGAGAGAAATAAAACATCATTATCAAAAGCCATTAATTGAGATACAAGTTTTATTCAATTGAGTTCCAACAATGTGGTCAAACCCAAATTCCAAGGAACTCAAGTACTATGTGGAAGTCTCCATAAACCTTTATATATAAGGGAGACTACTAAGGTGCATTCATTCATATTTCATACTCATTTCACACACTACACGAGGTAACTCAAAACTTTATTCTACTTTATTTTTTCATTTACACTTGTCTAGACCGTACTTAGGCTAGTGTAGGATTCTCTTGTCCTAATAAGATTTTAAAGGTGTCTCTCTACCTTAAGTGGGATTGTAAATGTGTCTCTCTACCTGTAAAGGGGGTTGTGTAAAAGGTTTTTTTCCCTACCTACTGCACTGAAAGGGAGAGCTAATGAAATGCCTTACAAGAGGATATTGTAGGGAGTGGACTAGACTCAGGTTAAGTTAAACCACTATAAATCTTGGGTGTTGTATGATTATAATCTTTTGACTTATTCCATAATTTTTAATTTACAATCACACTTGAGAATTTAATTATTCGAAAAGATTAAATTTCACTAGTATACCTTGATGTGGTGCTAATTCAAAATGTGGTGATAGAATTAGATATGATATGAGGTGTAATAAATTGGCCAAGGTTATAAGATTTTCAATTAGGTAGGCTAGCATAGTCTAAGATTTGTTTCCAAAATCGATTTAGTAGTGTTGACTACAAATTGAGTAAGCAGAAAGGATCCAATATGATAAATGATCTCTATAGAGATATTGGATTTTATTAGCACACTTTAATGGTATGAAATATATATTACTATGTATAGACCTAAGGTATTGTGTTTTTAATAAGGAGAAAATCCTAATTTTATTACAGGGTTAGTCCCTACCCTCACCCCTATATATAGTTATCACTGACCCATTAAGTGAGGCTAATGACCTAAAGTAAAAGGGAAAGAGGGTAGATCAGACCAACATTGATCGTGTTGTACAAGGAGCATACGAGAAGATATTGAGGAGTTGTAATTCTTCAGCTATGGATTCAAGTATACCTAAAACCTGACTATGTATTCGTTGTTGCATGCTTATCTGATCTCCATGTGATGTAATGCAAGTATATTATCTATCAATGATATCAGAGTGGTTCATGGAGACAATAGGTTGTAATTTTCTATAAATTTTTTATTGTCTATCTTGCAGGTCAATCCTTAGCTACGGTGGCTAAAATTATGGCTAGTTGTCCATACTCGCACTTTTTCTTTAACCTAGTCGGCTTGCATGATCTACCTCCGTTTCTCCTTAGACCAAATCGATTTTGCTTTTTTGTTTCCTTCGTCACTGCCGACCATTCAATTTTTTTGGTGTTTTGGCATAGTCAAATTGATGCCTCAGTGAGCGGTGGTGATCTTCTAAAAGATCTTCCCTTGATTCTTGGTCGACTTCATGTTTTTCCAGTATCTAACACTGGGAGTATGGTTGTTAGAGTCAATTGGTCACTTATTGGGATTTGAGGTATCCGATAAAATAGATTGATCATTGTTTGCGGCGAAGGTTATTCGGTTGCAAGTTTTAAGTTTTATTCCTTCTTGGGCTCGGCTTGGGATGAAGGAAATGGAATATTCCACTCCCGATTCCCTTAATATATAAACGATTTTGGGAAGTTGATTCCGATTTGGGAAATTTGTGATAAGCATATTTTGTTAGAGTTTGACAAAAAAAAAGGGAAATTATCCAGTACCACCCCTAAATTTGAGACCAACTCGGAGTAACCCCTAAAAATGAAAATAATGTCTAGTAGACCCTTCACTTTCTTAAAATTATATATAAAAACCCATTCCGTTAGGTTTAAGGTGTTAAGTGATGATGTCATCAGTCAGTTTTTTGCTAAATGATGAATCTACCCTTATGGGAATGTTAAGTTACGATATTGACCTTCGTCCCCAATTAATAAAGCAGAGAGACTTGACATACTTTCCTAAAATTGACAGCAATTGCTCTGACATCCCTAACCTCCGATCGCCACTGCGCTGCTCTACTCCGTCGTCGCTGCACTGTTCTTCTCGTTGTTCTTCTCCTTCTTTCTCTTCTTCTTCTTTTCTTTCTTCTTTATCTCTTCTTTATTCTCATCTGAGTCTCCATTGATGAGCTTAGCGTCCACTCCATTTCCTAGCTATTTCTCTTCTCCATTCTCCACCCCTATTTCGGCTTTCTCTCTCTTCTTCTTTTTTCCCATTGTCGTTGATCTCTGTTTTTCGTCCCTCCTCTTGTCTTCTTAACAAAGGCGCCACCAAGGGCTCCCATGCGGGAAATGATACAGTGATTCCAGTACACACTGTTTGAAATGGCCGATGGCTATAAGCTTGAAGAAAGCATTTGATTGGTGATGAGCACATTTATGTGTGAAATCTAGGGTAGTAAAACATGCATTTTACATATTTAGAATAGAGCTACCTTGGGTTTTACTCTCTTTTTGCAGGTTTTATATTTTCAATGTCTTAAGGACTATTGGGCGCTATATCTTCAATTTTAAATATAAAGAGGTCATGTTTCTTTTCATGGTTGCGAAGAGGATGAAATTCTAAGCAAGATGGATGTGTTCAATTAAAAGTACACAACAATTTGGTCACCCGTACAAGTAATTATTCTTTTCAGGCCAGAAAAAGAATAATGGATTAGAACTGAACCGAGATGCATAACCAACCCGTTTGCAGTTGTCCCAGAGGTATAAAGAATATTTTAAATGCCAACAAGGATCGATGAACCATACCCTTAAGTGATTGAAGATTCATTTTTGGAAACAACTACCTAGCATAATTGGTGAGTTGTGGTGGCAAAATCCCTTCCTTATTATGAGGTCTCAAGTTCGAACCTCTTGGTTGCTATTTTTTGTGGAGATTTTTTTTGGAATATTTTCTCTCTCCTATTCATCTCTCAAAGGAGTCGGCCAAAGGATTTCTTATGCAAGAGGAGAGAGAAATAAGGAAATAAAAGAGACAAATAGAAAGAAAAAAAAAAAGGAAAAAATAGGAAAGGAAAAAAAATCGTCTAAGAGACTGCCCATGTTTGAAGAAGAGAGAGAGAGAAAAAAAAAAGGAAAAATGAAGGAAAATCGTTGGAGATTCTCTACTTTCTACGATTCTCGCTTCTCTCTCCTCCACCTCACCACAAAATCGTCCAAGGGGATCCACCCTTGGACGTCCTCCTCTCTCTCCTATTCCCTATAAAAGGTAGTCCACAAAACCCTAAAGGGTGGTCTTTTTCTTCCTCTACTTCTCTCTTCTTAGGTTTTTTTTAGTTACTCTTTCTCTCTTTCTCTAGTTTTCTCTTTCTCTAGCTCTAGTTCTAGGTTTATGCTTTAAACACTTTTGTAAGTTCTTTTTATTCAATTAATGCAAGTACTTTTGTTTTTTATTCAGTCTCTTACTTTTATTGTTTAAGCAACTGAAATTGTAATTTTTAAGTTCTAATTCTAGGCTTAGTTCTAGGTGACAAAAACAAGCTATGGAGCATATCCTTCAAGTTTAATTTTTTTCTTCAAATTTTTTTTTCTAGTACTAGAAATTTCAGATTTGGTTTATTCAAGATCTGATTTTTAGTACTAGTAGTATCTCAAATCGATCAAGTTTTCAGTTCAAAGGTTGAAGTTCAAGTAAGTAGGCTCCTTCAGTAGTATTCTCACCCCTTCTCATTCCCTCTTCTGACTATCCTTTCTTTCTTAATTTAGGATTTTAATTTCAGTTGTTATATTATTGTTTTTTCTGTCCCCCAATGTTCATAGCTAGTGTATGTGTTAGCTTTGCCCCTCCTAATCATAGAACCATCATTTTTTTTTTAATTGCCTCCCTTTCCCTAAAGACAAGTAAAGTAACCCTTGTAAGAGTGACTCTCTAGTCAAGTAGGGAAGCTCATATTATGATGCATCCCTCGGGCTAAGTAGAAAAATCTACTTGTGAGCCTCTCTCTAGCTTTATCCCCTTTTTTTTGCTTTATTTTTATTTCAGTATTTTTTTCCTTCATTGCTTTTTAATTGCATTAGGTTTTTATTTTCAGTTATTTATTTATTTAATTTTAATTATGTGGCTTGCATATTTAAATTCTTATATGACAAATGGTTAAGACATTATTTTAGATACATATGTATAGGATGGTAATTAGAATTAGATCACAACCATTAATCGGTTCACTTTCGTATTATTATAAAAAACAAAAAAAAAAAATAGTGGCTGTTCTCCCTGTGTTCGACCCGTAGCTACATTGATCCATACTCTTGCAGTTATATTTTAAATTTCAAACAAGTTTTTGGCGCCGTTGCCGGAGATCTGGGATATGACATCCAAAAGAGGGATGTTCACTTCTATCTTTTTGAAGACTTCTAAGATTTTATCTATGGAAACTGTCTTCTTTTTGTTTACCAAGCGATTAGAAAATGGGACAGGAGGAACATAAGGACTGTTAGGGATTTGCCCTTTTTCAGAAGAATCATTTTTGGTTTTCTCAACCAAATTATTTTTAGTTTCAGAAGAATTTTTAGGTTCATCAGACGAACCTGGAACAAGAGGCACACTTGTGTCCTCAACTGAAGGAGAGTTAATAGGAGTAAAGGATGGGGAAGAGTTATGAACACTCTGTTGGTACTCTCTACCACTCCTGAGGGCATAAACAACATTACATTGGTTGGAGGGCCCTTGTTGGGCCTGACCTTGTACTACATTCAGTGGTGCATTAGTTGGTGTTTGTGAGCTAACAGGATGATGATGCCTAGGGTTAGGCTCTGGTTGATAGGGTAAAGTTTCCTTCTCCCTCTCACGCATAATTGAGATAACTTAAGTGAGTTCTCTCATAAGATTTTGATGGATTGTCATGAGGAGGGCCATATTTTTTTCTAAGCCACTTATTCTACTTGCCTCTCCAGTGCTGGTAAACTCAGGGGGTTGCTGATAAGATGATAGGAGAGGGACCCTAAGAAAACTAGCTTGCGGTCCTACATTTGGCCTAGAAAAAGTATTTTGAAAAAATGATTATTGTGCAAAGGGAGGCCTCTGGGGTCCAGGTTGACTTTGATTATAGAAATTGGAAGGCCCTGCTTGGTTCCCCTGATTCCAAGAGAAATTTGTATGATTTTTCCATCCTAGATTGTAGATGTTACTATATGGATTATTCTGGTATAAGGCATTAACACTATCATTAGAAGTGCCCCCAGAGGTGTTGGGACATTCTTCGATGACATGTTCAGGGGACTGGCACCAAACACACATCTTAATCAAATTGACTGATGCTGGCTCTCTAGGAACAATAGCCTCAATCCTCTTGATTAGGCTATCCAAATGGGCTTCCTTGACTACTATCTCATCTAGAAAATATCCTTTCACTCTTATAGTTCTTTCACTCTCTTAGGTTGATTCCCACCCACTGGTTTTGTCAGCTAAGTCAAGTAACAATTCTCATGCCTTTCCTTCATCTGTAAAGGATGTGAATCCCTCAGGGCACATATACTCTATCATTTGTTTAGTTGGGTAATCAATACCCTCATAAATTAATTGACATAAATGCCATAAGTCTAGGTCATGGTGAGGGCATTCTTGGAGTAAATCCTTAAATCTCTTAATAAGTTTGGAAAATGACTCACTAAGCTTTTGCCTAAACTAAAGGATGTCACTTCTAAGCTTATTGGTCTTGTGAGTTGGGAAAAACTTCCTAAGGAAGACAACTTTGAACTATTCCCATGAAGTTATGAAATTTATGGGTAACCCATACAATCACTTCTTAGCTTAGTCTTTCAATACAAATGTGATGAACCTAAGCTCAGCAGCATCATCAGAAATTTGTTGTATCTTAATTAGAACACATACCTCTTCAAATTCCCTTAGAAATAGGTATGCATCTTCAAAGGTTAACCCATGAAACTAGGGCAACATAGTGATGTACTGAGATTTGAGCTCAAAATTATTACCCTGGGCTTATGGTAGAACTATGCAAGAAGGTTGGACTGCTCTAGCAGGGTAGAACCTATCTTTCAGAGATTTAGGTAGAGGATTTTGCTATTGGTCTCCCATATTGAAGGGTTTTAAAGAGAGCAAACGTATAGGATCACTACTTGTTAGATCTCTTCTTTCTAACTGATTCTTAGTATTACATACACTCTTAACACTCATGCAATAGAAAACTACCCACAACTAGAGTAAGACAAGCACAAAAGAATAGAAAGAAAAATCTTTTTTTTAATGATTTGTTTTTTGGCTTTTTAGGAGCTTACCGGCAGGGATCCGGGGTTACTTAGGTCAATTCCTGAGGTACTGCTACAGGGCAAAATCTGTCTTTATCATACTGTGAGGTATAGCAACCTCCACTAATACAACTATTATTGCAAGTTGTTCTTCTCAGGAATTCAATAAAAGAAAAACAAAAATAAAACAAAGCAAATAAAGCACTCTGATTTACCAAAAGAAAGTAAAAAATAACATGGAACTGTATCCCCGGCAACGGCACCAAAAACTTATTTGCAATACCTAGCTTGTATCATAGGCAATACCTACATAAAGCATGGCTTACTTGACCTTGGTGCAAGTGTAAATATTTTACCTTACCATGTGTACAAGCAATTAGGACTGGGAGAATTAAGAGCCACTAGAACTACTCTTCAGTTGGCAGATAGGTCTGTTAAGATTCCTAAAATGATGGTTAAGGATATCTTACTAAAGGTGGGGGAATTTATTTTCTCTGCTAATTTCGTTATGTTAGATACCAAGCCCTTCTCAACCAAGGATGAGATCCCAATAAGTTTAGAAAGACCATTCTTGGCTACCAGTAATACATTAGTCAATTACAGAAATGGTTTCCTGAGGTTATCTTTTGGTAACCAAACTATTGAGTTTAACATGTTTAGGATAGGCAAGCAACCACATACGGAAGAAGAGATCAATATGCTTGAGGATTTTTTGGATTTTTTTGATGATTTAACTACCAACTTTGATATTGATTTTAATTCAAAATTTTAAAAGCGTATGGATGAGTTGGATGATGATAGTGAAATTTTTTTTTCTAAAATCTTGAGTCTTCACACACCTATGGAGCTCTTAGGACCCTTTTCTAATTCCATTCTCAAACCTTCCATAGTTGAGCCCCAGAAGCTAGATCTTAAGGAGTTGCCATTTCATTTGAGGTATGCTTTCCTAGGGCCTGACCAGACTCTTCCTGTAATAATTTCTTTAAATTTGACTTCTAGCCATGAAGATGAGTTACTTAAAGTGTTAAAAGACAATAAGGAAGCCCTAGGTTGGACTATGGCTGATATCAAGGGTATAAGCCCTTCTATTGTGCAACATCATATACATCTTATGGAGGATTCCAAACCATCAACGGAACCCCAAAGGAAATCTAACCCAGTGATGATGGAAGTCATTAAGAAAGAGATCCTAAAGTACTTGGATCATGGAATAATTTATCCTATTTCTGACAGCCAATGGGTAAGCCCAGTTCACGTAGTGCCTAAAAAGTTTGGTATGATTGTAATTTTCAATGCCAATAATGAACTAATTTCAACCCGTGTCCAATCAAGGTGGAGAGTGTGCATAGACTACAGAAAACTTAATGCGTCAACCTGGAAGAATCACTTTTCATTGTCATTCATTGACCAGATGTTAGAGAGGTTAGCAGGACATGAATATTATTATTTTCTTGATGGATATTTCAGCTATAATCAAATCCCAATTGCTTTAGAGGACCAACATAAGACTATTTTTACATGCCCATATGGAACATTTGCTTACAGGCGTATGCCCTTTGGGCTTTGTAATGCCCCTGCTACGTTCCAACGTTGCATGATAAGCATCTTTTCTGAAATGGTCAAAAAATTCTTAGAACTATTTATGGATGACTTTTTAATTTATAGGAATTCATATTCTGAATGTCTTCATCATCTTTTCCTAGTTTTGAAAATGTGCATATCTAAGAATTTGGTTTTCAATTGGAAGAAATGGCATTTTATGGTTAAATCTGGTACTATTTTAAGCCATGTAATATCCAAGGAGGGAATTAAAGTAGATAGAGTCAAAGTAGAATTAATTGATAATTTACCACCTCTTCAATCTATTAAGGATGCCCAATCTTTTCTAGGGCATGCAGGCTTCTACAAAAGGTTTATTAAGAACTTTAGTCAATTAGCCCGACCTCTTGCTAAAGATCAAACTTTTGAGTTTTCTAAAGAGTGCCTAGAATCCTTCAAGCAACTTAAAAAGGAGTTGACCAATGCACCCATTGTTCAACCACCTGTTTGGACTGAACATTTTAAACTGATGTGTGATGCTTCGGATTTTGCCATAGGAGTGGTTTTGGGTCAAAAGATTAATAAGTTACCCACTATCATTTACTATGCTAGTAGGACTTAAATGATGCACAACTCAATTATACAACCACTGAAAAAGAATTTTTAGCTATTATGTTTATATTAGAAAATTTTCGGTCTTACTTAGTTGATTCATATGTAGTGGTGTATACTGATCATTTTGCTCTTAGATACCTAGTTTAGAAGAAGGATGCCAAAGCCCGTCTCATTAGGTGGGTTTTACTTTTACAAGAGTTTGATTTGAAAATTAAGGATAAGAAAAGAGTTGAAAACCTAGTTACAGGCCATTTATCCCGGCTTCCCAATTCCTTGACTATTGATTCTCCAGTCAACGAGAACTTTCTAGATAAATAGTTATTTACAGTGTCCAGTGAACTATGGTTTGCTGACATTGTCAATTTCTTAGGTTCAGGTGTGACTCTGGATCACTGGTCCACCTAAGATAAGTATAGGTTTCATTCCCAAATTAAGTACTTTTTCTGGGATGATCCTTATTTGCTTAAGATATATCCAGATCAGATTATCCGACGATGTGTACCTGATCATGAGCAGCATTCTATTCTCTCTTTGCCATGATTATGCATATGGTGGATACTTTGGACTAAGAAGACTACCGCAAAGGTTCTCCAATGCGGATTTTATTGGCCCACTCTTTTTAGAGATGCTTTTGATTTTTGCAAAGCTTGTCCCGCCTGCTAGTCTTTTGGTTGTATCAATAAGAAGAACATGATGCCTCTCAACCCTATTTTAGTAGTTGAGATCTTTAATGTAAGTGGCATCAATTTCATGGGACCATTCCCTAATTCCTATTGGAATTTATACATAATTTTAGCCGTTGATTATGTTTCTAAATGGATAGAAGCCATACCTTGTAAATCTAATGACCACAAAGAGGTGGTCTAATTTCTCAAAGAAAATATTTTTTTCTCTTTGGTACACCACGCGCAATAATTAGTGATAAAGGTACTCATTTTTGTAATGGTCCTTTTGAGGTCTTAATAAAAAAGTATAGGATCACCCATAAATTATCTATCCCTTATCACCCCCAAACTAGTGGCCAAGTGGAGGTGTCTAATAGGTAGATCAAACAAATCTTGAAGAAAACTGTTAATCTCAACCATAAGGATTGGTCCCTTGGGCTCATTGATGCCTTGTGGGCCCATCGGACTGCATTCAAGACCAACCTTGGTCAGTCTCCCTACCGTTTGGTGTATGAGAAAGTTTGTCACTTACCAGTTGAGTTGGAGCATAAGGCCTTTTAGGCCATCAAGAAGCTCAACTTTGATTTATCTAATGCGAGAATTCATCGTAGGCTCCTACTATCTGAGTTAGAGAAAATTAGGAATGATGCCTATGAAAGTTCTAGGATTTACAAGGAAAAGACCAAAGCCTTCATGATAAACACATTCTTCGTAAATGTTTTACAATTGTTGATAAGGTCTTATTGTACAACTCTCGATTGCATCTTTTCCCTGGTAAACTTAGATCCCGATGGGATGGCTCGTTTATTGTCCATAATGTATATCCCCATGGGGTTGTGAAGATTCTGAATCCAGGAACAAGGGTAATTTTGAAGGTTAATGGTCAGCGTTTAAAACCGATCCTCGAGTTTTCTATTACTAGTAGTGAAGAGGTCATGGATCTCTATGAACCACTGTACACAGATGATTGACTTTACCCAGGTATGACTCCCTTGCATTGTCTTTGCTTTTAATTCTTGCCATGCACTGAGGACATTGTCTTTGCTTTTAATTCTTACCATGCACTGAGGACATTGCATGACTTGAGTGTGGGGGAGGAAAACCAGTTTCTTTTTTTTTTTTCTTTGCTTGTTTTTTCTTTTGATTTTGAGCTCGCTAAGGATGAAATCCTACTTTGGCTTTTGGCTAATGATCATACCATTCGGTTGCTTGATATATGAAAATAAAAGTTTTGATTAAGGTACCCATTTTGAATGTATAAAAACCCTATTGAGGAGAAAGAAACAAGCCTGTGTCTTAAGATGGGACTTTCTTTTGAAAAATAAGTAACCCCTGTTTTATGATTTTGGACCATATGTAAGTCTGCGGGTTCCTTATACTTTTGATTTGGAGTTGAAACTTTCTTTTTAATTTAGCATGAGTTGACAAATGCACAATTTTCAATGAAGTGTAAAATATGGTATAAAGAAGAGTAAGAGTTGATTCCCTTGGAACTAGACAAGGCATTGCGCCTCATGAAGCGTGGTGTCTTGATCGAAATTCCCAGGGATGAAACTTCTAAAAGAACTCCAGCATCACTGTCTTTGTCGGCATATGCAAAAAGTGAAGCTACATAGTAACTTGGGTATTTGGTGTTTGCTCCACCATGTCATTTAGGCCAAAAGTAGTGGAGTAGAATAGAATTTATTAAGCAAAAAAAGGAGAAAAAAATGTGCATATGTCATTAATGCTTGGTAACATGTTTGGTCAAAAACACTCCAACGCCTAAGTCATTGATTCCCTATTTCTTTACAAGTGGTTTTGCCTTAAGATAAGGATATTTTGGAAGAGACGAGATGAGTTCCAAATTAAGAAATATGTTAGTACCTGGAATTAATATGGGGTAATAAAAGCTCAAGTGTGGGGGTCCCTTGTAAGAGGAATTATCTTTGCTCTGGATCAGTATGGCCCTTACCTTTTAGCCAAGATTAAGATTTGTTTATTCTGAATTTTGGATGTATATTCAATAGAAACACCCACGAGAAACAACTAGTCCACTAGAGGTGACCTAGGGGTTTAAAAGCTTGTCGCACATGCTATGTGTAACCGTGATTCCTACGAAAGTGAATTAGGTTTTTTGTTTTTATTCATTTTCTTTTTATTTTTCTCGAGGACTAGGAAAGTCTATGTGTGGGGAAATTCTGATGAGCACATTTATGTGTAAAATCTAGGGTATTAAAACATGCATTTTACATATTTAGAATGGAGCTACCTTGGGTTTTATTCTCTTTTTGCAGGTTTTATATTTTCCAAGCCTTAAGGACTATCGGGTGCTATATCTTCAATTTTACATATAAAGAAGTCCTGTTTCTTTTCATGGTTATGAAAATGATAAAATTCTAAGCAAGATGAACGTTTTCAATTAAAAGTACACATTCATTTGGTCACCCGTACAATTGATTATTCTTTTAGGGTCAGAAAAAGAATAATGGATCAGAACTGAACCGAGATGTAGAACCAGCCCGTTTGCAGTTGTCACAGAGGTACAAGGATCGATAAATGATGAGCACATTTATGTGTGAAATCTAGGGTAGTAAAACATGCGTTTTACATATTTAGAATGGAGCTACCTTGGGTTTTACTCTCTTTTTGCAAGTTTTATATTTTCAAGGTCTTAAGGACTATCGGGCGCTATATCTTCAATTTTACACGTAAAAATGTCCTATTTCTTTTCATGGTTAGAAAGAGAACAAAATTCTGAGCAAGATGGACGTGTTCAATTAAAAGTACACATTCGTTTGGTCACCGGTACAAATGATTATTCTTTTCGGGCCAGAAAAAGAATAATGGATTAGAACTAAACCGAGATGCAGAACCAGCCCATTTGCAGTTGTCCCAGAGGTACAAGGAATATTCCAAATGCCAACAAGGATCGATGGACCACATCCTTAAGTGATTGAAGATTCATTTTTGATAACAACAATTACCTACTGTAGTTGGTGAGCTATGGTGTGCAAAATTTCCTTACTCACCAAGAGGTCTCAAGTTCGAATCTCATGGTTGTTTTTTTTTTAGAGAATTTTGTTGAAGATTTCCTGCTTTTCACTCACTTAAAGTACTAAAGGCATGGAGGGGATTTCCACATCAAATTAGAAGCAAGGAAAATTGTGGAAGGGTTCCAAGAAGAGAAGAAAAAAAAAAGGAAAGAAAAAAAAAAAGGAGAAATAAAGATTGTCCAAATCTTCTCTCTCCTCCACATCATCACCAAAAGATTGTCCAAATCATACAAAGCAAGAAGGAAAATCGTCCCTTGGAGGGAGAAAAATAAGAGAAATAAATTAGAAAAAAAAATGAAAGAAAATAAGCAAACAAATTATAGGAAATTTCTCAAAGTTTATTTCTCTCTTCTCTCTCCTCCACCTTAGCACTTTTGGTCTCAAAAGACCTCACAACCAATTGTGGGTTTCTCCCTTTTAGGAAAGAGAAATTTGTTATCCTACCTTCCCATTCCCTATAAATACAACTCATGTAAGAGGAGGGGAGACAATTCATTCTTCTTTTAGGTTTTTTTAGTTGCTCCCTCTTTCTCTTGCTCTCTCTTTAGTTTTAGTTCTTCTTTATCTTTTCTTTAATCACTTTTGTAATAGTTTTTTTTTTTTATTTCAATTAATGCAAGCACTCTTTTATTTTTATTCAGCCCTTTTATGTTTATGATTTATGCAATTGAGTTGTAATTTTTTAAGTTATAGTTCTAGGCTTAGATCTAGGTGACAAGATCACGAGCTGTGGAGCAATTTTTTTTTCAAGATTTGTTTTCTCTAGTACTAGAAATTTTAGATTTGGTTTATTCTAGATCTGATTTTTAGTACTGGTAGTATCTCCAATCGATCAAGTTTTTAGTTCAAGGGTTGAAGTTCATGTAAGTAGGCTCCCTCAGTAGTCTTCTCTCCCCCCCTCTCATTCCCTCTTCTGACTACCCTTTCTTCCTTAATTTAGGATTTTAATTTCAGTCATTACATTATTGCAATCCCTTTCCCCCAAGGTTCATGGCTGGTGTATGTGTTGGTTTTGACCCTCTTAGCTATAGAACCATCAATTTATTGCTTTTATTTTAATTATCTCCCTTTCCTTAAAGCCAAGTAGAGTAACCCTTGTAAGAGTGACTCTCTGGTCAAGTAGGGAAGCTTATATTATGATGCATCCCTCGGGCTAAGTAGAGAAACCTACTTGTGAGTCTCTCTCTAGCTTTCTCCCCTTTCTTTTATTTTATTTTTATTTCAGCATTTTTTCCTTTTTTTTTAATTGTGTGGGTTGTTTATTTTCAGTTATTTATTTATTTAATTTTAATTGCGTGGCTTACGTCTTTAAATTCTTAGATGACAAATGGTTAGGACGTTATTTTAGATACATATGTTTAGGACGGTAATTAGAATTAGATCACAACCATTAATTGGTTCACTTTCGCATTATTAAAAGAAATAAAAAAAATAAAGTGGCTGCTCTCCCTATGTTCGACCTGTAGCTAGACTGATCTGTATGCTTGTGGTTATATTTTAAATCTCAAACAAGTTTTTGGCGCCGTTGCCGGGGAGACAGTTCTATGTTATTTTTCGCTTTCTTTTGGTAAATCGGAGTGTTTTGTTTGCTTTGTTTTGTTTTTTCTTTTCTTTTATTGAATTTCTGAGAAGAACAACTTGCAATAATAGTTGTATCGGTGGAGGTCGCCATGCCTCACAGTATGATAAAGATAGGTTTCACCTGTAGCAGTACCTCAGGAATTGACCTGAGCAACCTCGAATCCCTACCGGTAAGCTCCCAAAAAGCCAAAAAAAAAATCAAAAAAATCAAAAAATCATTAAAAAAAAATTTTCTATCCATTCTTTTGTGCTTGTCTTACTTTAGTTGTGGGTAGTTTTCTATTGCATGAGTGTTAAATGAGTACGTAATACTAAGAATCGATTAGAAAGAAGAGATCCAACAAGTAGTGACCCTATACGTTTGCTCTCTTTAAAACCCTTCAATATGAGAGACCAACAGCAAAACCCTTCACCTAAATCTTTGAAAGATAGGTTCTACCCTGCTAGAACAGCCCAACCTTCCTGCATAGTTCTACCACAAGCCCAAGGCAATAATTTTGAACTCAAATCTCAATACATCACTATGTTGCCCCACTTCCATGGGTTGACCTCTGAGGATGCATACCTATTTCTAAGGGAATTTGAAGAGGTATGTGTTCTAATTAAGATCCAACAGCTTTCTGATGATACTGTTAAGCTTAGGTTCATCACTTTTGCATTGAAAACCAAGCTAAGAAGTGGTTGTATGGGTTACCCACAAATTCTATAACCTCATGGGAACAGTTCACAGTTATTTTCCTTAAGAAGTTTTTCGCAACTCACAAAACCAATAAGCTTAGAAGTGATATCCTTCAGTTTAGGCAAAAGCCTAGTGAGTCATTTTCCAAACTTATGGAGAGATTTAAGGATCTACTCCAAGAATGCCCTCACCATGGCCTAGACCTATGGCATTTATGTCAAATAATTTATGAGGATATTGATTACCCAACTAAACAAATGATAGAGTCTATCTGCCCTGAGGGATTCACATCCTTTACAGATGAAGGAAATGCATAGGAATTCTTACTTGACTTAGCTGACAAAACCCGTGAGTGGAAATCCACCCAAGAGAGTGAAACAACCATAGGAGGGAAATGATATTTTGTGGATGGGATGGAAGCAAAGGAAGCCCATTTGGATAGCCTAATCAAGAGGATTGAGGTTATTGTTCCTAGAGAGCCATCATCAGTCAATTTGGTTAAGATTTATGCTTGATGCCAGTCCCCTGGACATGTCATAGAAGAATGCCCCAACACTTCTAGGGGCACTTCTAATGATAGTGTTAATGCCTTATACCAGAATAATCCATACAGTAACACCTACAATCCAGGATGGAGAAATCACCCAAATTTCTCTTAGAATCAGAGCAACCAAGCAGTGCCTTCCAATTTTCATAATCAAGGTCAACCTGGACCCCAAAGGCCTCCCTTTGCACAACAATTTTTTTTCCAAAATACTTTTCCTAGGTCAAATGCAGGACCTCAGGCTAGTTTTCCTAAGGCCCCTCTCCTATCATCTTATCAGCAACCCCCTGGGTTTATCAACACTGGAGAGGCAAGTAGAATAAGTGACTTGAAAAAAAATATGGCCCTCCTCATGACAAGCCATCAAAATCTTATGAGAGAACTTACCCAAGTTGTCTCAATTATGCGTGAGAGGGAGAAGGGAACTTTACCCAGTCAACCAAAGCCTAGCCCTAGGCATCATCAGCTTGTTAGTTCACAAACACTAAGTAATGCACCACTGAATATAGTACAAGATCAGACCCAACAAGGGCCCTCTAACCAATGTAATGTTGTTTATGCCCTTAGAAGTGGTAGAGAGTACCAATAGAGCGTTCCTAAATCTTCCTCATCTATTACTCCTGTTAACTCTCCTTCAGTTGAGGATACAAGGGTGCCTCTTGTTCCAGGTTCGTCTGATGAACCTAAAGATTTTTCTAAAACTAAAGATGATTTGGTTGAGGAAATCAAAAATGATTCTCCTGAACAGGGGCAAATCCCTAACAGTCCTTATGTTCATCATGTCCCATTTCCTAATCATTTGGTAAACAAAAGGAAGACTGCTTCCATGGACAAAATTTTAGAAGTCTTCAAAAAGGTAGAAGTGAACATCTCTCTTTTGGATGCCATATCCCAGATCCCTGCCTATGCAAAGGTACTGAAAGATTTGTGTACTCACAAACGTATCACTAGTGTGCCCAAAAAGGCGTTCTTTGCAGGTAGCATTAGTTCCATAATTACTCAGCCTATAGTAGCCAAGTATAAGAATCCAAGGAGCCCTACCATAGCTTGTGTCATAGGCAACACCTACATTGAGCATGCCTTACGTGACCTTGTCGCAAGTGTGAATCTTTTACCTTACTATGTGTACAAGTAACTTGGATTGGGAGAATTGAAAGCCACTGGAACTACTCTTCAGTTGGCAGATAGGTCTATTAAAATTCCTAAAGGGATGGTTGAGGATGTCTTACTAAAGGTGGGGGAATTTATTTTTCCTGTTGATTTCATTGTGTTAGACACTAAGCCCTTCTCAACCAAGGATGAGATCCCAATAAGTTTAGAAAGACCATTCTTGGCTACCAGTAATACATTAGTCAATTACAGGAATGGTTTCCTGAGGTTATCTTTTGGTAACCAAACTATTGAGTTTAACATGTTTAGGATTGGCAAGCAACCACATATGGAAGAAGAGATCAATATGCTTGAGGATTTTCTGTATTTTTCTGATGATTTAGTTACCAACTTTGATATTGATTTTGATTCAGAATTCCAAGAGTGTATGGATGAGTTGGATGATGACAGTGAAAATTTCTTTTCTAAAGTCTTGAGTCTTCACACACTTGTGGAGCCCCCTTAGGACCCCTTTCCAATTCCATTCCCAAACCGTCCATAGTTGAGCCCCAGAAGCTAGATCTTAAGGAGTTGCCATCTAATTTGAGATATACTTTCCTAGGGCCTGACCAGACTCTTCCTGTAATAATTTCTTCAAATTTGACTTCTAGCCAGGAAGAGGAGTTACTTATAAAGTGTTAAAAGATAATAAGGAAGCCCTAGGTTGGACCATGGCTGATATCAAGGGTATAAGCCCTTCCATTGTGCAACATCATATACATTTTATGGAAGATTCCAAACCATCCACGGAATCCCAAAGAAGAGCTAACCCAGTGATGATGAAAACCATTAAGAAAGAGATCCTAAAGTGCTTGGATCATGGAATAATTTATCCCATTTCTGACAACTAATGGGTAAGCCCAGTTCACGTAGTGCCTAAGAAGTCTGGTGTGACTATAGTCCTAATGCCAATAATGAGTTGATCCATACCCGTGTCCAAACAGGATGGCATGTGTGCATTGACTACAAGAAACTTAATGTGGCAACCTGAAAAGACCACTTCCCATTGCCATTCATTGATCAGATGTTAGAGAGGTTAGCTGGACATGAATACTATTGTTTTCTTGATGGATATTCTGGCTATAACCAAATCCCAATTGCTTTAGAGGACCAACATAAGACCACTTTTACTTGCCCATATGGAACATTTGCTTACAGGCGTATGCCCTTTGGGCTTTGCAATGCCCCTGCTACGTTCCAACGATGCATAATGAGCATTTTTTCTGACATGGTCGAAAAATTCTTAGAAGTATTTATGGATGACTTTTTAATTCATGGGAATTCCTATTCTGAATATCTTCATCATCTTTCCCTAGTTTTGAAAAGGTGCATATCTAAGAATTTGGTCTTAAATTGGGAGAAATGCCATTTTATGGTTAAATCTGGTATTGTTTTAGGCCATGTAATATCCAAGGAGGGAATTAAGGTAGATAGAGCCAAAGTAGATTTAATTGATAATTTACCACCTCCTCAATCTATTAAGGATGTCCGATCTTTTTTAGGGCATGCAGGCTTCTATAGAAGGTTTATTAAGAACTTTAGTCAGTTAGCCCGACCTCTCACTTCATTACTTGCCAAAGATCAAACTTTTGAGTTTTCTAAAGAGTGCCTAGAATCCTTCAAACAACTTAAGAAGGAGTTGACCAATGCACCCATTGTTCAACCACCTGTTTGGATTGAACCTTTTGAACTGATGTGTGATGCTTCGGATTTTGCCATAGGAACATTTTTGGGTCAAAGGATTAATAAGTTGCCCACTGTCATTTATTATGCTAGTAGGACCTTAAATGATGCACAACTCAATTATACAACCACTGAAAAAGAATTTTTAGCGGTTGTGTTTGCATTAGAAAAGTTTCGGTCTTACTTAGTTGGTTCATATGTGGTGGTATATACTGATCATTCTTCTCTCAAATACTTAGTTCAGAAGAAGGATGCCAAAGCCCGTCTCATTAGGTGGGTTTTACTTTTGCAAGAGTTTGATTTAGAAATTAGGGATAAAAAAGAAGTTGAAAACCTAGTTGCAGACCATTTATCCCGGCTTCCCAATTCCTTGACTGTCGATTCTCCAGTCAACGAGAACTTTCCAGATGAACAGTTATTTACAGTGTCCAGTGAACCATGATTTGCTAACATTGTCAACTTCTTAGTTTCAGGTGTGACTCCGGATCATTGGTCCACCCAAGATACAGATTTCATTCCCAAGTTAAGCACTTTTTCTAGGATGATCCTTATTTGTTTAAGATATGTCCGGATTAGATTATCCGACGATGTGTTCCTGATCATGAGCAACATTCTGTTATCTCTTTTTGTCATGATCATGCATGTGGTGGACACTTTGGACCTAAGAAGTCTACCGCAAAGGTTCTCCAATGCGGATTTTATTGGCCCACTCTTTTTAGAGATGCTTTTGATTTTTGCAAGGTTTGTCCCGCCTGTCAGTCTTTTGGCCGTATCAATAAGAGGAACATAATGCCTCTCAACCCTATTTTAGTAGTTGAGATCTTTGATGTATGGGGCATCGATTTTATGGGACCATTTCCTAATTCCTTTGGAAATTTGTACATACTTTTGACCATTGATTATGTTTCTAAATGGATAGAGGTCATACCTTGTAAATATAATGACCACAAAGTGGTGGTCCAGTTTCTCAAAGAGAACATTTTTTCCCGCTTTGGTGCATCACGTGCAATAATTAGTGATAGCGGTACTCATTTTTGTAATCGGCCTTTTGAGGCCTTAATAAAAAAGTATAGGATCACCCATAAGTTATCTACCCTTTATCACCCCCAAACTAATGGTCAAGTGGAGGTGTCTAATAGGCAGATCAAACAAATCTTGGAAAAAACTATTAATCCCAACCGTAAGGATTGGTCCCTTAGGCTCATTGATGCCTTGTAAGCCCATCAGACTGCATTCAAGACCAACCTTGGTCAGTCTCCCTACCGTTTGGTGTATGGGAAAGTTTGTCACTTACCAATTGAGTTGGAGTATAAAGCCTTTTGGGTCATCAAGAAACTCAACTTTGATTTGTCTGATGCAGGAATTCACCGTAGGCTCCAACTATCTGAGTTGGAGGAACTTAGGAATGATGCCTATGAAAGTTCTAGGATTTACAAGGAAAAGACCAAAGCTTTCCATGATAAGCACATTCTGCGCAAATCTTTTGCAATTGGTGATAAGGGCTTATTGTACAACTTTTGATTGCATCTTTTTTCTGGTAAACTTAGATCCCGATGGGGTGGTCATTTTATTGTCCATAATGTATATCCCTATGGAGCTGTGGAGATTTTGAATCCAGGAACAGGGATAATTTCGAAGGTTAATGGTTAGCGTTTGAAACCGTTCCTTGAGTTTCCTAATACTAATAGTGAAGAGGTCATGGATCTCCATTAACCTCTTTACACTGATGACTAACTTTTAATCAGGTATGACCCCCTTGCATTGTCTTTGCTTTTAATTCTTTCCATGCATTGAGGACATTGCATGACTTAAGTGTGGGGAAGGGAAGTCAGTTTTTGTTTTTTCACTTTGTTTTGTTTGTTTTTCTTTTTATTTTTGAGTTTGCTAAGGATGAAGTCCTACTTTGGCTTTTGGCTAATGATCATACCATTCGGTTGCTTAATGTATGAAAATAAAAGTTTTGATTAAGGTACCCATTTTGAACGTATAAAAACCCTGTTGAGAATAAAGAAACAAGTCTGTGTCTTGAGATGGAACTTTCTTTTGAAAAATAAGAGCCCCCTGTTTTATGGTGATGGACCATATGTAAGTCTGTGGGTTCCTTGTACTTTTGATTTGGAGTTGAGACCTTCTTTTTAATTTGGCGTGGGTTGACAAATGCACAATTTTAAATGAAATGTGAAATGTGGTATAAAGAATAATAAGAGTTGATTCCCTTGGAACTAGACAGGTCATTGTGCCTCAGGAAGCATGGTGTCTTGATTGAAATTCCTTGGGAGGAAATTTCTGAAGAAATTCTAGCATCACTGTCTTTGTGGGTATATGCAAAAAGCGAAGCTACATAGTAACTTGGGTGTCTGGTGTTTGCTCCACCATGTCATTCAGGCCAAAAGTAGTGGAGTAGAATAGAGTTTATTAAGCAAAAAAAAAAAAAAGGAGAAAAAAATGTGCAAATGTCATTAATGTTTGGTAACATGTTTGGTCAAAAACACTCCAACACCTTAGTCATTGGTTCTCTATTTTTTCACAAGTGGTTTTTCCTTAAGATAAGGATGTTTTGGAAGAGACAAAGTGAGTTCCAAATTAAGAAATATGCTAGTGCCTAGAATTGATAAAGGGTAATAAAAGTTCAAGTGTGGGGGTCCCTTGTATGAGAAATTATCTTTGCTCCGGATCGGTATGACCCTTACCTTTAGCCAAGGTTGGGATTTGTTTACTCTGAATTTTGGGTGTATATTCACTGTAAACACCCACGAGACACAACTCATCCACTAGGGGTGACCTAGGGGTTTAAAGGTTTGTTGCACATGCTAAGTGCAACCGTGATTCCTATGAAAGTGAGTTAGGTTTTTTGTCTTTATTCTTTTTCTTTTTGTTTTGCTCGAGGACTAGCAAAGTCTAAGTGTGGGGGAATTCTGATGAGCACATTTATGTGTGAAATCTAGGGTAGTAAAACATGCATTTTACATATTTAGAATTGAGCTACCTTGGGTTTTACTCTCTTTTTGCAGGTTTTATATTTTTAAGGCCTTAAGGAATATCGGGCGCTATATCTTCAATTTTACACGTAAAGATGTCTTATTTCTTTTCATGGTTGTTAAGAAGATGAAATTCTGAGCAAGATGGACGTATTCAATTAAAAGTACACATTCGTTTGGTCACCGGTACAAATGATTATTCTTTTCGGGCCAGAAAAAGAATAATAGATTAGAACTAAACCGAGATGCAGAACCAGCCCATTTGCAGTTATCCCATAGGTACAAGGAATATTTCAAATGCCAACAAGGATCGATGGACCACATCCTTAAGTGATTGAAGATTCGTTTTTGATAACAACAATTACCTAGTGTAGTTGGTGAGCTATGGTGTGCAAAATTTCCTTGCTCACCAAGAGGTCTCAAGTTCGAATCTCATGATTGTTTTTTTTTAGAGAATTTTGTTGAAGATTTCCTGCTTTTCACTCACTTAAAGTACTAAAGGCATGGAGGGGATTTCCACATCAAATTAGAAGCAAGGAAAATTGTGGAAGGGTTCCAAGAAGAGAAGAAAAAAAAAAAGGAAAGAAAAAAAAAAGGAGAAATAAAGATTGTCCAAATCTTCTCTCTCCTCCACATCATCACCAAAAGATTGTCCAAATCACACAAAGCAAGAAGGAAAATCCTCCCTTGGAGGGAGAAAAAGAAGAGAAATAAATTAGAAAAAAAAAAAGGAAAGAAAATAAGCAAACAAATTATAGGAAATTTCTCAATGTTTATTTCTCTCTTCTCTTTCCTCCACCTTAGCACTTTTGGTCTCAAAAGACCTCACAACCAATTGTGGGTTTCTCCCTTTTAGGAAAGAGAAATTTGTTATCCTACCTTCCCATTCCCTATAAATACAACTCATGTAAGAGGAGGGGAGACAATTCATTCTTCTTTTAGGTTTTTTTAGTTGCTCCCTCTTTCTCTTGCTCTCTCTTTAGTTTTAGTTCTTCTTTATCTTTTCTTTAATCACTTTTGTAATAGTTTTTTTTTTATTTCAATTAATGCAAGCACTCTTTTATTTTTATTCAGCCCTTTTATGTTTATGATTTATGCAATTGAGTTGTAATTTTTTAAGTTATAGTTCTAGGCTTAGATCTAGGTGACAAGATCACGAGCCGTGGAGCAATTTTTTTTTCAAGATTTGTTTTCTCTAGTACTAGAAATTTCAGATTTGATTTATTCTAGATCTGGTTTTTAGTACTGGTAGTATCTCCAATCGATCAAGTTTTTAGTTCAAGGGTTGAAGTTCATGTAAGTAGGCTCCCTCAGTAGTCTTCTCTCCCCCCCTCTCATTCCCTCTTCTGACTACCCTTTCTTTCTTAATTTAGGATTTTAATTTCAGTCCTTACATTATTGCTATCCCTTTCCCCCAAGGTTCATGGTTGGTGTATGTGTTAGCTTTGCCCCTCCTGGCCATAGAATCATCAATTTATTGCTTTTATTTTAATTGTCTCCCTTTCTCTAAAGCCAAGTAGAGTAACCCTTGTAAAAGTGACTCTCTGGTCAAGTAGGGAAGCTCATATTATGATGCATCCCTCGGGCTAAGTAGAGAAACCTACTTGTGAGTCTCTCTCTAGCTTTCTCCCCTTTCTTTTATTTTATTTTTATTTCAGCATTTTTTTCTTTTTTTTTTAATTACGTGGGTTGTTTATTTTTAGTTATTTATTTATTTAATTTTAATTGCATGGCCTGCGTCTTTAAATTCTTAGATGACGAATGGTTAGGACGTTATTTTAGATACATATGTTTAGGACGGTAATTAGAATTAGATCCCAACCATTAATTGGTTCACTTTCGTATTATCAAAAGAAAAAAATAAATAAAGTTGCTACTCTCTATGTGTTCGATCCGTAGCTACATTGTTCTGTATGCTTGCGGTTACATTTTAAATCTCAAACAATGAACAACACCCTTAAGTGATTGAAGATTCATTTTTTGTAACAACAACTAGCTAACGTAGTTGGTGAGTTGTGGTGTGCAAAATCACTTCTTTAGTAAGAGGTCTCAAGTTCAAACTTCTTGGTTGCTATTTTTTGTGGAGGTTTTTTTTGAAATATTTTCTCTCCTACTCATCACTCAAAGGAGGTCGGCTAAAGGGTTTCTTACGCAAGAGGAGAGAGAAATAAGGAAATAAAAGAGAAAAATAGAAAAAAAAAAAGGAGAAAAAATAGGAAAGGAAAAAATAAAAGAAAAATCGTCCAAGAGGCTGCCCACATTTGAAGAAGAGAGAGAAAAAAAAAGAAGGAAAAATGAAGCAAAATCGTTGGAGATTCCCTACTTCCTACGATTCTCTCTTTTCTCTCTCCTTCACCTCACCAAAAAATCGTCCAAGGGGATCCACCCTTGGACGTCCTCCTCTCTCTCCTAGTCACTATAAAAGGGAGTCCACAAAACCCTAAAGGGTGGTCCCTCTCTTCCTCTCTACTTTTCTCTTCTTAAGTTTTTTTAGTAGTTCTTTCTCTCTTTCTCTAGTTCTAGTTCTAGGTTTATGCTTTAAACACTTTTGTAAGTTCTTTTTATTCAATTAACGCAAGTATTTTTGTTTTTGATTCAGTCTCTTATTTTTATTGTTTAAGCAATTGAAGTTGTAATTTTCAAGTTCTAGTTCTAGGCTTAGTTCTAGGTGACAAGAACAAGCTATGGAGCATGTCCCTTAAGTTCAATTTTTTTCTTTAGATTTGTTTTCTCTAATACTAGAAATTTCAGATTTGGTTTATTCCAGATCTGGTTTTTAGTACTGGTAGTATCTCAAATCGATCAAGTTTTTAGTTCAAGGGTTGAAGTTTAAGTAAGTAGGCTCCTTCAGTAGTCCTCTCACCCCCCCTCTCATTCCCTCTTCTGACTACCTTTTCTTTCTTAATTTAGGATTTTAATTTCAGCCGTTACATTATTGCTTTCCCTTTCCCCCAAGGTTCATGGCCAGTGTATATGTTGGCTTTGCCCCTCCTAACCATAGAACCATCATTTTATTGTTTTTATTTTAATTGCCTCCCTTTCCCTAAAGCCAACTAAAGTAACCTTTGTAAGAGTGACTCTCTGGTTAAGTAGAGAAGCTCATATTATGATGCATCCCTCAGGCTAAGTAGAGAAGCATACTTGTGAGCCTCTCTAGCTTTATCCCCTTTCTTTTGCTTTATTTTTATTTCAGTATTTTTTTTCCTTCATAGCTTTTAATTATGTGAGGTGTTTATTTTTAGTTATTTATTTATTTATTTTTAATTGCGTGGCTTACGTATTTAAATTCTTAGATGAAGAATGATTAGGACGTTATTTTAGATACATATGTTTACGACAGTAGATGGGATATGGCCTACGGTTTTAACAAGAGGTGATAAGCTCTTGCAAAAGGCATTATGGACTGAATTTAAGAAAGTGCATTTTGCTTTGAAGAAGCCACTAGGAATTACAGAGAAGCCCTATGAATCTGCACAAACTAAAGAAGGTGGCAAAGCTGCCACTGAGAAGGGGAAGATTGTGAATGCATAAATGAGGGGATTTAAGGGAGACAACAGAAGAAAAGAGAATGAGATAAAAGGGTAGAATGTAGAGCTTTATATGACACTTCTGGAAAATTCTTAATGCTCTGTCACCAGATCTACTCAAATGAGCTGCGGTCTTCTGCTGCTAACGGTTTACTCTCCCAGCTAAGGTCATCTGAGAGAGTTTGGAAGAAAATGGGTTCTTTTTAAAGTTTAAGTATAAGGGTAAAAGGGACATTTCTCACTTTCAGTTAACGGTGTTACAAATTAGGGGTGCGGTAGACATTATTTTCATTTCTAGGGGTTACTCCAAGTTAGTTTCAAATTTAGGGGTGGTATTGGATAATTTCCCAAAAAAATAAAAGAAATCATCGATTTTGGGTGAAAAGTTGAAATCATCCTTTTCAATGGAGACTTCTAATGTCAATGGTCTTCGGAATCCACTGCTCTTCCAACATTGGATGATGAACTTGTTTTTTTGTGTTCATATTTTTGGGTTTTGATCCATGTGATTCAATCTTGTGTTCTCCAAGGTTCAAAGTTCGAAGGCTAGTGAAGATTGATCACCTTGGGCGGTGATGGGCCATTGAAACCTGTAAATTTTGTTGAACCCGCAAGGGATTTTACCCAAATCTTGACTTTGGCTATGGTTTTTTTTTTTTTAATGTTCACGGCCAGTAGCCTTTGTCAATGTCGCTAAGAACGACGATAATCCCGAAACCATTAAGTTTCTTTACTTCTTCTGGCTGTGTTTTTTCCTTATCATATAAACTCTGTACAACGGCGGCTATTTTGGTTTCAAGAGGAAAAGAGGAAAGGAGTAATGTTAGTTAAAACGCGTTTAAAAGCGTCTAAAACGTGTTTTGCCGCATGCCTTTATGCAATGTGGGAAAAAAGGGGAATGGCCGAACAAACCATTTAAAACACGTTTTAAACGTGCGTTTAAAACACGTTTTAAACGTGCGTTTAAAACACGTATGCATATTTTAAGGGTAAAATAGGAATTTTTCATACTAATTAGAGAGAGAAAGAAAAAAAAAAACCAAAACAAAACAAAATGTCAAAACCCATTCGATAGGGTTTTTTCCCCAATCCTCTTATTCCTTATTTTCTCTTAACCCTTCTTCTTTGTCGGTCAATCGAAGAAATCAGAGATTCAGAGTCTTACACTCCATTCCTCCTAAAGCTTCTTCTCCGTCAGTCCTCAGAATCAGAGAAAAGAAGAAGAAGAGGCAACTCGCAATGCAAGTCGCAAGACTCACAACTCGCAAGTCGATCAAAGAAGATGGAGGCAGTAGCAGTAGTAGGTCATCGGGCGTCGACAGCAGCCAATCGAAGGAAACCCTCTTCTTCTACCTCTGACTCAGTCCTCACCACAGTGTAGCCAGTTAGAAATCAGACAGTAGGCTACTAGCAGGCCGTCAACTGCAGTCTCAGAGTAGCGGACTAGCGGACTCTGTAATTTAGATAGTAGCAGGTTGCCATCTGAAATTTGTGTGTATGTGTCTCTTTTTTTTTTTTTTTTTTTTTTAATTCTTCTTCTTTTTGGTTTTCTTTAGATGTTCATATTTTTAAGATGAGCACAATGATACTTTCATCGATCAACTATTGGGATAAATTGACTGTAATAACAGAAAAGGAAGAGGCAACCCTTTAACAATAATCTACCTATAAGCTTTAACAGAGAGAGCTTATTCTAAAATGGCTTGAATAGATAATTAGTCCAAAATGTGTTCTTGGGAAATTGCCAACAATGTAGCCATATATTTCCAAGTAGACAATGGAATTCTTAGACCATTTACCATGGCTTTTATGCATGTGGAATTGTGGATACATTTGTTTCAGGTTGTGTTGTTGAGGGTGATCTTGTTCATGAATCATGACCATTTTCAGATTTCTTTTTTCTTTTTCGGCGAGCAAAGTGTACCCTTAGGTTGATTGAGGAAAAAGCAAATCGGTTACAAATAAATTGTAGGTATGCAGGTAATAATCTCTCAAATTACATGAGTATACTACCCTTTTTTTGGTTTTCTTTTTTTGAAAACTACACGTTTAATACTCGTACCATTCGTTTTCATCCATTTGACGTTTTTTTTTTTTTAACCATTTTTTTTATCATACTATTCATCGTTTTTATCTATTTAAAATCCATACCGTACGTCTCTATTTTTTTATCATTCCCATTTTAACTAACAGTGAAGAGGAGTAGGGATGCATGATTGATGATGATAGACCCAACTTGGGTCTATCAACTTTTAAGTTGAAAAGTTTGTAAAATCTAATGGGCTCAGCCCAGAGACGTTTCATATTAATATGTTTTTCTTAAAAACTTATGGGCCAAGCCCATCTTCATTTAAATATAATGGGTTCAAGCCCATGAGCATAATGTTAAATAGGCTGACCTGAACTATATCAAACTGGGGTTGGTAAACCGAATCAAGATTAAGACCACATTTACTAATTAATGACTTTATGGTTCCATTACATTACAAATATTGACCACTCAAACTCAAGCATGGTTATGGTTTAGATGAATTCTATAGCAGATTAAATAATCAACCATTGCTTTTGTTCATTGTATTAGCTAAGAGGGTATGGAACTGACAGATTTTTTTTTTTTTACATTAAAAAAAATTAGCTCAATAATGTGTAAGTGATGATTAAGTTGATTATGACCATTATTTTTTATTAGAGATTTCAGTGGTCGACCTAATAAATTTAAGTATGTAATGGGCCTATATTAAGATAATATTAATGTTGTTGTCTATATTCACATTTGAGATGTTATAATGCAAAATCATCTTACGTTACTTGTACATGTTGGTGGTTTATTAAATATTTCTGTCATAGTTTCAATGAAATTCAGTTTTGAAGTCTAATAATTTGATAGACCATAAACAGTTTTTACAAGTGAAACCAAAATCATTTGATTTTCATTTATTGAAATGAATTTTGAAATCTGTTTATGCTATTGACTCGTATAACTGGTATTTTTATTGGGTCATCTGATCCCTACTCTCTTGTATTAGTAGGAGAACAAAATATTATCCTATTATGGGTGATAGATGTATTATACATGTTTTATTATGTGCACAATGCTATTCGTTTTCATAAACTTTAAATTAACTTGTAGTACTTCGATGTTTTCTTCGATGCCATATTTATCATCCATGACATCCAGTTTCATCGCGAGACACTTAATTATGAGTTTTGGTACTATTATGATTCAAAATATCACAAATGCATTGTTTAAGTAATACTTCTTTGAATTTATATTTTTTATATGTATTTATGATAAAGTCTAATTTTATTGAAAATTCATCGAAATAAAATAGATACATCGTACTTAAATGATTTAAATGAGCCCATTGAAATTTTAGTAGCTTATTGGTAAAGTCTATGAATATATTTATACTTAATATGGATCTAAGCTCATACTGCTTTTATTTGTTAATGATTTATTGTTATTTTGATCCAGTGAATTATTTGGTTCATGTGCCCCATCAGCCAATGAATTGTTAACAAACCGAAATTAAAAGGCTTAATTGTGATTGGCTTAAAGTTTATGTGTTAATGTTTGTATTAGATATCAAAGTCATTTGGGCTGAAAGTTCAGACTTGTATACAATTTCGTATATCTAATGAATTATGAATAAAGTAACATGTTTCATGTGTTTTTTTACTATCATGAATAAATGTTATGAACTTTCATATTTAGCATGTTGTCATTATAGAAAATTACCATATTTAGATTTTTTTATTTATGATAATGACTGAAAGTACAACTGTCATACTAAGAATGTATTCACTTTGATAACTGCTAAATTATGGTGTTGTCATATTGACTATTAGGGTTTACAATGGGTTGCTTTTGTGGGCTTATGTTGAAATTTTTTTAATTAAATATTGAAATAGCTCATCTTATTGTTTGCACCCAAATTTAAACCCACGAGATTTGATAGTAATCCAAGTCTATAGGTTTTCATAACTTCAGCGATTACGCTTCCACTTAGTGGCTAGTTACTAAAATTGTGAAATTACTATTGATTATTCGGGATAGGTTGCAATGAATGAGACCATATAACGAATGATACGCTCTTGCCATCACAGGTGAGTCTTCATTTAGTCGATTTCGTTTGATAGTGTGAGGATGACGTTTTGGGCTTCATCCTTTGAAGATTCTTGTCTTGCCACCACAGGTGACAGAATCTTCAGAGTGGTGTTGTTTCGAGCGTCTCGCTTGCATGTGAAAAATTCTACTACGTGTTAGAAGATCTTGCCACCACAAGTGTGACCCCGATGACGTCGGATCTTTTCTCAGTTTCTGGTTTTCTACAATTATTGAAAACAATACTGGGATAAATCTGATTAATAGCCCAATTAATCAGATTTAATTATATTGTTGGGATGTTAATATGTCTTCTGTTCTTGTATATTGTATATTTTGGTAAATATGTATGATTAAATTTTTCAGCTTTGACTTTTCAATTATTTTCTATTAAAACTTTAAATGGGTCCAATTTTGGAGAATGGAATTGATCCTTTAATATTTCTCTAATTATTATAATAATAGATTTTAATCATAGATTGATGTACTTCCTAAGCCAGTGGTTGCTATTTTTGTTCAGACTAAGGTTCTTTATGAAATAGTGAGAGGAATCAAATAGGTTTATCTAAAAATCAATGGGAATAAGCTCATGAATCATAAATTTCTGTAAAACTATATTACTACGGATAAAATAATTATTTATCAAATAGTTAAGAGCTTGATTCCAAAAGTTTTTCAAGAGCATATCATTAATATGAGACTTTTTAGTTCTTTTTTTGTATTTTATTAGTGGGAGTTTTGCTCAATATGTTCAGTTGCATTTGACTTTTAGTTTTATTTTATATATATGATGCATTATTATTATTCTCAAGAAGATATATATGCATTTTTATTATGGCCATTTATATATATATATATATATATATATATACATTTATTTATTTGTCTCCTACAGAAAATTAAGGTTATATGTGATATATTTACCTCATTCGGTTTCTAAAGTTCCAGTCAATACACACACATCTAGTTGCTAGTAAAGCCTCGATTGATTGAGATCTGGTACTAGTGTATTGGGGCATTGAGAACCAGTTCCAATGAGTTTCTTTGATTGAAGGTTGAGCGTTTAGAAGACGCTTGTAATGAATGAGACCTTCGGCATCTGCCTCATAGGACTCATTTGGTTTCTGAACCTGGACCAATTTGAAAATAGGCATGATGATCACTATTGCATGTTATTTTCATACCACATTTTCATACTGTTTAGCCCAAATCGGTGAGGTTATAAGCACTTTGACGTGTTTGGTCCCATGTCACTTTAGATGTGATGATCAATATGCTTGGGTATTTGTAATTCTCATTCGGACCAAGACATTTGGTTTATGGTGCACTCCATTCAACACTATTTTATTTGTGGTCACATTCAGTTTATCTAAACGGGAGAGTCGTTTTAAATAAGTTTTAAAATCTAAAACTTATGACATATGCTGCCCAAGTGAGAGATTGTAAGATTTCCAATTAGGTGGGCTAGCATAATTGAAGATTTGTTTTCAAAACCGGTTTAGTGGTGTTGACTACAGATGGAGTAAGCAGAAATGATCCAATATGGTAAGTGATCTCTATGAAAATATTGGATTTTATTAGCATACCTTAATAGTATGAAATATATATTACTATGTGTAGACCTAAGGTATTGTTTCTTTAATGGGGAGGAAATCCTAATTTTCTTGCAAGGTTGGTCCCTACCCTCACCCTTATATATAGTTATCACTGACCTATTAAGTGAGGCTAATGACCTAATGCAAAAGAGAAAGAGAATAGATTAGACCAACATTGATAGTGTTATACAAGGGGCATACGAGAAGACATTGAGGAGTTGTAATTCTTCAGCCATGGATTCAGTTATGCCTAAAACCTGACTATGTATTCGTTGTTGCATGCTTATCTGATCTCCATGTGATGTATTGCAAGTATATTTTCTATCAAAGGTGTCATCCATTTTTTGGGATGGTGATTGGGATTTAGGTCTGGATACCTACCATTCTCTTATTGAAGTCTGGAATAAGCTACCGATTATCCGCTTGAAACTTAGGGTAGTAGTGATATGGTTCAATAGGTGACAAACTCCTCTAATTATTTTACCTCATCTTTTGCTCGGACCCAGTTCGATCTAAAGCCCCTAGTGTTCCTTGGTTTAAATGGTATGGTTCACTACCACCATTCCAAGGCATTCATTTACTATTTGGGGAGCTATGACAAATTTTCTTGACACTCAAGATTTTCTATTCCATAGGAATATTTCTATCTACAGTTGTTGCCTATTTTGGAACTCATTTGAGAGTGTAGATTATTTGTTTTCCAAATGTTCTTTCTCTAAATCTATTTAGGGAGGTATTCTCAGAATGTTTTAGTCCATTCCCAGAATTATTATTCCATTTAAAAGAAAATGGAGTTGGATTTTGAAAAACTTTAATGGTAAAACCTCATGTGAATCTCTTGGCAAGTTGACTTTAGTGCAGGGATTTATCATATCTGTTGAAAAAGAAACAAAAGAAAATGGACTTCCTCTTTGCATACTCTGGAGTAGATTTAGGACACTATATCTTTTGAGGTAAATAAAATTCTCCAAAATTGTGTTATTTGTCTTGGTACAAACAAAATTATGTATCTTACGCCCACATGGGACCTTTCTCTTATCTCTCCCCCTTATTAATTGTATCATCTTGTTCTCTTTGTTCTTTGTTGTTTCACACACCCCCCCCCCCCTTTTTGTGTATTAATTGCTTATCTTTCTTATTTATTTTTGTCCCCCCCACCCAGTCTTTTTCTTGTATCATCTGGTTTTCTTTCTTCCCTCCCCCTCCTCATGTTTGGCTTGTATTGCCTTCTTTTCTAGGGCTTGGGTTTGTCTCTCTCCTTTTGGGTTACTTTTCTTTGGTTATGGTCTTCTCCCTTGATTAGTCAGATTGGCTTTATCTATTGTATTCATTTTTTTTCTTTTCTATCTTCAATAAATTTTTCATTTATCAAAAAAAGATATATATAGCTGAATATGTGACATTTCCACAGGTCAAATAGAGTTATGGAAGTGTGAATATGTTACATTTCCACAGGTCAAATAGCTGAGTTTGCATTATGGCTCTGCCAATTTTTCTATCCGCAGCTTAATAAAATGTCTTTTCAGATTAATGTGGAAGCCATGATTTCAGGGTTGGTTTTTTTTTTTTTTTTTTTTTTTTTCAGATTAATGTGGAAGTCCATGGTTTCAGGGTTTTGTGCAGCTGAATTTTTTTTCTGACGGTTTTTTTTTTTTAGGTGCAAAACCCACAAGCCACAAGTGGCCCAATGGGCCACAGATATTATTACACTATTACTATTATTACTAGAGAGGGTGTGTGTAGGAGGGTCGAATATGCCACTTTCCCAGACTTATGTTAGATCCCACTAGTTGGGGTTTTGTAATATGTAAGTTTTCAAAAGCTTAAAATACTTTTGATTTGGGTGATAAGAAATATTATTCAATAGCAGATCATCATGTATAGCTTAAGGCCTCCTGAGGAATAAGTTCGAGAAGCCGAGGATTATTGGACTGTAGCCACTCTGTCTTACATGAAAACGACATGGCCTTCCTTGCCAGGCTATCAGCAATACCATTGCTAGGGATTACAATACTAGCTAGGCTTATCATAATACAAACAAAGATCGATGGGATCTTGAAAAAAAAATCTAACCATGATGAACTTGAATACTAGCCACATGGAAATACATATCACAGTACTAATTATTTTCTGAAGCATTTGTATTGTCCAATTCATCCGGAGCAGGGATGGCCAATTTATTTACCCGTGCCTTTGCCATGGTGACCTGCATCAATGAAACAAAGATGTAAAATTGTTATTCAAATTTGATATATGGAGCCTAACCAATTAGTCAGGTCGATCGGTTTGAGGTTGAAGTTGCCATTAGGGTATGAAAGGCCAAATAAAAGAGCCTAAAATTAAGAGTTTGGTTTGGCGGATTCTTTCTGAATCAACTTAAACATGGAGTGATGGGGTTAGGTTTTGATTGGCTTGTTGAGTTGGTTTAGAAAAGTCCTGTAAACATATTAGAAAAGCCTCTAGAGAATTGAAGAGGGGTACATAATTGATAATCTAGATTCTATTAGGCAGAACAAGTGCAACCAAACAATATCCTGGTGGAATTCGCTAGCAAAAGATGGAAAGAAACAAAAATATAATATCCCGGTTCTTCCATTGTCTCTTCTCTCGGATTTGACAGAAATGTTGGTTCACCCTAAGACTTATTCAAAATTTTTAGTAAGAATGGATCGGTGGGTCATTTCCTCCTTCGAGGGTAAAAATTGTTATGACTATGTTGATAAGTTGACAACTTGCGCGGTGGTGTACCATATTTGGTATGAGAGGAACCTTAGAAGATGGATGGTAGGTCAAAGACATATCAACAGATTTGGGATTCCGTTACCTTTGAGATAAGGGATATGCTTGGGCAAGAGACATCGCCGTTATTCCAAATAATGTTATGAACCATACTGTTTGTAATTGGAGCCTTCCAATCTCCTCTTATAATGTAAATTCTTTGTAGTGGTTGGCCCAATTAGGCAGCCCTTTGGTCCCCCGCCCGCCCGCCCGCCCGCCCTTATATTTTTTGAATTGGGATCAGGTTCTCATTCTCGTAAGCACCGTACGAGAATGATTCTCATATGAGAACCTGATCCAGATTCATTTTTTTCCTCTCCTAAGCCCCCCCCCTCCCCCTCCCCCTCCCCCTCCCCCTCTCTTGGTTATTGTTATTCTTGCCGTGCTCTTGTTGGATATAACTTTTATTCGTAAAATAAATAAAAACCCCATATGAACAGATTTACCCTTTATTTAATTAATAGTTTACCTGCATATCCCAATTTGTCTTGTAGGTGAAGTAAAGAAGCATCAAAGTCTGAGCTAGGGTGCCTCCTATCATTCCCATCCATATTCCCTGTGATATGAAACCACAAATAATGATCAATGTATCTGCAATTTTGTATTAATATGCCTTACAACTTTAAAATCATTTCGAAGATCTCATTTCAATGATTACCCTTAATATTACTTTTTTCTCTATCACCTATTTGTTGCTTTTCTCAAAAGGATGAATGCTTGGAGAACAAGAAAATCAATTTAATGGTTTCTTTCCCTTTACTATGCCCGTGTAGTATTATGTTTCACTATTTACATTTGCCACATGGCAGTTCATGGGTTAGTGCATTTGATAAAAGACCAGAAAAGTATCTCATTGGCATAATCTTAGCTTAAAATGAGTAGGGGAATAGAGGAAGTAGTTAAAATTTCAAAAGATGCAATTTTGTATTTTATATTTATCTACATTTGATGACATTTTAGTAATTTTACTGAACTTTGAATCAGAGTTTGAGACTTTGAGCAACGTTCCTAGCTTAATTTGGACTAAAATTTAGCCATTATGTGGGTTCACTATCACATAAATCAACCATGTACTATCAAGTGACAAATAGTGAAATATTATATTTCACTAAAAATAGTGATGCTCAAAAGGAACCGTTAGTTAATGTGTTAATTATTTGAGATTACCTTCACACCGAGATCGGCAACATATTTAAGTAAGACACCAAGAGGAAGCCCTACAAAATAATAACAAATGATGTTGATGTACACAACCTTACTCTGCCACCCAGCACCAACAGCAACCCCTGTTATATATAGAACATAAAAATCAAATCAAACGGGGAAATGAGAAGAAATAAAGGAAGAAATGAATATGGATCCTCACCAGAGAGAACAGGTTGGATACTGTTCAATAGCAGTGAAAAGGCCAAGGGAATGGAGAGGTCTGAAAAAGCATTGGCCACCTCCAAACTATTGGAAAAAATATAGGAAATTTTTTCTTTAAAAGCCAGTACTAAGCCCAATAAGATAAGCCCAATTACTAGAGCAGTTGAAACCACCACAATTATTGCAAACTTTGCTGCCTTGGCGCTTCCCCTCCCAAGTTCATTTGAAACCCTAACACTGTTTGTTTCATGCAGTAAACGTCAGCTAATTAGAGATTAATCCATGGGAGCTGTAAGAGTACATAGTACGAAGTTGCATGGAAATGGAAACCCATACCACACCATACGTACCTTGCTGCAGCAAGGAAACCGAAGGAAAGCACCATTGCCCAACCATTGATATTCAGGCTGCAAAAGATGATATGATGATCCATTAAGTGAATTTTTGAACAGGACATTTACCAAAAAAAAAAAAAAAAATTTATCTAGAATTGGACTAAATAATCCAAGTCCAAATCGAATCAAATAAAATTCTGTTCGATTTGAGTATTGAATTTCAGAACATCGATTCTCAATCCAATATTGAAATCTAATTAGGTTATATCGGGGTTAAATGAGAACCATTCAACTTTCACTGAAAGCAATGAATACAACTAGACACCCCTATGTGAGTGATCCAAGGTGTACCTAGTGGGAGTCGAACCAAGTTCGTTGCTTACCAATTGTGCTATCCCTTGGGTTGATTGGATACTAGTACCTAATATATTATAATATATGTTATTAATATTAGAATTAGATTATTATAGTATAGTATATTATACTATAAACAGTATAATATATAAACTAAATATAAAAGCCAAAACCAGAACCAGAACCAAAATCAAACCGTGTAATAACTGAAATTGAATAAGAACCGAAACCTAACAGGTTCTGTGTGAGTATTGAATTTCAAAAGCAATTTGAATTCTGATTCGATTTCAGATCATACCAACAGAATCAAAATCAAACTGAATAATTGATCCAAACCGATTTACACCCCATCATTCATCACCATATTTAGGAAAGAAAGCTTACATTTAATTTACGTGTTTCCGCTTACTCGGAAACCAACCGCATGCAGTATGAAGGAAAAGAGGAAATTAAATTAATTTTGAAAATTAAATTTAAAATTTTCTCATGGTCTCTTACCAAATCGAGAGAGCATCGATTGAAATCTCAGCGTCTTTAGTGTTCCCAGTGATTAGAATTAACACAGAGTTGTACCACATCTCCAAGCTGTGTTTTATTTGAAAAAGAAACGAATTAAAGCCAAACAGAAAAAAGAATGAAAAAAAGAAGAAGATAATTTCAACATTGATATAAAGATACATGGGCCGTATGAGATATTTAGCAAGAGTTTTACAAGGCAAAAAATAATTTTAATATCCTAGCTTGGTCAATAGAATAATTGACATATTTTCTATGAACAGACATGGGTGGAGCCCCCACAAAGATAGAAAGTTTAAAAAAGATAATTGACATATTTTCTATGAACAGACAGGGGTGGAGCCCACACAAAGATAGAAAGTTTAAAAAAGAACAAAAAAATTAATTTTTGACTACCTCATAGGTATGTTGAATCTCACAGTCTAATCAACTGTTAATGAAATTAATTTTATCATTTAAAAAAATTAATTTCATAAAATTTTAAAAAATAATTTTATTATGGAAAGGGGTCTTCAGCAAATGAAATAAGGGAATTAATAAAATGTGGTAGAATTATTTTACACATGAAAGGGCAGTAAAAATATTTTATATTAGAAAAAAAAAGAAAAGGAGATATAGAGAGAGAACTAGGCCCCAACATTCATCATTTAAATTTTGTAGGTTTTCATATCCAGTCCCATTCTATGATAATCGCCCTCAACCTGAAAATCTTGATAAGCCAACTAGTGAGAACAAAGCCATTACTGTAGGCCCCGAATTTGGATCAGGTGTAATGGCTCTTCATGTATGGTTTCATGAAAAAGCCATTAATGTAGGCCCCAAATCTGGATCAGGTGTAATAACTCTTCATGTATTATTTCATGAAAACATACATCTTTTTTCTTTCACAAATGCCCCTTTTAATAGGGAGGCACTTTTGGAAGAAATGAACACATATGTGAAGAGTTGTTACACTCATACAATGATTTGATCTTGCCTTTCTTATTAGTTAGGGTATGTTTTAGCAAAAAAATACACAACTTTTTTTAAAGCATCAGTCACTAGAACGGTTTGAGAACTTGGTATCAAGAATGGGATCAGACCAATATCAATCTAGATTGACCAGGATTAAATACCCCTACTTTCAATTAAAATTTTATTTTTTAGATTATTTTACCCTTGGTCTATCCTGATCCACTAATACAATATCGATCAAGATTCAAAACCAATGAACGCTGATTTTAATCCGATCCTAACCGATCTGATTCCTCAAACTATGGTCTCTAGCTAGAATTTGAATCTCCTTGCCTCCCAAACATCTTAAGAGTTTACAACTCCCTTTACACAAGCATGAAAAACCAGACCAGGCCTTCTCTTTTTTTTTGGGTTGGGTTGGGTTGGGTTGGGTTGGGTTGGGTGGGGTGGGGTGGGGGGAGCGGGGAGGGGCCAGGGGCCAGAGGCCAGGGCCCAGGGCAGAGCGGGGGTTGGGTGAGATTTGGTTTATTCTCTTCATTTTACCTTTTTCCTTTCAACTCCCGGCCCCTTAAGCATGTGATCTAAACTCTTCCGCTATTTAATTTAATCATATCCATAAATGGAGAGGGTGTTGGGGTTATTTTCTTTTTGATAACTAGTTCATAAAGCCAATGATTGAATTGTAATCACTTTTCTTATAAGTAATCAATGTGTGGGGATATTCTATCACATGACACGACGTGTAGCATAGATCCAAGGGTAGAGAACATCTTGGACTGCATGTCTAACGGCTCCCATCCCTTGGATCTCCGCTACACATCAACTAGGGTTAACATGATTAATAGAATTCATTTAAGAAGATATATAAGCTTACTAGTTTATCACATGATTAATAGAAATCCTTTAAGAAGATATATAGGCTTACCAAAGCATCACACCAGAAGACACAGACAGTTTCACCATCGGCCATAGATCAGAAAAGGCATGCATGGAGAATCCATTCCAAGTTAGTGGACAACCGCCCCAGAAAACAAACATCAACAACCCAATTATAGGGATTACACTGGCAATATCCATGGCGAGCATCACACCTGCAACTCCCAATTTCATATCTTCCACCAAAATCCAACAACATATGACTTGAATGATCAGTGTCGCCACCCCAGACCAGGTCACCACCATATTCTTCCCATGGCTTTGAAGATACATCCGAAGGGTGTAACGAAAGACATGAGATATCATTATGGGTATGTACCACACAGCAATTATGTTAGCCATAACTGATATCTTATCAGTTTGCCCAAGTAACTCCAGAACTGGGGCACTAAAGATAAAGAGTGGAAGAAGAAGAAAGCAAAAGAAGAACTCAATCAACCAGAACCTCTGCAAATATATCCCTAACATGTGATACTGTTTTGCTCCATATGCTTGCCCACATAGAGTTCCTAGTCCATTGGACATGCCTGTCTGGGAGGGGTGGGGGTGTTAAAAGGAAATAAGTACAATGTGAAGTTAGTTTCAGAAAATAAAATACTTGAATGCTAAGATTGCATAACTCACATAGTCGGTTCTAATACCATTTATTGAGATTTGGATAGAACTCATCCTTAAAAGTTAGTCAATACCTAATTTTATATGCCTCCACATCAGACTATTCACATCCGATGTAGGACAATAGTTTTTACGTGAAACTCCAATAGTGAGAGGAGGTGGGGGTAGTTATTTACCTTCTTCTCTACTTGTTAACCAAATCTAGATCCATCGGAACTACCACATGGTACAAGAAGGAAAAAATTTGGCTGTTATCGGAGTTGCAGCTACCCCTGCTGGCAGCCAAAGAAATCAAATAATTCTCCGTAGGGTTCACAAATATCCTCCTAGATTTTAGTATTTTACAAAACATTCTTCAAGATTTCATTTCTTTGGCTGCCACAGGGGCTGCAGTTAGCAACAGCTAAATTCCTTTCGAACAACTAGATGTGTCATCTATAGATTACACTAACGAAAGACCATAAATGGAGAGGAGAAAGGATGACGGATACCATTACTCCAATAGAGAACTTAACAAGGACATGATAAACGATTGAGAGAGCAGCCAATTCGGTGTTTCCGATGTGTCCGATGAACGCTTGGGCTATGATGAAGGTACCATACATGGATAATCGGGTTAAGATGGCAGGTCCTGCAACTACCCAAAGCTGCTTTGATTCTATCCATAACCTACTCAGTAACTGATGTTGCTCTTCTTCCGCAGCTGAGCCAGGAAGTAGCCTAACCTTGGTCTCATTGCCCATGACTAAAACTATTTACTACTAAAAGTATCTTAAAGGTCAAAGATTGGCTGAGTTTCCTTATTAACCAACCAAAGCCCAATTTATAAAGTGGAGGGCCTCTTCATTTCTGTCTGTTGCTGCACTCACCTTCCCTGCGCTTTCCTCCCTTCCCTCCCTGATAGCTACAGACAATGACACAACGAAAGTCTTGTCAAACATTTGTCACCCCACCTTCCTATCAACTTCCCTTTTTTAGACTCTATGGTAGTGAGAGAGAGAGACATTTATAGATGAAACTATCTGAAAAGTTGGATTTTTTTTTTTTTTTTTTTGTGGGAACTACATAATTTAAGTCATGGCCGGTGAGCGTGCTTCAACCAATGGTGGGTAGGATTGGGCTGATCACATTTTTTGTAGTATATCCCAACCATCTCTTAGGTATCAGCGGTTGGATTTACCATTTGATTATTCTATGCTGAAATTAGGTGTCTCCGGCCACCAACCCCTTAGTTTTCTGATCAGAGACATTACTTGTCATATCTTTGTACGTCCATTATTATTGTTCATAGGGAAAGTATATCATAATCGCCCATTAATCAAATACATGACATGTGGAGCTAACACTTTGTAGACAGGTGGATCCATAAGTTGTTGCTCACATTTAAAATTTCAACCTAAATAGAGTTTGTGAAGTGATAAAATAGAGCTTAAAATCTATCGCCGTAATCATCAAGGGAAATACAAGGACATGCTACGCAAGGGTACATTGTTGAATTTGAAATTGAAAGTTGATAAGTGATCTATCCAAATTATCCATCATCCATCCAACATTCAGAATTGTCGCATCATTTTTCCTTGCAGAAAAATTAGATCAGCTACTAAGATAAGATTATCTAGAATAGGCTATGAAATGGAAATTATTATTATTATTATTATTATTATTATTATTATTATTATTATTATTATTGTAGTAATAGTAACCTTATGTCTGGATGTCCCCTTGACTTAGCTGAGGCCCAATCCAACTAGAGGTGAACCTGGGATCATCCTAAGCCTAGCCTTGTTGTCCTTAACCCAATCCGGCCCTAACTGATCCTAGCAATCACTATGTATGATGTAATAGTAATAATAATAATAATAATAATAATAATAATAATAATAATTATTATTATTATTATTATTATTATTATTATTATTATTATTATTATATATAATTTTTTTTATTCAAAATACAAACAAAAAACAGACATATTATAAAGTGTTCTGGAGCCTAGTTTTTCCTAACAGGCCCTATAGGCGACAAGTTTCACAATATTAATTACATGATCATTAGTATGTACACAAAAAATGGGCTTTAGAAGCCAATATTCCAATTCAAGTCTAAGATAAAGGGTTTTCCATGGCCAAACCGAAAAATTGTGAGAGTGCATTAAGTGTTCCAGTCCATCCAAATCACTCCAAATAACCTGCACCTCCCATCCTACCTTGACTATTTTCTGTGGTCGGATCAAAAGTCCCTGCAGCATCTGCATCAATAGCCTCTCCTATCATTATATAATTGGCAAGAGAGAATAAGCATTTAACTTTAGAAAAGAGAACGGTGGCCCGACTGGTTATATGGTTATATTTATTAGATATTGCAGATACCACAAGAGTGTTAAGAGAGAAGTGAAACCTAGTACCAATGAGGGGAGCTATAGGTTCCAATAGTGTGACCTACATATCATGAAACACTGACCCATTTGTTCTAGTAACCCAGCAATTAACCTGTTTCAAAATGGAATAAGGGTTTGGGGATTTAAATCCTAAGATAACCAAATTCCTATGTATCCACAAGAAGTAGCAAGTTATGATAAAGGTGTTAAAAAAGAGTTTTAAATCCCTCTTTACTAAGTTAAATGAGTTAAGAAAATACATTATAAATTCTTTAACAGATGTAAAATGCAAGCACGCAACTCTCAAACCCAAAGGTCTAGCCGCCCACACTTCTTGTGAAAATTCACAAGAAAAGAAAACATGGAGAATATTTTCCTACTCATTGTGACATAGACCACATAGAGTGTCTATATCCATCCATTTTTGCAGGGAGTCCTTTGTAGGGATTCCTTCCATAACCAGTCTCCAAAAGAACAACTTAAATTTGTGAGGTAAATTGAGTTTTCAAAAAAATCGTCACCATGGAAAACATAGTGATTAGCAAGTACACCTGTTGTGGCATATATATATACATATATAATTACATATATCATATTACTATTAAAAAGTACGTACTCTTTGTCTTTAGTATACTTTTTCAACAAGACAAAAAAAAACCATTGACATCTACTAAAAAAAATTTTCAAACGACCAAAAAATCTCTCAAAATGGAAGATGAAAAAAAAAATAATTATCTCTCTCTCTCTCTCTCTCTCTCTCCTAAAATGTACATACACACAGAATTAGGCTCAGTCTATATCCTCAACCTAAGCCCGTTCCTACCTCAGTCCCAAAATCTTAGCCCTAGCCTAGTCTATAGTCTAAAGAGCTCACCTAGTACGTGATGTAAAGATTACTAAAATCATATATCTGATCTACTCCGAAATTTAATCGAAGTGCGGCCACACAAGGAGAACCCTTTTAGGGTTTACCATAGGAGGCTCCTACATGGTAGCACCCTAATTCCCCTAGGGCTCACGATCTAGGCTCCATTAGAAGTACCAAACTTTAACTATAACTATGAATATGAGAAAGGTTGATTTAATGTCTAGCCAAAAAAAAAAAAAAAAAAAATTGATTTAATGTGAATAGTACACAAATATGTACCTTTTTGGGAAAGTTTGGGGACCACAACACAGACAAAAGGAAGGGAATCTCTTAAGACAAAGAAAAGTATGGCAACTGACTCTAATTTAAAATTTCTCATTGATGACTTGAATATACTTGTGGCTAAAATATTTTCAAGGTCTAAATTGTTTTTTGTCAATATCTGTCACATGAGAGTTTAAATAGAATCCAAATTTTGTGAACAATTACATTCTAACATCTCCTCCTTGAATTATCATGTGGTTAAATAAAACAATGAAAAATCTAGAATCATCAAAAAAATGCAATATATATATATATATATATATATATCTGGGAAAAGGATTTAACTTGTGGTCTGGCATACAAAACGCCCAAATATAAACCCTATATTTTACGGGGACAAAAGCATATTTTCATAGCCTTTCGAAATAGAAACCATGTCTCGGTATTCCCTATGCCTAACAAATTTTTTTTTTGCCCTTTCCACACACACACACAATGCACTAAATTTAAAGTTAAGATTTAACATATATTCTTGATCATTAGTTGAAAATCAAATGATTTATCATATATTCTTGACCATTAGTTGAAAATCAAATTTTTAGGATATGCCACTATATGGAAGAGGTATGATATGTGTATAATGAAAAACTTTTTTTTTTTTTTTTCTTTTGTTAGAAAGAGATTGAAGGTGGGAGGAGGAGAAAGTAGCACCATCATTTTTCGTTTTGAGGCATATAGACTATAAACGATGGGAATGAATTACATCCCTGAAATGCATAAAATCAATCACTTACTATATTATCATCCAACACCACCAGGCGAACAAAAATAAACAAAAAAACATGAGGTGCCAAAGGCTTTTTTCTGAAAACGCATTGTCCATGAGGGGAATGAAATTGTACTTGCCTCTTATCACCTATTTGATTAATTATTCATGCAACTTATCGACAGAAAAAGATTAAAAATTGATATGATGTGATGTGATGTGAACATGCTTATGATTTTTTTATTCTTTTTGTTTTGGCTAGATGCTCATGAAATTTCCTGGCAATGGTGATTATCCCCCTCTCTAGGAAATGGTGATTATCGTCCCCTCCCTACCAAATCTTACAATATCCTGCTGAGTAGGGGTGTCAATTTGTGGCCCGAACCGGTTAAATCGATCGGGACTGACCGTTTATAGATCGGTCCGGCCCGGACCGTTTATTAAATGTGTCGGGCTTGAGCCCGGCCCGTTTATAAATGGTCGGTCTCGGTTTTGCTACTTGAACCGTCGGGCGCTCGATCGAGACCGATCGAATAACGCCCGACCGAGACCGGCCTATTGTGCACCGACTTGGCCCGACCCTTTAATGATTGTAGAATACCTATTTTACCCCCCAAATTAAAGAATAAAAACTAAAAAGTAAAGACATATTCACGTTTTAAATAATGGTTATATTTGGTATCATTTATTGATTTATTGTCATTTTTTTGGGCTTGCATGAGTGGGCCGGAATATAATAGCACATTTTAAAGAGGGTCCGTTTAAAAATCGGTTAAAGCCCGTTTAACATTAAACATGTCCGTAGCCCGGTTAAGGCCCGACTAAAGCCCGATTAAGGTGGCCCGATTATAACCTGAGACCGACCGACCGAATATAAAGTGTACCATGCCCTCAATAACTAAGCCCGATTAGTTAAATGGGCGGACACGGTGTAGCCTTTGAAAGTCTTCAAGCCCGATTAAGCCCGATCGAAACCGAACCGGCCCGACCGGTTGACACCCCTACTGCTGAGTGTCCTATATCTTGTTTTGTCTATAAGGCCATTTTGGTAGTCAAGAAAAAAAAAATTTTAAAAAGAATTTAAAAAAAGAATTTAAAAAATAAAAATGGTGAAAAAATAAAAAGAGTACGTATATTTGGTTACCAAGAGAAGAAAAGAAAAAATTCAAAAAATTTTGAATTTTAAGAGAGAGATAGACACATAGGAAACCATTGTGTAATCATTTATTTTTATCTTATTATATTTTCATATTTTCTCTCGTTTTCTTGTGTTTTTAAAAGAAAATTTTGGGGGGAGTAAAAGAAAATTTCACAATTCCCAAGAGAAATTTTGAATTTGAAAAAGGGAATCTTCTCTTGGGTGAAGACATACCAAATGCAAAAAAAAAATTCTTAACCCAAGAAAAAAAATACAAAAAATACAAAAAGTGTACTTTTTTCTTTTCTTTTCTTTTCTTGGCTACCAAACGCAACCTAAAAGAATAAAATTCATTTGTTAGTGTCTTACTTTAGTTTTGAACATTACATTTATGTTGCATAAAGATCTTCTTCAACATTAACAATTTTCCAATGATTCATCCAAGGGAAGAGTTGGACTTGTATCCCTAAGAACCCTTTTGTTTAGAGAGGAGTTTGGGGTGGGAAATGTGTCTCACATGTTGATAGAGTCATGAGCAGAGAAAGTAAAGTTAGAGAAAAGTTAGATTTTTCCACCTTAATCTTGTTTGGTTAGCACATAGCTATGAAAGAGAGAGAGAGAGAGAGAGAGAGAGAGAGAGAGAGAGGAATGAAGAAGTCATTGCAACGACTTCCCACCCCACAAAGTCCTACCAAATGTTGTTTAGAATATTTCCCACCTCATTATAAGGATTTGAATTTAAAATCGAAATCGTTTACTGAAACCAAACAGAGCCATTTACACCGAAACTGCAAAACGGTTTAGTAAATGATTTGGTTATGGTTTCAAGTTTCAGGCCGATTACCTAAAAGAGTTGAAACCGAACTGAGTCATTTAACCCGTTTCAAACCGAATTGAAACCGTGAAAATTGAACCGTTTAAACCGTCAAAATCGATCTGATTAACCCGTTTAAAGATTAAATAAGGTGGTTGCAAAATATTATTAATATATCATTTGATTTAAAGATTGAGTCTTGCAAGCCTGCAAGTAATTCTAGAGATAGCTTGCTCATTGTTTGGAATGCCGATTAAATTAATCCAACGCACAAAGTAAAATGTATACTGATAAAAATGCAATTTTTGTTATACCATGGTATATTAAATATATATTTTCTAATATTATAATACATTATTTGGGAGGGGGGAGAAGAAGAAAATCCCTATTATAAGCATTACTTACTGACTTGTGAGATGCACTTTAGTCTATTTTCTATCAAAATATTTTCTTTCGCTTAGTTGTTTGGTTGTTTTAACAAAACTTAATGGTTGCATTTCACATTCTCAAGACTGAATCGTTTATCACCAAAAGCAATTTTTAGTAAACATGTGAATAAATTAGCAAACCGATTGCTAACCATTTTGAAGCCGTATGGAATAAACCGAAATAAAAACCGTTTAAAACCGTGAAATCGAAACCATTTAAAAATCGTGGAAACCGAAACTGTTTACTAAATGGTTGCGGTTTCAGAAAGTGCAACCGTTTAGTAAATGGTGCGGTTATAGTTTCAACTAAAATATATGTGAACCAAACCGAATCGTTTAAACTGAAACCAAACCGATTAACACCCTTACTTCATTATATCCAAATATATGATTATACCATGATTTTGAGAAAATAAGTACAACTCTCTCACCCCTTAAATCTCACCCATTAGACCTCCACCACATACTAACCCCACCCCCCACCCCCAATAAAAAAAAAACAAAACAAAAAAAACAAAACGGCCCCTAAGTGTTGAACAAATGTCTAACTCTTCACAACCCTTAAATGATCATTAGATGGGAGTTGAACACCTTAATCGTTAAAAATGAATCGTATAAATTTTTCTTTTGGTTATAGATTTGAGTGTCTTGAAACAAGTATCAAAAACATTGAAAGTATAATGGATTAAAACAAAATCGTTGAAATTCATTAAAGGATGCGTTTATTTACCATAAAGACATATGTTGAAGCTATTTAGTGACCCTTTGAAACATTTTTGAATGGTGCCAAAGCTATCTTAGTCACAGATTTATTTAGATTTTGTTGTTTTCCTTTTATTTTAATCTTGGGTTGCCTTTAATCTCAGCTGGGGAATCAGTCTGTGATTCAGATATATGTGGGGTATAAATTGACCGTACATTCATTAAAGTACCACATAAATTCTCTTTCTCTCAATTTCATTAATAATTTCTTTCTTTTATACTCCGACCCAGTTGGTGGTGTCTGTCAGTTGCTTTCATTGGGCGGTGCGTTACGGAAATGGTACCATATGTTTGGATGGGCATGGGTATGACTTGCCAGGATGGTTCGTGTGCTATCAGTTATCAGGTCAGTGACATCAACTTCGATTTCGTACCATCAAATACAGAATCTTTTCGTCATCAAGAAAGTGTGAGGATGAGAGGATCTACTCATCTTACAACAATAACAAATAACAATTATAATTTTATTCAAAGCAAAATGACTTGGTTGTAGCCTTATAGAAATAAAAAAAAACATAAAGAGGAAATATCACTCTCTTTCCCTGGCGAAATATCAGTTTTACTCTATATTTTTTTCAAAAATATCACTCAGCTTCCCTTCAATAGAATGATTTTATGTAACATCTCCAACCATTTGAAATGGTTGTTATATCAGCTAATTTTTTTTTGATAATTCCTAAACTACCCCTTATCAGTTAGAATCCCAAAATACCCTCAATGAACTAAATCCTCTTACCTTTTCCCTTTCCTTTGATCAAAACACCAGCAACTCCTCTCTCTTTGCAAGAAAAAACTAAATAGTAGAAGCACGTATCAACAATAGAAATCGTACAAGCTATCAACTAAATAAAATTAGAAGTATAATGAAGAATAGCCATAAAACTGGATCAAAATGGAAATCAAACATAGATCAAATCAGATGAATCAAGAAGCAAACTTACAGTTGGCTCATGAACTGGTTCGGAAGAGATGAATTCCTCAACATCGGAATTAGAGCATGAAGGTATCGGCTTTTTCATGTTTAACAAACTTGCTGTGGTTATCAAAAAAGGCAAATTTCTCACCCTAATAGCCTTTCCAACCTCGTAATGCCCCCGGAAAAACAAAGGCGATGAATCTGCTGGGGAAATTTAGTGTGCAGTGTAAAAATTGGAGAAACATTAGTATTTACATGTTATTGATATATTATGGGCATGTTTTCTTGATTTATATCAGATTTTCTTTTAAAATGACCGGTGGTGACCATGTTTCAATTTTCTCTTAGTGAATATAGAGACAAAAGAAATGCAAGGTTAATTTAGACCAGCCCGACCCTAGTAGGGTCAATGAGGGCCAACCCAACCCATCCCAGCCTAATCAGGGTCCATCAGGGCTGGATTGGGTTGGGTTAGGGTAAACCCGACAGGGTTGGGCCTGGGCTAAGATATTCCAGCCCAACCTAGGGCTGGGATGGGCCTACGCTATGTTAAGAGACTGTAGGGTTGGACTGGGTTTCTTAAAACCCAACCCAACCCGGCCCATTAACACCTCAACTTACATCATTTTTCAACTTTATTAAAATATTATTTTCTGGTGTAGAAATCATCAAGAGACCCAACGAATTCGTTGGTGAAATCTCTACCTTGTTTTGATATTGCTTTGAGAAATTATAACTCTAATTTACTATCCTTTTTTACCACCCCATCTCTTATTTTTATTTATAAGATCTCTGAAATATTTAGCAATAGGAAAAAAGAATCAATTCAGGGGTAGGGAAGCTCTGAAATACCTCACCCACGGCCAACATGTTGTCCCTACTGTAGAACCACTGAAGCTTCCCTCACCTAAAAGGATCTTTCCTTCAGCTCGAAACCAATCCAGACTCTCTCCTACACCATTGAAGAACTCGACTTGGAGCTTTTATGCTCAAGTCAACCAGCTCAAAAAAGTTGAGTACATCGATTCTAGCAGATTAAACCGAAGGAGAGACCGAGCGTGAGGAAATAGGGTGTAGATAGACACAATGCTTAACTCGAGAGCAAAGGATTCGGGCAGTAGGATTGAATACAAAAATGAAAGAGAAGAAATAGGTGGGTTGTGAGGGAAAAGATGGTCTCCAACACCAACAAGCGTTCAATGATCCTTCCAAGGGCTGAGATTGTTTGGGTGCATATCCCCAAGTGTTGAGATGCATGACCAAGCCATTCCAACCCTTGGATCCAAATTGTTGGACGCTTGTTGGAACGTCAATCGTTGGAGACGATCCAAGTCCAAGTTGTGAAGGGTAGAACAAAAAAATATTAAGCAGAGAAGAGAAGACAGATTGTTGAGGGTATTTTAGGTTCTTAAGAGTAACTTTTTTACTTTTATGGGGATTAGGAAAATCTTTTCAAAATCGTATAAAATTATAATCCAAAACATAATGTAGATGTATTGCTTTTGTAAATTTTTTTGCTATTCAGTAGATCTAAACACAATCATCCCTCATCCTATCCCTCTTCTTTGTCCCGAACTCAATCCCTGACATGTACTCCACCCCAGCAAACTCCTTTCCAACCTCACCCGCCCCTATTTTTTTTTGCCCCGACCTCAATCCCTGGCATTGCACCCCACACCCAACAACCCCTTCCTACCTCAAACACCCCGCTCATACAAGCATCCAAATATGGTGATCGTATGTCAAATTCGGATTCAGCATTTTTGATGATTTTGGATGGGTATAGCAAGAAGCTTTTTGCTAGGCATTGGAAGAAAACGACCAACGATCATCTTCTGTTGAATAAAATAGCACCATATCACCGAGTGTTGGTGGACATGTGTCCATCGAGTGGGACCACAACAATTATTAGGGATAGACATAAAAGTTTTAATTTTGAAATTTAAGGTCTCACGTTTCAAAGTGAGAGGATTTCATCTAGTCCATTTAGTCATGATAAGGGAGAATAGAGTTGCAGTAGTTTTGGAAAAAATTACTACCCACCTTTAATATAGAATTAATTTCCTTATTTAAGAGTTTAAGGTTGAGACTCTGGTATGACAAGAGAACTCTCTCTCTCTCTCACATATGCCTGAGAAGGAATAGTTTCACATCTTCTTTCCTACTCAAGCTTGGGTGAAGTTGAATCACCTAAGCTTCTTATTTTACATGGGTTATTTTGCTATGGGTTTTGGGTTACATTATAACACTGTTTTGTAACTGTTTGGGTTGGTTATTTTCTTAAAATCTGGTTTTGGCCAACCTGGCTAAGCTTGATCGAGTCCATTATCTTAAGCCCAGTTTTGTAAAAACATTTTATTTTATACTATTATGGGCCTGGATTCAAAAGGTTTTGGGTCTTAATCTAAAATCCTGTTTTCTGGCCATTATTTAAATCTGCTTTTAAATGTTTAAATCTGTATTTCTGTGTGGGTTTTGGACGGGTTGTGCTATGGGCACTTTTACCCCATGTGATGGGGCACATCATTTGGTTATGATTCACACTTTTACATTAAAATGTTTAATGTTTTGAGATTTTATTTAAGTTATTTCAAGTGTCAGTGAGAAAGAGTTTGGTTGTTTCAAGTGGGTTGGCCCCATGGGCTTGTGTGCTAAATGTTACATAGAGCCCAAATGGAACTTGTTAAGTAAGATTGGTTTATGAAACCAGTGGCCCATTAGGTTATATAGAAACCCATGTGGGGCCTAGGAGCATCAAACCAAATTAAATTAAGGGTATGCGATTTAATCTTAGAATACCTTCTTCTTCTTCTTCTTATTATTATTATTTTGGTAAACTCTTAGAATATATTGATTGGGGTATGGAAAATTACCTGAACATAAGATATTCATGTTGTTTGGGGTTGTGAAAATTGTGTACATGAGATTTACACATGCGAGATAACATAAAATGGGCTACTAAAAGTAAGTAATTAAATCATCAGTTAGTTGTTATGGAATTTTTACAATGAACCCATGTGGGTGGATTATTTTGTACATTACATGCATATATGCGAATGTGAAATTCCTCTCTCTCTCTCTCTCTCTCTAGCCATAGACAACTGCAAGTTGTTTCAGTTAACCACAAAATTAGAGTCTTAAAAAAGAAAAGCCTTCTGTTTAGACGGACAATGGATTAATCATCCGTAAGTGCAAAACAAGTGACAGACTGCTTAGGCCCCGAATGACCACAGCTACTTACAATAAACCGTAAATAACAAAATTTAGGTTTTCTAAGCCACACCACCTATTCTCCTAAAGTCAATTCAATTAGGTCTTTAAGTGGGTAATTTACTTGGGATTTTTTAACTTTTTTCTTTTTAATCTTGTGGACATCAATGAACATCATCAAGATTACATTTTTGATAAGACCTCAAAAAAAAAATTACATTTTTGACATTTCTGGACAGTTAATCTTGATCCTTGAAAGACTCCTTCATCAAAGAGATTTGTCATTAAGCTCTTCATGTCTTTAGACCGCATGCAGTAATTCTTTATCAACTCATCATGCCATTTTTGGCTTTGTGGAAGCCGCCTCTACAACTTAGGTTCTATCTTATAAGATATTAACACACATGTTAGATCACCAAAAAGACATAATCAACGGTTTTCATACCTAAAATATATTGTCAAAATAATATGTTCGTTTAGCTCTACATTAATCTTTTGAGAGAGATTCCAATAATCCCTCACATGATTCTTAATATGGAGAGAGAGACAGAAGTTGTAGATTAACTCTACTTGATGCGGCAAAAATTGACCGGACGATCTTCCCTGTAGTTCCTGGTGCTTTGGCCGACCTGCACAGAAGAGATGACAGGGGAGAGCCGGGCTGACCCGACGGGGGACTCTCCGATGCCTAAGTCAGATCTTTCCACAGCAGATACTCAAGAGAGCTTTTCAAGTAAGAGAAGTGAGTGATCGATCCTGTATGATGGAGACTTACCTTGGTATTTATAGGCTGCTGATGGAGGAAGAGTGGGAGACAATTGTGAAGAGTTCTGTTTAGGCATGGAGTCCTCAAGGGGACTGGCTCTGTGATTCTGGGAATATTCCAGGTCTTAGGAGAATATTTCATGAGAATATTCTCCTCTTATCTCGAAAAGTCCAACCGTGTGAGGGATAGACGTCTATGATGACGTGTAGTGGATAGAGTCTTATCCTTCTGAATAGCGATTACGTTCCTTGAATGTAGGGGTGGATGAAAACATGTCTCTGGAAACCTTGTTGTTGACGTCGGGCCGAGGTGGCAGCACGGCGTGGTGGAGGGCCGGGGTGGCAACATGGCGTGATGGAGGGCCGAGGTGGTAACACTGCTGATGGAGGGCCAAGGTGGCAGCACAGCCTAATGGAGGACCGAGGTGGTAGCACGGCCTGATGGAGGACCGAGGTGGCAGCACAGCCTGATGGAGGGCCGAGGTGGCAGCACGGCCTGATGGAGGGGCCGAGGTGGCAGCATGGCCTGATAGAGGGCCAAGGTGGCAGCACGGCCTGATGGAGGCTGAGGAGGTAGCACGGCCTGATGGAGGCCGAGGTGGCAGCATAGCCTGTTGGAGGGCCGAGGTGGAAGCACGGCGTGGTGGAGGACCGATGTGGCAGCACGGCTTGATAGAGGGGCCAAGGTGGTAGCATGGCCTGATAGAGGGCCGAGGTGGCAGCACGACCTGATAGAGGCCGAGGTGGCAACACGGCCTGTTGGAGGGCCGAGGTGGAAGCACGACGTGGTGGAGGGCCGAGGTGGCAGCACGGAGTGATGGAGGGCCGAGATGGCAACACTGAGTGATGGAGGGCCGAGGTGGCAGCATAGCTTGATGGAGGGCCGAGGTGGCAGCTCGACCTGATGGATGGGCCGAGGTAGCAGTATGGCCTGATGGAGGGCCGAGGTGGCAGCATGGCCTGATGGAGGCCGAGGTGGCAGCACGGCCTGATGGAGGCCGCAGTGGCAGCACGGCCTGATGGAGGTCGAGGTGGCAGCACGGCATGATGGAGGCAAGGTGGCAGCACGGCATGATGGAGGGCCGAGGTGGTAGCACGGTCTAATGGAGGCCGAGGAGGCAGCATGGCATGATGGAGGCCGAGGTGATAGCACGGCCTGATGGAGGGCCGAGGTAGTAGCACTGCATGATGGAGGCCAAGGTGGCAGCACGGCCTGATAGAGGGCCGAGGTAGTGGGTTAGTCCTATTCAGGTTTGCATACAAGCTTCAGCTGTGCTGAGGAAGGGGATATATTTTTCCTTATTACCAGCCCCCCGCTCTAGCAGTTCGAATCGATCTGCTAGAGCATTTAATTCGATGCAAAATGCGTTGCTTCACTTTCTCAGCCGAGGCTGCTCAACTGATCGAGGATGTGGCTGTCGCTTGTTCAAAGGCGAAGGAGGCAAAGCGCCTTCATGGGGAGCCGCACAAGATCACAGGCCAATTGGAGGTTTGAGAAGAAAATGGCTCGATCTGAGGAGGTCCGTGCCAATGATGTCCGGTTGATAACTGGAGAGCTGGAACAGGAGATTGCTAAGCAGCTTAATGCCAACAGCAACTTGATGAAGGAGAATGATGCTCTCTAAGATGAGTTGTCTGAGACTTAGGGCGCTCGCAAGGAGGAGGAGCTCCCAGCTAGGGTTAGTGAGCTGGAAAGGCAACACCAGGCCGAGCTGGAGGTCAAAGAGGTGGCTAAAACCCTAGGCCTATCAAAAGTTGGTTGACATTAACATTGCTTCGCTTCAGGTTGGCTCGGACGATGCCATCCGATTCATCCCGAGTAAGATGCCAGGCTACGATCTGACAAACTATGAGTAGTGTGTTCCCATCCTTACTACTTTGGTGCAGCTCTACGGCTCGATCGACGTTGGTGAAGAGGTGATCCGACTCGAAGGATAGTCAAGTGAAGAGCTAGGCCCATGGATTAGTCCCCCGAGATTAGCCTTATATATAGTCTTTTTTTTATGTAGATGTCTCCTTCGGGAATGATGTACTTTGAGGGCTTTTTTCTTTTTTTTTATGAATGGAAAATTTGTTCTGATGTCATCTCTTAGCATTCTTGTGCTTCTTTCTTTATTTTCTTGTACTTTGAGCCGGCTCGAAATGAGTAACTTTTGGAAGAATAAAGACCAATACAGTTGTCTGAGTGTGGCTCCATTCCCTATCTGAGCTCGAAATTGATCTTCTATGTCTAGCTTATAAACTCATGAGGTGCCAAGCCTGTGACTAGCCATAGGGGTGCCGAGCTAGGGCTCGATCTTTAGATGTGCCTTGCGTCAAGGTCTTTTGTCGTGCTGAGTCAGGGCTGGGGCTTGCATGTTTTATTACGTAAGGTCTTGAGGTGTCGAGTCGTGCTCGGGCTTACATGCCTTAATACGTAAGGGCTTAAAGTGCCAAACTAGGGTCTGGTCTTGTGGTGCCGAGCTGAGCTCGGTCTTAGTTGCTGCCGAGCTGGAGCGCGATCTTTGTACCTTATTGGTTAAGGTCTTTGAGTTGCCAAACTAGGGTCTGCTCTTGTGGTGCCGAGCTTGAGCTCGGTCTTAGATGTTGCCGAGCTGGAGCCAGGTCTTTGTGCCTTATTGGTTAAGGTCTTTGAGTTGCCAAACTAGGGTCTGGTCTTGTGGTGCTGAGCTGGAGCTCGGTCTTAGATGCTGCCGAGCTGGAGCCCGGTCTTTGTGCCTTATTGGTTAAGGTCTTTGAGTCGCCAAACTAGGGTCTGGTCTTCTGGTGCCGAGCCGTGCTCTAGCTTACATGCCTTAATGCATAAGGTCTTGAGAGCTGAGCTCGGTCTTAGTTGCTGCCGAGCTGGAGCTCGGTCTTTGTGCCTTAGTGGTTAAGGTCTTTGATGCCGACGAGATGTACTCAGTCTTAGAAGAGTCAGATATTTGAGAGAAGCTTCATAGTATATTGATGTGTGGTATGCACTTGGGACAAATACATTGCTTCGAAATAGAATCTAATCCGCTCTGTGATAAAAATTGAATAACTGAGATATGGAAGCTAAGGTACTGAAAGTATAAAATCTACAAGACTAACACCCAATCGATGGGATCTCAATGCAATCTACTAATAAAACTGTCTACTAGTAAACATTTTTGAGATTTTCAACATTCCATGCCCTTGGTATAGATGTAGCCCCCTAAGTCTGCAAGTGGTATGTACTGGGGCTCACCACTTTGGAGACTATGTAAGGGCCTTCCCAATTCACGCTGAGCTTGCCTTCAGTTCTTGGGTCCGCCGCTGCTGCTTTCCTGAGGACCAAGTCCCCAGCTACGAATCCCCATGGTTAGACCCTTCGGTTGTGATACTGTCGTACTTTCTGCTTGTAGGTTTCATTTCGTACAAGTGCTTCTTCCCGAACTTCATCTATGAAGTCGACGTTTGGTTGGAGCCCGGCTTTGTTCTATGAGGCTTCGAACACTGGTGATCGGAACAAGGCTTGGGTTACCTCCACAGGGGTTAACGCTTCAGTCCCATATGCCAACCGGAACGGTGTCTCTCCTGTGGGGGTCCGAGCTGAAGTACGATAAGCCCAAAGTACACTGAGTAGCTGATCTACCCAGTTCTTCTTCTCCCAGTCCAGCCTCTTCTTTATTCCATCTAGAAGTATGTGGTTGGTTTTTTCTGCCTGACCGTTCGATTATGGATGTGCTACAGCAGTGTTTCAGAAATCTATATTAAAGTCACTGTGGAAGAGCCTGAATTTTCGATTGTCGAATTGTCAACCATTATCCGTGACCAACACCTTTGGGACACCATAGCGGAATATGACGTCGTCCCTAACGAACTTCTCTACTGCCTGCTCAATGATTCTGGCTAGGGGACGTGCCTCCACCCATTTAGTATAGCGACAATCAAGAATTGAACTCCCCCTTTTCCTTTCTTGAACTGTCCTAGAATATCCATTCCCCACATTAAGAACGGGATTAGGAAGATCACTGAACTAAGTTCTATAACCGGGACGTGTGGTAATGGGGCGTGTACCTGACACTTAAAGCACTGCCGGACGAACTTCATTGCAACTCTTTGCATGTTTGGCCAGTAGAATCCTTGGCGTAACACCTTGTAGGCAAGTGCCCTACCCCCGATGTGTCCCCCACAAATTCCTTCGTGGACTTCGCGAAGCATCTCTTCAGCTCGGTTCGGTGGTAGGCACTTCAGCAGGGGCCAGGATATTGCCCTTTTGTAAAGTACTCCACCCCTGGAGGGTGTATTTGGATGCTCTCCTTTTGACTGCCCTTGCTTCTATTTGATCTCCTGGGAGATGTCCGTCACGTAAATAGTCCACGATGGGATCCATCCAGCTTGGCTCGGCTATTTGCGCATTGCTGCACAACAATTCTTGCTCATAGGTAGGTTGATCTAGCACTTCAAAATATATCGAGCTTGTATAGTACCCGAGTTCGACTGTAGCTAGTTTGGAGAGGGCATCTGCCATTGTATTTTCCTACCGCGGGATTTGTACCATCGTGAATGTGCTAAAGCTGGTCACCAGGTGACGTACTTCTTTCAAATACTTGGCCATTCTCTCTTCTTTGGCCTCGTATTGGCCATTGACATGGTTCACGATTAGTTGGGAGTCACTATGTGCAACCAAGTCGTCTGTCATTTTTGCCTTTGCCAGTTTGATTCCCGTAATCAGAGCTTCATACTCTGCTTCGTTATTTGTTGCAGGGAATGCAAATCTAAGGACTTAATGTATCGTGAATTCCTCAGGGCTTTTCAGCCCAAGTCCTGCGCTGCTCCTTGCTGCGGTGCTGGAACCATCAACAAAGAGCTCCCACTTTCTATTCAGCTCGACCTCAGGCTCTGTCGCTTCTTCGGTTTTGTACATTCTACTAAGAAGTCAGCCAGCGCCTGGCCCTTGATTGCGCTTCTTGGTCGAAATTCAATGTTGTGCTTACTTAACTCGACAACCTAACTTACCATACGTCCCGCTATACTGGGGCTGTGAAGTGACTTTCTCAGCGGTTGATCAGTTAGTACAGCAATGGTGTGTGCTTGGAAGTAGGGCCTCAACTTCCAGGCTATCACGACCAGTGCTAGTGCAAACTTCTCAATCTTCTGGTACCTCGTCTTCGCTTCTAGGAGCACATGACTCACATAGTAGATGGGCCTCTGGGTCTTTGCCTCTTCTCTTACGAGGACTGCACTAACGGCTACCACAGAGGTAGCGAGGTACAGCTGTAGCTCCTCTCCGGGCTCTGGCCGGCTCAGCAGTGGGGGCCAGGTTAGGCAGACCTTGATTTCATCGAAAGCTGCTTCGCATTCCTCTGTCCAGCGAAATTGTTGTTGACCTTTTTCTCCTTTTAGTAGCTTGAAGAACGGAAGGCACCTATCCCTAGCTTGGGACAAGAACTTGTTAAGTGCGGCCAGGCACCTTGTCAGTTTCTGCACTTCGCGAATGTTTCTTGGTGGACACATCTCATGAATGGCCTCAATTTTTGAGGGGTTTGCCTCTATCCCCTTTGCACTAGAAAGCCTAGGAATTTCCCAGAAGTTACTCCAAATGCACACTTGGTTGGATTTAGTCTCAACTGGTTCTACCGTAGGACATCAAAATCTTTCTTCAGATCTAGCACATGATTAGTGCCTTTCGCGCTCTTAACTAGCATATCATCAACGTAAACTTCCATATTTCTTCCAATCTGGCTTCGGAACATCGTATTCACCATCCTCTGGTAAGTGGCTCCAGCATTCTTTAAGCCAAAAGGCATTGCATTGTAGCAGTAGTTGCCCCGAGTGGTGAGGAAAGCAGTTTTCTCCTCATCTTCTACCTTCATCTTTATCTGGTTGTAGCCGTAATATATGTCCATGAAGGTCAGCATCTCGTGGCCTGTAGTCGAGTCCACGAGGGAGTCAATCCGGGGCAAAGGGTAGCAGTCTTTGGGACAAGCCTTGTTCAGGTCAGTGTAGTCTATGCATATCCTCCACTTCCCATTGGACTTTGAAACCGTGACCACATTGGCTAACCAGGTCGGGTACTTTACTTCCCTCACAAACCCCGCTACGAGGAGTTTGTCAACCTCCTCGTTGATGATGGTGTTCCTCTCAGTCGCGAAGTTTCTTTGCTTCTGCTTGACAGGCTTGAAGTTAGGGTTAACGTCCAGACTGTGCTCAACTACGGTCCTGGAGATGCCTGGCATATCAGAAGCTTTCCACGCAAAAATATTAAAGTTCTCACAGAGGAAGTTCAAAATTTCTTCGCGGCGTTGGGAGCTTAGCAACGCTCTGAGCTGAACTATTCTTGACGGTTCGGCCTTAGTGATTGGAACAGTAAGTAGCTGTTCAACTGGCTCGACTCGGGTTAGGAGGCTTTCATCTCGGCAATCAACAATTTCTACTATACATGCTAGGCCCGAGCATGATTTTTTGATAGATTTTATGAAGTTGGAATAGCATTCCTGGGATTCCTTCTGGCTGGACTTGCATTCCCTGACTCCATTGCTAGTTAGGAATTTGACCTTTATGTGCTTGGTGGACACAATTGCCCTAAGACCATTGAGACCAGGTGGGCCAAGGACTGCATTATAGGGTGAAGCGATCTTGACAACCATAAAAGAGACCATGGTTGTGGCTGTTTGAGCTCCCTTTCCGATGGTTACAGGCACGTCAATAACTCCCTCTAGCTCTGCTGGCATGCCTAAAAATCTGTACAAGGGTCCTGGGGTTGGTTTTATGGCCCCAGTGCCAAGCCCTAGTTTTATGAAGGCTTCGTATGACATGAGGTCAACAGAGGCTCCCCGTGTCCACTAGGACCCTGTGGAAGGGGTGGTTGGCCACAACTAATTGAATCACGACAGCGTTGTTATGAGGCCAGTTCAACTCTTCCAGATCTCTGTCAAAGAACGTAATGGGTGGATCCATTTTGAGGGCTTCGACAGGTTGTTCCGTAATGCATACGAACCGCGCGTGTGCTTTGACTTTTCTGAATGATTCTGTCGTGGGTCCGCCCATGATTGTTAGGATGGTTGGACCCATCGGCTGGTTGTCGTAAGTGTTAGCTCAGTCCGTGGCTGGGTCTTTGGACGGCTCGGCCCTATCTCGGCTCAGCTTGGCATCATCTCTCTTTGGCTCGGGCCAGTTCCCACCATATTTCTGCTTCAAATACTGGTTGAGGTATCCAGCCTTGATGAGCTCATCAATTTTTCTTTTCAGAGACTTGCAGTCTTCAATGTTATGTCCATAGTCTCGGTGGTATTGGCAATACCGGTTGGGGTTCCTCTCCTCTGGTTTAGCTATCATTGGCCTGGGCCAGTGAAAGTACTTCTGATTTTGGATCTCTAAGAGCATATTTGTTGGGAACGATCAAGTTCATATTGCTCAGGTTCAGCTGTGTCAAGAGGCCGATCTGTTCTATTTTTCTTCGGCTCACGAGAGTCATCCCTAGGTCTCAGAGTCCTTTTCTTCTCCTTCTCCGCCTGATCACCCCTGTCAGCTATTCCTCAGGTAGCCAGAACTTCCTCCATGTTGGCATATTGATTGCACCGTCTCAACAGTTCGGGCATCGTTTCTGGTAAGTTGAGGGCCAGAGACTGAACCAGATCAGGGTGTATTACCCCATTGCACAACGTGCTATACGTCACTCCTTCCGGTAGGTTTTTTACCTCCAGTGTTGCCTTGATGAATCGGGCAAGGAACTCTCTTATAGTCTCTCTCGCTCCCTGCCTCATGTTCATCACGTTTTGTGTAGTTTGCTTCTACTTTATATTTGCTTGGAAACGTGTGAGGAATTCTCTTGTTAGCTCTTCATAGCTGCGGATGGACCATGGCTGCAAGTTCGACATCCATACCAACGTTGCTCCTTTTAATGAGGCTATGAAGGCTTGGCAGAGAACGGCGTCTGACTTACCATGAACCGTCATGGTTGAGCTGTAATACAGTAGATGATCATAGGTATCTGTGATACTGTTATATCCACTGAAGACTGGTATCACAAAATTTGAGGTAGCTCGGCGTCTATTAGTTCGTCAGATAGTGCATTATGGGCCGGAGTTACAGTTATGTCGACCGGGTGCCTTTTCCTCTGCATTCCTTCTACTCGCTCATTGAGGCGCTAGATGCAACTCTCCAAGTCATCCCTTCTCACCTCAGCTCAGTGTTCCGGGGATCGTCGTGCCTTTTCACCTCTTCTAGGGCTTCTTCCTCGACCTTGGCGATCACCAGGCCGATCCTGACCATGCCTTGGTGCGCCTTTGGTCGGCCTGGTGGGCGAGTCCTGACCCCCATGGGGTTGATCTCGTTGAGCTATCCTTTGAGAATTTTGTCGTTCATCTCTATGCGGACGCACGCCTCTAGTGAGTCTTTGAGGCGACTGCTGGCGTCTTCCTACCCGGGTGGGGATCTATGGACATCATATGTCTCTGGGCTCCAGTGACGCATGGAATGACGAGCTCTCTCACTCTGGGCTGAAATGGGACCTTGCCTGCGCCCCTCGGAAGGAGAGAGGGGTGGTACCGAGTGAACAGTACATGACGTTCTGGCCGACCCCCTCCTTACTGTTGATTGAGGGGTGACACTGTTGTCAGGAGATTCATCGTTGAGTTGTCTGCCCGAAACTGGCCTAGGCAACTGAGCTGAACTAGTCCGTGGCACTGGAAGTGCCGAGCTGAACTGACGTATGAAGTCCTGCACCAGTACGTTTGTCACTAACACCTGTAGCTGTAGGCTCTGCATCTGCTCTTCCATGTTTGGGCGAGTTACCCGGGATGATGGGACATGGCAAGATAGCTGAGGGTTCTGCTCGTGCTAATCCCCCTCCCTAGGCAACTTACGCATCAGGCCTGGTTTGCTGGGGTCCTTGTGGAGGGGTCTCTACTAGGACATTCTCCTGTTCTGCCATTGGTGGTGAAGTGGGACGTCCAAATGGTAACTCACGGGTGGATCTTACTCATGTTATCGTAGAAGAAATGACCTTCTCACTTCTTAATTGCATTAGTCCAATGTGACTTTTTGTAATTGATTCCCACAGACGGTGCCAATCTGATGTGGTAAAAATTGACTGGACGATCTTCCCTGTAGTTCTTGGTGCTTTAGCTAACCTGCACAGAAGAGATGATAGGGGAGAGCTGAGCTGACCCGACGGGGGACTCTCCCATGCCTAAGTCAGATCTTTCCACAACAGATACTCAAGAGAACTTTTCCAGTAAGAGAAGTGAGTGATCGATCCTGTATGATGGAGGCTTACCTTGGTATTTATAAGCTGCTGATGGAGGAAGAGTGGGAGACGATTGTGAAGAGTCCTGTTTAGGCATGGAGTCCTCAAGGGCACTAGCTCTGTGATTTTGGGAATATTCCGGGTCTTAAGAAAATAATCCAGGGGAATATTCCCCTCTTATCTCGGAAAGGCCAACTGTGTGAGGGATAGACGTCTATGATGACGTGTAGTGGATAGAGTCCTATCCTTCTGAATAGGGATTACGTTCCTTGAATGTAGGGGTGGACGAAAACACGTATCTGGAAACCTTATTGTTGACGTCGGGCCGAGGTGGCAGTACGACCTGTTGGAGGGCCGAGGTGGTAGCACGACGTGGTGGAGGGCCGAGGTGGCAGCACAGCGTGATGGAGGGATGAGGTGGCAGCACGACTGATGGAGGGCCGAGGTGGCATCATGGCCTGATGGAGGGCTGAGGTGGCAGCACGGCCTGATGGAGGGCCGAGGTGGTAGTACAGCCTGATGGAGGGGTCGAGATGGCAGCACGGCCTGATGAAGGGCCGAGGTGGCAACACGGCCTGATGGAGGCCGAGGTGGCAACACGACCTGTTGGAGGGCCGAGGTGGAAGCATAGCATGGTGGAGGGCCGAGGTGGCAGCACGACTGATGGAGGGCCGACCCATCACTCAGGACTGGGATTTTACTGTTCACTCCCATTCTTCATCCCATCTTGGAGAAACTAGGAGGGGTCAATTCGACCTTGTTTTCAACAAATCTAAGGTCCCATATCATGATTCTAACCTATATCTAGGACCAATTCAGAGTTTCAAGCTTGGGTTTTACCTCTGTATTCAAGAACACGTCAAAAACCTCAAATCTTCTTTCTAGCTCAAGAGATCAATATGTAGGTCTTTTATTAAACCTTAGATTCACAATCCCAAGAGGGATTAACAAGATTTAAAGGATTCCTACCCAAATCATAGGATTTCACTTAGGGTTTTATGAGGGTTTAAGAAATACAGTCTTTACTCACCTCAAATCGTAGATCTTGAGATGAGGGTCACTAATCCGGTGTCGGATTCAAAGGAACTGACCCCAGCAACACGTAACGATCATCTTCTTCCCCATTTCTTCCTTCTTCTTCCCTTCTCTCTCCTTTGTTTCTCTCTCCTCTTTACTTTTCTCACTCACCTTGTAAACAATAAATGAGGGTGAAAAAAAGTAATAAATGCTATTTATACTTGGGTCAAAATATCTAATGACCAGAGTGGTGGGTCACACAAGTGGGTTCGACCCACCTTATGATGACCCACCAGTCGGCCAAAACTTAGCCGATTAATCTGGGATTTTGATGGGGCTCAGCCCTGACACGTATTTCACTCTCGGTAATTGACCAAAATGCGTACTCAACACAAAATACGACTACATACCTTTATTATGCGTACATGGCCTTGTGGTAAGTGCAAATGCACTGCTTGGGCACACGAACTTCACTAGGCACCGACTCTGACTTGTCTGGCCGACCTGAGTTTAGAATCACCCTTGCTATCATATTCCATAGGATACCCGACTTGGCTCATTCGGGTTCAGGTCCTACAAGGCCAAACCGAACCAACTGAGTAATTAGACCGGGTTTAGAAAGTAGGGTATCACAGAGGGACTCGATCTAACAATAATTTTCAAACCATTTTTTTTTCATTCGGGGATCTTTTGCCAAAATTTTTTCCAAACATAATTAATTTGTGCAAAAGAGAGGCGAAAAGAGATTCTATAAGAAAATGAAACAGAGAACGATTTGATGTCGGGGTCTAGATATAGGTATCATCCATTTCAAACAACGAAATGGAAATAGATAAAATTACAATAGGGATACCATAGCCCGCTGAAGCTTCACAAGCTAAGATCTCCAAGAATAGGAGTTGTGGTTGGTCAAATCCATCACTCTTGATGTGCCAAGATGGTGAAGTAGTAAAGGAAATGCAGATGGAGTATATCCGCGAATCCATAAATTTGTCCATTGGCTAATAAATCTACCATGGCCAACTTGGCTAATCAGACCCTTAAGAAAAAGGCTCTAACCCAAAAGATGGACTCTCAAATCCTCTCTTTCAAGCACATCCGTAGGGCCCCACATAGCCTCTTCCCCGCTCGAAGATACTTGGGGACCTATTCCGTAGATCATCTCTTTTTCCTCTTAAGATTTTGTAGGAGGAAAATTGGTAATGGTCTAATATTTGGGATTGGGGAACTTGAGGTTTGGAGTCGCCACCTAGGTTTAGGGCCTAGGACCCGATGTGTGGGCCCTATACGTGTGGAAAGAGCCCTATAATGGTCTAGTCTAGAGATGAGGGTACGTGTCAGATCGTGGAGTTGGGAAGGTGTTAGGCACCCACTCCACCTGGTTTATCTAGTCTTCCTACTAGATACTTAAAAACGAATATTCTCCCCTAATTAATCCTATATCACATACATGACTAAGTTATTGCTACGCTACTTTGTAAACTATCACATATGAGTTGAAGAGTCTACATTATGGCAATTTGAGTTAAGAGTTTATTAGCGCGGTGAATAACATTCTCAGTTGCAGAAGGTTGGGTCTGAACATTATTAGCGAATAAAAGCTCCCTTGGAAGTATTTTGGTGCAAACCACCTATGAAGTGGGTTAAACTAAATTTTTATGGAAGCTCTCTCGGGAATCCTGATAACGAAGGGGCAGGTGCGATCATGACAGATCACAATGGTAGATGTCTTCGGTCTTGCAATGTGTATCTGGGGATCAAAGAAATTTATGAAGCGGAGTTTGAAAGTCTAATGTAGGGTCTCATGAAAGCTAAAGAGTTGGCTATTCCATCAGTCTAGATAGAATCTGACTCTACATCACTTGTTATGGTAGTGCATCAGGAAAAAATCCCATGGTTTGCTATGTAGAGATGGAATCATCTAAAGCCTTACTCGGAAAGGACCCCATGGAAAATCACTCACAATTACAGAGAAGGGAACTCGGTGGTAGATTTTCTAGCCAAGAAAGCTACGAAATCAAGATGCTTTTCCGTCAATGATGTCTTCCCGTCCCATGTCTCTGATATGCTGGCGAGAGATGAATCTTCCAGGCCTTCGTATAGGTTTATGTAGTGGGTAGTCCTTGGTCCTGCTGATGGCAATGCCGAAGGTGGGGCCTTGTGTCCTGCTCTGTGTTTTGTTTATTGTTTTTTTTGGCTTTCTGTTTTTAATAATATTATCTTTTAGCAAAAAAAAAAAAAAAAAAAATTGAGTGTTTATACCTATGCTTGACCCTGGTTTCAAGTTGAGAGGGACGAGCCCCTATTGATGCAGTCGCAAACTTTGGTGGGTGTCTCTTAGCTCAGGAGGAGGTGTATTTGACAGTCTACTTTCCTTCTTTAGAGACTTCGATCTTTCTGGGATCCGAAGAAGGAATTTCGATAGAATTTCTTGGATCCTGGTATTATCTT
>CM040970.1:20320738-20406094 GCA_022985045.1 Macadamia tetraphylla
TATTCTTGTTTTGTTTTTCTTCTTTTATTTTTTTATTATCTTTTATGTTGTTTTTGCTTTTTGTTGTTTTTCTTTTTATACATTCTTTATTTCTATTAGCATGAGGGGAGGGAACCACCAACCTGGCATTGTATGGCCATCCGAACATGGTTCAGTAATGGCATAGGATGCTTCCTCGTAGAGTGAAGGAGATAGTTGATGCATCATACATGTGCCGGCTAGCTCTTGTAGAGACCCAAAAGTTCAATCTGGCACTGGTGGGGGCTATAATGGAGTGGTGGTGGCCGAGTACTCATTCTTTTCATCTCCCTGCTGGTGAGATCACCATCACGCCCCTGTGCTTCTATGCCTTGATAGGCATTCCATTTGGGGGTAGATCCATGATCCTACCGGGATTTCGACTGTCAGGGAGTTTGCAGACTTGATAGGTATTACCATTGCGGCTGGCCAGACACACATCCATTTAGGGGAGATTAGTTCTCGATGGTGGAAAATCGACTTGTGGGAGAACCTAGGCAATATGTCACAAGTGGCCCATTCTTTCTTGCTGTTTGTTGTGAGTCAGTGCCTTTTCAGTGACCTTCATGCGGTAGATTCTTGAGACTAGGGTGGGGCCGCCTAAGCATATCTCTTGCGGACCCTAGACCTGCTGTCATATGGAGACCGAGGTCTCAAGGGAGTTGGCTTCATCCTCTAGATAACTTTCCTACTTGTACCCATTTCCTTTTACTCATTTGGATTGCACTTTCTTACTTTAATCTCTTGAAACAGCCCTGGTGCTTTGAGCACTTGGGGACCATAGCTCCTAGACTGAGGGACCCTCAGGCATTCTTCTTCCCTGTAGCCACAAGATGGGGAGATAATCAGGTGATCAGGGCTCGGTGCCATCCTCTGGGACCACTGCTTGTTCTCTTTTGAATGATCTCACTGAGGTATGCCACATTTGACACTGAAATTTCTTTTATCTTGTGCTGTACTTACTTTTTCTTGGATTTGCAGGTCACTTGGAGACCATTCCATTGCCTCGTATTTCCAGATTATAAAGGATTCACATTGGCTAAACACTTATTAGAGAACTGAGTCCTTTTTTGGGGTATATGGGGCCACGTTTGGTATCTAGGAGAGAGAGTAGTACCCCAGTGGTTGGATGTCGAGTCATGCTTCTCTCCCGGTCTTCCTACACCCACTATGCACTGCCCAGAGATCATCCCTGTGGACGAGGTGGAGAGTTTGACTAACGGAGTGTGGGATGATTCATTCTTGGACCGGGATAGGGACTCTGAGTCTTCTGGAGAAGGAGGCAGATGCACCCCTCTTGGTCCTGACAGTCTAGTGGTATATTGCCCTTTCTTGAGTATTTCCTTCCAATTCTTTCTTGTTTTGGTCTTGACTGATGTTCTTTCAGGGGAGAGTGCGAAGTGAAGACGCTTCTACTGTTCTATCGCTTTGTCGTGCTATTGATCCTTCACAAGCGGACCCTCTACTAGTGCGGTGGGTCTCTCGAGTTGCTAGCACCCTACATGGTTTCCACTTGGAACTATCCCAATGCTACCAACCCCAGTCTCTCTCATCTTCTGGAGTGGAAGACAGATGCAGATACTTCCCTTAGATTACCCATTCCTTATGACTATGTGAGTATTTGATCATCCTTCCATTGACTCTTGACTTATTTTGGCTGATAGGCTCTTTCTCAAGTGTCTCCTAAGATCTATTCTGAGATCAGGAGGATGTATTATGGCCTGTGCAAGACAATTGTTGCCAAGGTATTTCATACTTTTGCCCTTTTTTCCTTTTGTCCTTCTTCTTTTATTATTCTTCCTCTTGATCTTTTCCCATGTTCCTTAGGATGGGAGGATTGCCACCGTGGAGAGCCAAGTTAGTTCCCACGAGCAGGAAATTGCACAGTAGGATGCACTGATTCAGGATATGACACAGAGGCTGGAGCAGGCTAGATTAGCATCTGCAGGTTCCTCGGTACTCCATGGGAATGATTCAAAGTATGGTTCAGATGATGACTTTTGACCCATAGGGAATTGTTCCTATATTTCCTGTAAACACAAACACATGAATATTTCCTTTTTCCTTTTCCCTCCCCCTTGTTTGTTCATCATTTTATTTTAGCATCTTATGAATGAAAACTTACCTTTGGTACAAAGAAAACTTTTCTTTTTGTTTATTATTATTATTATTATTATTATTTTTTTGTAATATTTAGGCATAATCAATTCCATAACTCAAGTCATAATTAGAATAATTGGAATAACATGAGAATCCAAATTCTTCCTCATTCTATGAAAAGGGGAACAATTTTTCTACCATAGATAGGATAGGTGAGCAACAAGGTGGGAAAACAATTCTTGAGGTGGGTGAAAGTTCACTAACTCCTTTGGGTTCGTCACTTCGAGCCCATATTGTCGGCCAATGTACGTAGGAAAATAAAAGGATGTTTGAGTCAATCCCATAAACTTGACATAATTGTAGCCAGGGGTCTTCATCCAAAATATTTTTGTCTCCTCCCTGGGCATCTCCATGTGATATCTTGCATAGTCCTTTCCTGTAGGTACCTCTCCCAATCAGTGATAAGGTTAAACTCCAGAACTTCCCTCTTATCCTGGTAGGAAAGAGCTTCCTTTTAATAGCTTGGTTAACTTTAGCTTCTTGAGGAGCCAAATCTGAAATTGATAATGATCTAGTCCGAATCTGTAGCCATGGCTCATGTCATCAAATCTCTTGAATGTTTCTGCAAGAACAGTAGGGATGATGTCATCTCCCTTCTTCAACTGTTTTACTACCTCAATCAGAACAGGCGGTGCACCACGTCCGGGAGTGCGAAGAACATAATGGGCTATCATGCAAAGTAAATAAGCATCTTGTAATCTCTGTTGATGGATTCCTCCCATTAATAGATATTGAATGAAGATCTGGGCCACCTTCAGAATGTCGATCTTCCCATACTGGACAAATTGCTTTACTTCTTCTTCTTTCCATCCGAAGAAGTCCTGAATTTCCTCTGAGTAATTTTTCTTCAAAGATGGTTAGAAAAAACTACCTTTAGGTGTAGATAATATAAAAACTCAGAATACCTTAAGAGTTAGGTAGATCTCTACTAATCCAAACCGAAATACATGCAGGTTGGCATCCCAGTGTTGAGGCACCTACTGGAGTAATTGGTGATGTAGCTTCACACATCCAATCGAATTGAGAAATGACACATTCATAGATTCCAACAATCCTGGCTCCCTCATGCTCATGTCTAAGGTCCATATCCTCAACGTCTTATCCAATGAGCCCATGAATTTTCCTGAAACCATCACAAACAAAGAGATATGATGATTTATCAAAGCATTACTCATTAGCTAATGACTCAATCAAGCCATTACCACTACTGCATCAAGCTCTTTTTTTTTTATTGACCAAGGGTGGGGAATAAACTGGCCTTGATAAACTGGTGCGACATGGCGGTTTTCTTTTAAGGGATGGAATCCTAGATAAGATTTGACGGACCAATAGGTGGATGACACATACCTAATGGCCTTTCATACCAAATGGCGATTTTTGGGGGACATAATCCTAGAAAGAAGTGATGGACCAATGGGTGGATGACAGATACCTAATGGCATTTTATGCCAAATGGCGATTCTTAGAGGACACAAACTATGATGATCTTTTAAGATACTTTGATTATTAATCGAGGAACCAATTTATTACCTTTATATTGTTGAGATCGCACTTCCACATATCAAGTTGCCTACGTATCCCTCGAAAAGAATCAGGTTGACATAGTTCAGGCTATTCACCCTTTCAGGCATAGTATTTCTTGAATTGATCCATGTTGACCAGTCTGGGTATTTCTTCACTGTTGTGGTCTATGAGTTTCACAGCTTTGCCTAGTAGAATTTCTTTGACAGTGAATAGGCCGCTCCAGTTAGGCCTGAATTTTCCTCTTGCGTCATGAATTGGGGCTTTTTGTTCTTGAAGAACAAGTTCACCCTCCTCTATGTGGCATGGCTTCACATTCTTGTTAAAGGCCTTGGGCATTCTTAGTTGGTATTTCTTCAGATTATCCATGGCTTTTATACACCTTTCATGGAGAAAATTGAGCTTATCATGTCTGGCCTTCACCCACTCTCCTTTAGGTAGCTGACTATCAAGAAACACCCTTGGGGATGGTACTAGGATCTCTATGGGTAGAACCACCTCAACCCCCTACACCAAAGCGAAAGGGGTTGCCCCTGTCGAGGATCGTACTGAAGTCCAGTATGCCCATAAGGTAATAGGTAACTTATCAATCCTTATGTGTTTCTACCATTTTCTATAAGAAGACTTTGATGCTCTTGTTGGCTGCTTCCACTGCCCCATTGGTCTGCGGCTAGTAAGTGGTAGAACGATGCTTTCTGATACTAAACTTTGTGCAGATTTTGTCGGTCTTGCCCCAAAAATGGGATCCCTTTTCTGATATTAATTCTTGAGGCACTCCATTCCATCTAATGATGTTTTCTTGAATGAATTTAGCCACCTTAGCAGACATGAGGACCGCATAGGATTGAACTTCTACCCACTTGGTGAAATAATCAATGGCTACTAAGATGAACTCGTGACCATTAGATTCCTTGGGGTTGATCTTTCCAGTGATGTCGATGCCCCATGTGGAGAATGGCCAAGGTGAACTGCAACTCTGTTGGCGGGATATGTATGATATTAACAAATATCTGACACTTGTGGTATTTTATGACAAAGTCCACACAGTCTGCTTCCATGGTGTTTTAATAATATTCCAGCCTAAGGATCTTCTTAGATAACATCGTAGCATTCATGTGGGGTCCACAAAGACCTTGATGAATTTCCTCCATGATGGTTACCGCTTGCTTCTCATCCACACACAACAATTGTATTCCTTCATATTATCTCTTGTATAACAAATCCTCTTGAAGAATAAACTGGGTGGCATACCTTCTAAGAAACTTCTTTTCTCTATCAGTTGCTTCAATCGGGTACTTCCTTTCCCTGATGAAATCCACTATATGAATGAACAAGACCGACCATTCACAGTGAGAGAGTTCACTGAATTCTAATAAATGGGGTTACTTCTTTGTTCTACCAAGAATGGTCGAACCCTAGCCATAGGGGTGCATTCTACCATGGAAGCCAAGGTTACAAGGGCATCAACAAGCCTATTGTTATCTCTCTAGAAGCATTCGAACGAGATCTTCTCAAAATGTTCAATCACCTCTTCCAGATGTTCTTGATATGGCTTCAGCTTTTCATCTCTAGTTTTCCACTTTCCCTGTGTTTGGCAGATGATGATGGATGAATCACCGTAAACCTTGATACTTTTCACGCCAATAGTTAAAGCAGTTTCGAGCCCCAAAGCACAAGCTTCATACTTAGCAAAGTTATTGATACAGGGGAAGTAACTGTGAAATGATGAAGGCAAATAAAGGCTGTCAGGAGTGACAAGCAATATTCCTGCACCACATCCCTTCTGATTGGCTGCCCCATTAAAGAATAACTACCATTCATTAACTGTGTCTTCTTCCTCCATCGTTGTGATTCCTTCATTGAGAAAGGCATCATCCAAGGATCTTCCATCTTCTATGGGGTGGGCAGCCAAATGATCGGCTATGGCCTGCCCTTTGATGGATTTCTGAGTAACATAGGTGATGTCAAACTCTGATAGTAAATGCAACCAATGGGCCATCCTTCCGATTAGGGCTGGTTTCTTGAAAAGGTATTTGATGGGATCTATCTTGAAATCAAGTGCACCGGATAGGAAACCATGTAGTGTCGTAACCTTTTCGTTGCCCAAATCAACGCAACACAAGTTCTTTCCAAAGATGTATACTGTGTCTCATATTCTAGGAACTTCTTGCTGAGGTAATATATGGTATGCTCTGCCCCTTCTTTCATCTCCTTCTATGCTAGCAAAGAGCCTATAGAATATTCTCCCACGGATAAGTACAAGAGAAGTGGTTCTCCTTCCACCGGCGGTATCAATACTAGTGTTTTTTATGAGGTATCCCTTGATTTTGTCAAAAGCTTATTGGCATTGGTCATTCTATTTCATAGGTTGATCCTTCTTCAACAGCTTGAAAATTGGTTCACAGATTGTAGTCAACTGAGCTATGAATCTGCTAATATACTGAATGTGACCCAAAAATCCTTGTATTTCCTTCTCAGTCCGAGGTGTGGGCATTTCTTGGATTACTTTGATCTTGATAGGGTCGTCTTCAATGCCTCTTTCACTCACCAAGAAACCTAACAATTTTCCTGTTGTTTTCCTAAATACACACTTCTGAGGACTCAACTTCAGTTGATACTTCTTGATTCTTTTAAAGAAACGCCTTAGCGTAGGAATATGCCCCTACCGATCTTTTGACTTTACTATCATGTCATCCATATAGACTTCCACATCTTTGTTCATTATGTCATACAATATGGTCGTAGCGGTTCTCTGGTAAGCTACACCAGCGTTCTTCAATCCAAAAGGCATCACCTTGTAACAATAGGTTCCCCATAGGGTGGTGAAGGCTGTCTTCTCACGATCTTTTGGGTGCATGCTTATTTGGTTGTATCCCGATAATCCATCCATAAATAATAACAAAGCATGCCCCGCCATATTATCCACCAATACATCAATGTGAGGTAATAGGAAGTCATATTTAGGGCTTACTTTGTTAAGATCTCGGAAGTCCACACACATTCGTACCTTGCCATCTTTCTTCGGTACAGGTAAAATGTTGGCCAACCATTAGGGGTACTTCACCACTTGTAATATCCCTGCATTCCACTGTTTTACAACTTCTTCTCAGATCTTCTCACTCCATTCTAGCCATATTCTTTGAAGCTTCTACTTTATCGATTTTACCCCAGTGTAGGTCGGCAATCGATGCTGCACAATGTTGGGGTCGATACCAGGTATATCCTCATAAGACCAAGCAAAGACCTTGGAAAATTCCTTCAAAAGACTAATCACCTGTTTTTCTTCTTTGTTATCAAAGGTAGTGCCAATTTTTACCTCTCGAAGGCATTGGTTGGTTCCTAGATTAATAACCTGAGTATCCTCACGAATGGGTTGGGCTTTCTTTGGTTTGCATTGTTTTATTGATTCTTGATATTTATTAAGATCATCATCAGAAAAAGGAAGTAAGTCATACTTGAAATCAGAAATTTCATTCATGAAAGGAGTAACAGACTTGAAAAACAAGGACTTCGGACTCTCCTCGAGAGTGGAGGCCAACACGAAATCATAAACAATAGACTCGGCTACAGACTTGATAATTGGCTGGATGTTTTTGCCAGGGGTATTCAGGCTGGTTGACTTAATAGCATGAGCAAACTTGAAGTTTTCTCCAATGCTTGTCCAGTTCAGGAGTGGTTCAATGGCTTGATGGATGAGAAGGTGTGGCAAAGGGCCTTCTTCTCCTTTTGAAAAAGTTGCTGCTACTTCTTTAGTGACGTAGTGGTTCTTCAGGATAGGTGCTGGCTTCTTCAAGAATACCAGCTGGTCAATCTCATGCTCTCAGAAGCTGAACTTTCTGAGGGGTGAAGATTGGTGGAGACTGCTCAATCCTTTTTCTATAAAGTCCATCTTTTTGAGCTTATTGAGGGATTCCATCCCGGTGCCTTGGTCACATCTTTGACCGCCTTCACGAGCCTTCCCGGTTCAGTTGGTTCAGGCATAGTACATATAAACCATCATCCTCTATGCTCTTTATTGCTTTGCATAAGCACTTCTTCCTCTGAAAGGACGAGACTTAAACTCATGTAGCTCTCTGACACTTGGCTCTTGTAGGAGGGAGCAAATGTAGCCTTTCAAATCAATGGGAAGTAGCAGACTCCAAGTGAGCTTTATCTTCTTTTTCCATTTTCTTTTCAGGAGCACTCGAGGACTTGGTGCTTCCTTTGATTGGATCAATGTTGTAAGGTCGCTAGATGAAGACCCAATCTCAATCAGTGTAATTTTTGCTATCTCGGTGATGCAACTGTCCTAATCACTTTCTTTGACTAGCATTTCCTATTGTTCCACTTCATGAGTCACCCAGTTGAGCTCATCTTGGAAAAATAATTTAAATCCTGGTTGCATCTTTGTGGTAGTTTCATCAAACCATGGCTTCACATTTCCATAGAAAGGAAAATCCTCTCCTTTTACAAAATACCCATTGAGATTAGGGTAGTAAGAGATGAAGATCTTCCTAGTCATTCTCAGCACTTTCTACCCTTTGGTGGTCGGAGGAGTGTACCCGAGACCATTCTTTCCTTTGCTCACTGCCAAATTAGGCTGCTTTGAAACTCCTTGATGATATTTCCCTAGACCCATGCCAAGAAAATATTGCATATTCTTCATCATCTAATTTACTAGCAGACTCCAGATGGCTTCATGGTTAGCTGGGATTTTATCCTTTTGAACTTTTTTAGCAATGGCTACTCAAGTTGTGTCTAATTCAAAACCACTTAGTTGGACTTTCTGGTCTTGTTCTTCCCCATTTTCAATATTGGCTAAGGTATTATCCCAAAGTATTAACCACTTTGGGATCTCTGGCTACTGTGATCACCTTTCCTACATTAATGAACTTCATTTTTTGATGGAGACTAGAGGACACTGCCTTTGTAAGATGCAACCAAGGCCTTCCTAAGAGCATGTTAAAGGCCACCGATATATCAATGACTTGGAAATTAATATCAAACTTCACTGGGCCAATCTTTACGGCAAGGGTAAGGATGCCAAGGATCTTCCTATTGGTATTGTCATTTTCCCATATGGTTTGGGTAGTTGGCCTCATTTCTTCCAAGTTGATGCCAATACCCTTTGTCGATCTTAATGGTAGCACATTCAAAGCGGACCCGTTATCAATAAGAACCTGAGGAACCACTTTGTCAAGAGATTCTACCATGATGTGGAGAGCTCGATTATGCTAGACCCCTTTGGGAAGCTTTAAATTTGAGAACATCAAGGATTCCACTGCATATGTTGCCCCTACTATATGTGCAAGATGTGCCAGATTTATCTCGATCGGCACCTGTACAATGGTGAGAGACTTCAAGATTGCTTCACGGTGTGTGGGGGATGCCATCAACAATCCCCAAACTGAGATATTTGTTTGGGACTTCTTAAGTTGAGCCAAGACTGGATTTGCTGGCTCTTTTTTCACACTGCTAGTTCCAGCCTCATTGGCCCTTGACTGTTCTAAGCCTTGCCTTTGTAGTCTTTTCCACTTCTAGTTTCCATCACGTTGACAGGTTTCTTCACAATAATATCTGTGGGATAACAATCTTCATCATCACTATATGTTGTGGTGATTATTCCTATCACCTCTTCGTTTGATTCTCCTTCCCTGGTTAGGATGAGAAGTCAAGGTCCCCCATAAATATCCACAGCCCTGGCTCATAACTTTTTGACTGCATTAGAAAGCTGTTGGAATGCAATGTCTATTGCCTCTGTGAATGTGTCGTCTGGCCCTATTTCCTCCAAATCATCCAAATGCGCACGGTAGTAACGATCACTGATAATTACTTCACCCAGCATGTTGTCAAATTCTTCCACTCTTAACTGATGGTTACTTCACCCAGCATGTTGTCAATTTCTTCCACTCTTTCTTGCATCTTCAATGTGTTTGAGTACACTTCATACAACTTTTCTTCAATCTCTATGTGGATTCCAGTTCATCCAGATAAACTTGCATTGGCTCTCTAGATCCTTCATCACTTTCAGAATCTGACATAGAATCATCTCCTCCCATACGGAGGGAAGGGTAAATGCCACCTACTGGATCAGCTATTAGGTCATCACCACTGATAGCATAGATTGAGAAACATGTCTGATGATCTGGTGAGTAGTATTCTGACTCATCATTATTACTATTGTACCAAGGCCCTTGGTAGTCATCCCAATCTGGATACTCATCATCCTCTTGAGAATCAAAGTCATCTCCATCATTCTCATCTTCACTCTAATCATTGTCATCATCCTCCATGTCACTCCCTATGTGGATTAGGGAGGTATGCTTTTTGATTTTTTCCCCTACTGACAATGCTATAACTACTCTGAGGAGGTCATCTGTGACTTCTTCAATCACCTCTGGATTATCCTATGAAGATATTACGGGATGAATTAGAGAAGTGGGATCACTCTCCTAGTCTTCTCCTAAAGCATTCACTGATCCTGTTGATGAGGTCATCTTTGGGGAATCAGGTAGTGCAAGCATATCCTTCCAATTGTGTCTGTCCATCCTTCTTTCGGGTTATATACCAAACCTTGAGAATGGGATTGGTATGAAGGTGAAGAGGGCTATGAAGCGGGATGATATGAAGATGATGTAATATGGGATGTAGGATATGAAGATTGGGGGTGATAGGATGAGAAAATTCCTTCTCTTTGACGGTGGGGGGAAGGTTGATGATATGCCGAAGGTTGATAATATGGTGAAGGTTGGAGGTATAGTGGAGGTTGGTAATATGATATGACAGATTCTTCTATTGACGAGGAAGGATGAATGGTGGGAGTTTGATCTTCTGATTCTTCTTTTGATGATTCTCTTCTTTTGGGAGTCCTCATGACTCTAGCCCTTTGACTCATGAGTTTTCTGTAAGCGCGGGAATTCATATGATTCTTCCGAGCTCTAGGTACAATGAGTTGAGTGGCGTCACTCTCTGTGGCTTCTTCATCTAGATTATTCACATGATCAGGGAGTGGATTGGTATTGACATTGGGAGGTTGCTTCACTTTGACCTCAATGGTTTCATTATCTACCAAGTCCTAGATCGTATGTAGGAGACCTATGCATCTTTCAATGGTGTGCCCTTTTTGAGTATGGTAAGAACAATATTCATGATCCCTATACCAAGCTGGAGGAGGGTTGCTAATTACTCTTGGAGCCACTGTCCCTAGCAATTCTTGTTTCTTTAACTTCTCATACACTGTTGTCATGGGAATTCCCAAATCAGAAAACTACCTTTTTGGACGAGGGGCCTTCTAGGAGGGTGCATCTGCTTGTATTATGAATGGATGTGAAGAAGTGGCTGGTGAGACTGACTACTGCATTGCACTCACCACATTAGTTTTCAGACCCTTTCCCCGTCCAACTCTAGTGTTTTTGCTTGCATCTTGGGATGATCCTTGATACTGAGCCTCTCTCAAAATTCTGTTTTCCACTTGTGTGCTAGTGGCTATTAAGGCATCAAAAGTCTATAGATGTTGGTAGTAAAGAACATCATAATAAGGCTTTGATAAGTTCTCTATCAACATCTCCACTTGCTCTGCTTCGTCGATCTGCCATTTTGGCAGCCTTATCCCTAAACCTCATCAAGAAGGCGGTGAATCCTTCTTTAGGTTGTTGCCTCAAAGTCTCAAGCTCTCGTTGCTTCACATCCACTTCGGTGTTTTATGAGTACTATTGGTAAAGGCTTTCAACATGATCGCCCAATTTTGAGTTTGGGATGACTCTAACTATGTGAGCCACCTTAGTGCTGGTCCCGATAGGGTTAACATGAAGGGTTGCCCCATCTTGTTATCCTTAAGTTGCCACGACTTGGTGATGCTGAGAAAAACTTTAAGGTGAGCCTTGGGGTCACCTGATCCATCAGACCTATCAGTTTGCCATTTGAATTTTTTGGGAATTTTTACCCTGGAGAGGAAACTCATTTCCTCTGAATCCATTGTTTGGCCTTTCGAGCTTTTTCCCGCTCGAATCATGTTCTCCAACTTCTCTAATTTCTCTCTGAGTTTCCTTTCTTTCTCCGTCTCTGGAGGCTCCATGGGGACATATGCTGTAAATTCATCTTCCTCATCTTCAATCACTACCCTAGGAGGAGGGACCCTGGAATAGGCCCCTCATTGACCATTTGGATGGGTAGGTGAAGATCCTCTTTGACTGGTTGGTCTGACTTGCTCTGATTCTTCTGAGTCAACTCTGGAAGAGTTCCCACGATAACCTGTAGCTCAGTTCTATTCCAAATCTCCCATAGCTAGTGCCAGCTCAAATCTGGGATTAGCTCTGTGAGGGTTTTGAAATGTATGTAATATCTGAGCTATTCCTCTCTTGACTTCATCCATTTCTATTTGTAAGGTCTCTATGGGATGGACCAAAGCCTGTTCAGGTGATTCAGAGTCTGGTGGATCCATACTAACTAGGCTATAATCGCTTGGTATAGCAATCTCAGAGAGATGACGAGGGTGACACTGGACTTAGGCGAGTCAATCGATTACCCTGACGTATCCAAAGGGACCGCGGAGAATACTTGAGGTGTGAAATTGTGCTTGAACCAAAAGTGGCTTATTTTAGGATTCTTGAATTCCCAACCCCTTGTCCACACATTCACTAGATGGAAAGGTTTTGATGCCCCTGGTCCACCCAATGTCATAAGCAGGAGATTCATACAAATGGCTTGTTGAGAATATTCCCATAAGACATTCCATGTAATAAAGTCATACTTCCCTTGCTCTTTTTCCCACTAGGTGTCCTTCCTCCTGATTTTCTCGAGACTTCTTGAGACTTTACGTGACTCTGATGGGATTACCCCTAAGTCACGTATTTCTTGAGGAGGGACACCTTCTATCTGAAACCCACTTAGGAAAACAATTATTTACGATGGGAATATAATGTAGGAACATTTCTTTTCAATACTGCAAACAAGTTCTAAAGTTAGCTTGTGGCGCTTCTAGCTTCTTCATCTATTTTCTACATGATGCTAAGTATGCAGTGGATGCAATAGGACCGATAAGGCTTCCTTGACGGGATCTATATACGCAAGGTACGTGATCCTTTTGATATACCTATAGGTACGAGATCAAGGAGGTGACTTCCTTGCCCATTACTCGTGACTACACACGAGGTTAAGCAACTGGCCACGGGGTGGTGGAACCGTGAGTGATTGTGTGCAAAAGTGTAATGTAAGAATACCATTATCCGATCTCATAATGTCATAAAGTGCACGGACCTCCCCGAGGGTGCTGGCACATTTATGAACATCCTCACCATTTAATAATACCCTACACCCTTGTACAGGAAGTAGGTGTCATTTGCTCTAAGAGTACTTTCCATGACATGCGCTAACCTCCCCGAGGGTGTAGGCATGATAGGGAGTCCCTCGCCAAACGATTTTACTTCGAGCACGATGCATAATGTAGTTAGCGAATACAATTACAAACATGAGGTTAGCCAAACATATTTTCAAAGAAATGTGGTGAAAAATGTTCTTGCAATCAAAGGTAGTATCTAGTATCGGAAGCTTGACATTTATCCCCAGTGGAGTCGCTATTGTGAGGGTAGCAGCCAAAAATGATGAGACGGCTCTCTCTTCCCCTTTTGGGTGGGAAAGGGCTTGCATCGATTCTACCCTCTCTCCTCTCTTTCTCTTTTTAGTGAGGGAGGGTGTGTTGTGTATGCTTTGTTTGCAGGCCCCGCACCATAGTATTGTCGCTCGAAGATACGTGGAGGCCTAATTAGTAAGAGTGTAAAGTTCATCATTCTAGACATGGGGGTTTGATGATGGTCCACTAAGGGGATCGGGATCATACAAAAGGTTTTGGGGTTGCCACCTGGGATTAGGGGCCTAGGACTCGAGGGTGGGCCCAATTCTGGAGAAAAGGGCTCGATAATTGGTCTGGTTCAGAGATTTAGGGTAAGTGTCAGGTTATAAAGTTGGGAAGGTGTTAGGCATCCAATCTGTCCAGTTCAATTGGTCTTCCTATTAGATGCTTAAGAATGAAAATTTTCCACAATTATTACTATTCCACATGTATGGCTAAGTTATCACACATATATATATTGACTGAATTTAAACTACTATGTACACTAAAACAAGGTCTATATAATGTCTATATGATGACAATTTGGTTGAGAAATGTACCTGAACTTAACCCTTGTATTGGGTTAAGAGGGGTGGGCCCCTGATTGGTACAGGCTCGTATTATCTTTCGTGTTCTCTTGGCTCAGGAGAAGATGGTCTTGACCTCCAACTTCATTTCTTGAGAGATGCTGACTATGATGATATTAGGACAGGGTTTCGGCTAGGAAGGGTTACTTTCGGATTTGGATTCGGACAAAGCTTCGGCTAGGGAAGGCTATTTCTGGATTTGGATTCAGAGAAAGCTTCAACTAGGGAAGGCTATTTTCGCTTTAGGATGAGGTGGCACTCTGACAGAGCTTTTGCTTGAGATATGCTAGGGGAGGGCTAGGCTGAGGTGGCACTTTGGTAGAGCCTCCACTAGGAATAGGCTAGGGAGGGCTAGGCTGAGGTGGCACTTCGTCAGAGCTTCTACTGAGGATAGGCTAGGGGAGGGCTAGGCTGATGTGGTACTTCAGCAGAGCTTCTATTGGGAATGGCTACTTCTGGAAAGATTTTAGGGGCACTCGAATAGGGCTTCCCCTAGGAACTGCTATTTTTGGAAAGAAATGGATTGACCTAAAAATGGACTGAAGATCTCCAAATCCCCAAAGAAAACTTTGAAGATCCGGACAGAGCTCTGGATCTTGACAAAGATCTCTTTGTAGACCCGAAGAACCTTAAGGGGGGTTTCTATTTCTGGTAAAAACCAAGAACACACTATTTTTTCCAAAAATTGGATTGGACTAAGAATTTGGATTGAAGATCATCAAAGTCCCAAAGAACACTTCGAAGATCTAAAAAAGATTTTGGATCTTGAAGAATATCGCTCTGAAGACTCGAAGAAAATCAAGAAGGGGGGGAGGAGGAGAGAGGGCAGAGCTTCACTACTATGAAGTGAGGTGGGGTTGTTTGGTATGTAAAATCCAAAGGAGGGTAGTATTTATAGGTTTTCCGAACCAATGGGAAGGAAGGGGAATTTTTACCCAACGGACAGAAGAGGGTTCTTGGACTAAAATGGGTGAAGCAGGCTTCTATCCAATCGATAAAAGGGGTTCTTGGACTAAAATGGGTGAAACAGGCTTTTATTCAGTGGGAAAAGGGGGGGTTTTTAGGAGAGAATTTTTAGCCAAAAAGTGGGATTTTGGTCTCAAGTGGGTGAAGAGGGAATCTCTTCACCCATCAGGAAAATGGAAAACCAGTCTCGATCATTGTCGACGGAGCACATGATTAGGCCGATGTGAACGGGGTATAGTCTGTATAAGAGGGCAGGCAATGTGGTCAATGTTATAAGGGTGCGGCGTATGGCATGCGGGTAGTGGCATGAGTGGCATGGGTGTGCAGTATTATGTCATGGGTGCGCAGCACACAAGGCTGGTTGGGGTAGTAGGCATGGGCAACAATCATAGGCCACAGCCATGGGCAGCAACCATGTGTTGCTGCCATGGGCATGTGCGTACGGGGGCCCGAGGATGGGCAGAGGGGCACAGGCTGGCTAGCACACATGTGTTGTAGCCTATGGGCAGTAGCCATGTGCTGCGGCCATGGGCAGTAGGCATGCATGCGGGCTATCCTGTTGGCCAGCGTGCGCACGATCTTAGATTTTTTTGGTAACGATCACGGGAGATCTGTCAATTTGATTTTGATGTACCATATATCATTAGAATCATACTTTTGAGCACTATCCATCTATATGGTCATCTTGACTAGATTCCTTCATATGTAAAAAGTCAAAATTGGACCCTCTTCTCTCCCGCGTGAGGGTTTCCAGGGTTTCAGGTAGGGAAATGTTTTTGGGTTATCTGGGTAGGTATGGGATGAATTTTAGGGTGTTTGGGATAGGTAGGGGATATTTTCAGGTTTCCAGCAGGCCTGTCAGTGTGCGTAGCATACGTACAGAAAAATATAATTTTTCAGGGATGATTGTGGGAGATCTGACGGTCCGATTTTGACGTGCCATATATCGTTGGAACCATATTTCAAGCACTATCCATCTATATGATCATCTTGAACAGATTCCTTTGTATATAGAAAGTCAAAATTGGACCCTCTTCTCTCTTGTGCAGGGGTTTCCATAGTTTCGGATAGAGGAATGTTTCCCTCATCATCTCTATTGATCAAAAGTCAAGAGTCGCGTCCAAGATCCACATTTCATCATAGCTGCGGGAGGGTGATAAAATTAGGTGTCTACACCCCCGTCATAACAAACCCTAACATGATGTTGGATTCGGTGGTACGTATGCCCTATATGCGATATTGGATTCAATGTAGTGGTATTATAGGGGATTATAAATAGGGGTTACTAGGATCCGAAGTAGCCATGTAGGGACCGGTATGCTCCTAACTCGTAACTAGCTTGCATCTTTAGGGACCGATAGCATACATTTGTGACTGGGGATGCCACCTACGTTGCAATAGCATTGATACCCACTATGAACTTAGAATCTGTTGATTAGGTTGTTTACTAATAATCCGGATCATGTCATTGCATCCATCTTGCTGCATTCATACTGGTTTGGTTGGGCATTTATATTTGTTGTATTTCACGAATTATTGTGAATGCTTGTGTGTAACCCCCACTGGGCTTTGTGGAAGTTGGCCCCTATTGTTATCCTTTTTTTAGATGTTGATTCAGGTAACCATCTGGAGTCTGTGGCTGAGGAGTCGGCTCTTTACAAAGGTGACCTCTAGGACGAGTAGCTAGCTACACGCTAGGACGGTTACATATGTGACGACTGTGCATTTGGAGCACATTGAGGATGAGAATATCATCTTCTATTTTATATCCTTTTGTTTACATATTAGATGTAGCATTAGGGGCATAACTGTAATGATGATTCCGTTGTGAAAATATTCTTTTCGGTCAATATTGTAAATATCATTTGAAATCACCAGTTGTGTATAATAATATGCAATTGACATGCTCATCCACATATATATAACGCATTTCATGTTTCCATGTTCAAGAAGTTCATCCCCGATCCAACTCATATTTTGGCACATGTACCCTTGGAGCTTGACATTGATTAGCGGTACGTGGAACAATCGGAAGAGATCATTGACTAGAGAGACCACATTCTCCACAATCAGACTGTTTCCTACGTTTTAGTTAAGTGGAGGAATCACTCGAAACAAGAAGCGTCTTGGGAATGTGAGGATGAAATGAAAGAGAAATATCCTTAATTGTTTGGACTATAAGGTACATCAAATTTTGGGGAAAAAATTTCTTGTAAGGAGGGGGTAATGTTATACCTGTGCCTTAAAATTTCCCCTTATAAATGTGTAGACGAGGTGCTGGAGTGCACCAGTACCAATGCATACTGGATAGCAGCTGTATTTTACCAGGAAGGAAAGGATGACCCCACTTGCACTTGCTACTCATGCCTCAATAATTGGAAAGGGTTCTGAACAAGGAAGAGAAGGTTAGTCCATGCCCTCACACCTCATGGGAAAATCCCCTAGCTTTAATAGTAAAATGTATCTAAGAGGTGAGACCCACAGTCTGGAAACACCTTGGGAAGGCCCCATTCAACTTAAGGATCCATTTCCACACAAAGGGGACCAATTCAGCCTTCACTGAGTAACACCTCTGGTGAGTATGCAAGCCAAAACCAGGATTATTTGGTTATGGGGCCCAGGTCAGGCCCTTGCACCCGTGAAGCTCAAACAGATTAAGGAACTACAGACACCCAATTTTGTCACCTTCTCCCAGCTGTGATGACTAAAGGATCGTGGACACAACCTCTCGCTTTCGATCGGCAGAGATGACAATTGACTCAGGTGACCCAACCCAGAAACATTCCATACTCACCCAAAAATCCCAAAAATCCCGTGCGAGAGAAAAGAAGGGTCAAATTATAACTTCTCATATACGAAAGAATCCGATCTAAAGCGACTACACGGATGGATAGTACCCAGAATCATGATTCCAATGATATATGGTGTGTCAAAATCAGACCATCATATCTCCCGTAATCATTCCCAGAAATTACAACTTGAGCACCCAAACCCCACCCATGCACACTCCCACACCTTGCCATGAGCACCCAAACCCTGCCCATGCAAGCATCCACACCTGGCTAAAACCCCACCCATGCACGCACCCACACCTTACTATGAGCACCCAAATCCCACCTATGCAAGCACCCTTACCCCAGCCTCCTGCACCCTCACGTGCGCCAGCCTACTACCTTGCGTGCCCTACATGCACCAACCTTGCGTGCCTCGTGTGCACCAACCTTGCTTGCCACCTTGCACCCCCACCCGTCGCGTGCGCCCCTGCCCATCATCGTGTGCCCTTGCCTACCCCGTCGCACCCCCGCCCATCATCGAGCACACCCGCCCAACCTCGCGTGCCCCTACCATCTCACCCGTTAGCCCCAGGTGCCCTGCCTCTTGCACACCCTGCCACCTGCACCTTGCACCTCATGCGCCCGCCATGCCCTTATGAGCCCTTGCACTTGCTCGTGTGCCCGCATCAGTGATCGGTATCCTCTCTTTGATGACCAAATTTTAGAGGAGATTCCCTCGTCACTCGCTTGTGTACTCTGCACCACCCCACTAGCATACCCTACACCATGACCTCCAATTGGCCATAAAAGCATCCTTTTCACACTATTGGCCATAAAAGCATATTTTTCCTCCATTGGCAAAAAAATTACTTCTTTCACCCCATTGGCCCAAAAAAAGAATCTTTTCACCTCATTGGCTAAAAAAGCATCTTTTCACCTCATTGGCCAAAGAAATTCATCTTTCACCCCATTGGCCCAAAAATTTACTTTTGTACCCCATTGGCAAATAAATCCATTTTTTTACCCCATTGGCCAAGAAAATCTACTTTTTTACCCCATTGGCCCAAAAAATCTATAAATACCCCCCACCCTTTGGTTTTTCACACTCAAGCCTCCTAGTGAGCACCCCTTGTAGAGAAGCTCTGCCCTCTCTCCTCCCCTCCCCCTTTGAGGTTCTCTAAGTCTTTGAAGCGATCTTCATAAGATTTGGAGTGTTCTTCAAATCTTGAAGTGTTCTTTGGGCCTTCAAAGTTCTTCAATCATCTAAAATTTTTCGAGTGAGCATCTTTTGTAGGAGAAACCTTGACTTTATTCCCCCCCTTTTGAGGTTCTTTAAGTCTTCGAAGTGATCCTCATATATTCAAAGTGTTCTTTGGCCCTTCAAAGTTCTTCAATCATTCAAATTTCTTCAAATCTTAGCTTAGCCCTCCCATAGCCTATTTCCTAGTGGAAGCTCTGTCGGAGTGCCACCTCAGCCTAGCCCTTCTATAACCTATTCCTAGCAGAAGCTCTATCAGAGTGCTAGCTCATCCTAGCCCTCACATAGCTTATCCCTAGCGGAAGCTCTGCTAGAGTGCCACCTCAACCAAAATCTAAAAGTAGCCCATCCCTAGTGGAAGCTCTACCGAAGTGACACCTCAACCTAAGCCTGGAAGCAGCCTTCCTTAGCCGAAGCTCTACCAGAATTCAAATCCGAAAGTAACCATTCCTAGCTAGAACTCCTTTCAAATATTACCATAGTCAGCATCTCTCGAAAAAGGAAGTTGGAGGTTAAGATCATCTTCCTTTGATCCGAGAGAATCCATAAGAAAGTTCGTACCAACACTATCCAAGGGGTCCACCCCTCTTGACCCGAAATAGGGGTTAAGCTCAAGTATAATTTCTCACCCGAATTAGTATAATGTAGATCTTATATTGACCTTTTTTTAGTGTATATAATTATTTAAATTTAGTCAATGTATATATGTACGATAACCTAGCAATGCATATGGAATAGAAATGATTGTGGAAAATGTTCGTTCTCAAGCATCTAGTAGGAAGACCAGTTGAATGGGTAGATTGGGTGCCTAACACCTTCCTAATTCTATAACCTGACATGTACCCTAAATCTCTAGACTAGACCAACTTTTGAGCCCTTTTCTTAGGACTTGGGCCTACCCTCGGGTCCTAGGCCCATAATCCTAGGTGGTGACTCCGAACCCCTTTTGTATGATCCCAATCCCTCGTATTGGACATCATCAAATACACGTCTCAATGATGACCCCTACACTCCTACGAAAGAGGCCCCCATGTATCTTCGAGTGGTGATATGGTGGTACGGGGCCCTCAAGTAAGCACACACGACACACCCCTTCCTAAAAAAGAGAAAGAGAGGAGAGAGGGCTGAATGCATAAAAAGTACTTTCCTTCCCCTCCCACTAGAGGGGAAGAGAAGAGATCTCTGGCCTTTACTCTCACAATGGCGACTCCATTGGGGACATCTCAAACTTCCAACACTAGATGGTACCATTAAATGCAAGAATATTTTCCACCACATCTATTTGGAAACATGTTTGGCTGACCCCATGTTTGTAATTGTATTTGCTAACCACATCATACATCATGCTCGAAGTTAAATCATTGGGCAAGGTGCTCCCTATCATGCCCGCACCCTTGGTGAGGTCAGTGCATGTCATGGAGAGTACTCTGAGAGCAAATGGTAACTGCATTTTGTATAAAGGTGTGAGGTATAGTTAAACGGCGAGGATGTTCGTAATCATGTCAGCACCCTTGGGGAAGTCCATGCACTTTATGACATTTTGAGATCAAATAATGATATTCTAACATTACACTTTTGTACACAATCACTCATGATTCCACCACCCCCGTGGCCAGTTACTTAACCTCGTGTGTAGTCACGAGTAATGGGCAAGGAAGTCACCCCCTTGATCTCGTACCTATAGGTATATCAAAAGGATCACGTACCTTGCATATATAGATCCTGTCAAGGAAGCCTTGTTGGTCCTATTGCATCTACTACATACTTGCATTATGTAGGAAATAGATGGAGAAGCTAGGAACGCCACAAGCTGATCTGTAGAATTTGTTTAAGGTCTTGAAAATAAATCTTCCTATAATACATTCTAGTCATAAATAAATGCTTTCCAAAGTGGGTTCGGATAAAAGGTGTCCTTCCTCCTTGGAAATAAGATGTAGATGATTTGGCATACGTGACTCCGGGGTGATTCCCGTCAAAGTCCTGTAAAATGCCAAATTATCTAAAAGACCCAAAGAAACTAGGAGCAAGGTCACCTAGTGGGGTAAGATTAAGGAAAGCATGACTTTATTGATAGAAAATTTCTTATAGGAATATTTTTTTCAAGCCATTTGTGTGTATCCCCACCTATAACATTGAGTGGACTAGGGGCATCAACCCGTACCCACTCCCTATCATTAAGTGGACTAACTTTGGGTGAATCATTGGTTGACAATTGAGAGGATGAATGAACAAAGGGTTGGGAATAAAAGAATCCTAAAATAAGCCACTTTTGGTTCAGGCACAATTCCACATCTCAAGTATTCTTCGCAGTCAGTTTGTACACGTCAGGGTAACCAGTTGACTCGCTTAAGTCCAATGTCACCTCTATCCTCTCTCTGAGATTATCTCCTTCCAAATGATTACAGTCCAATTCAAATGGATCCACTCAACATTGAATCACTTGGGCAAGCATAGGTCCACCTAGTAGAGACCTTGCAAACAGAAATGGCTGAAGTCGATATTGCGCCTGCTATGAAATTCTCCCAAGATTGATCCCAGGGCCGAACCAGACTGAATAGACCTACAGGTTATCATGGGACTTCTTCCCTAGTTGACTCAAGAGAGCTAGAGCTAGTTAGGCCAGTAGGTCAATGAGGAGTTTTACCCACCTGTCCAAATAGTCAACGAGGAAACTATTCCTGAGTTCCTCCACCCAGGGTGGTGATTGAAGATGAGGAAGAGGATTTTGCGGCGCATATCCGAATGGAACCTCTAGAGATGGAGAGGGAAAGAAAAACCAAAGAGTAGTTAGAAAAGTTGGAAAATATGATCTGAGCAGGAAAGAGTTTAGAAATTCAAATAGTAGATTCTGATGAGATGAGTTTCTTTTCTGGGACAAGGATTCTCGAGAAGTTCAAATGGCAGATAGACAGATTTGATAGGTCAGGAGACTCTAAGGCTCATCTCAAAGTCTTTCTCAACATCATAAAATCATGGCAGCTCGCTGACAACTAGATGGGGCAAGCCTTCATGTTGACTCTATCAGGGCCAACATTGAGGTGGCTCACAGAGTTGGAGTCTAACTAGACCCAGAATTGGACAACAGTGGTGAAAGCCTTCACCAAGCAGTACTCGTACAACACTGAAGTGGGCGTAAATTAAACAAAAACTTCAAACTTTCAGACAGCAGCCCAGAGAAGGATTCATCGCCTTCCAGATGAGGTTTAGAGACAAGGCCACTAAGATGGCAGATCAACCCTCTGAAGCAGAGTAAGTAGAAATGTTGATTGAAAATCTGTTCAAGCCTTACTATGATGTTCTCTACTATTAGCACCTATAGAATTTTGATGCCTTGATAGCCACAGGCACATGTGTGGAGAACAGGATCCTAAGGGATGCACAGTATCAAGGATCCTCTTAAGATGTGGGAAAGAATACCAAAGTTGGGCGAGAAAAGGATCCCAAAACCAATGTGGTAGGTGCAATCCAATAGTTGGTATCACCCATCACCTCTTCACAATCCTTTGTGATTCAAGCAAATGCTTCTGTTAAAAGGCTCCTCGCCCAAAGAAATAGTTCACTGATTGGGGGATGCCCATGGCAATAGTATATGAATAGCTAAAGAAACAAGGACTGCTAGGGACAGTAGCTCTAAGGGTAATCAGCAACCCTCCCCCAACTTGGTATAGGGACCATGAATATTGTGCTTACCACACTCAGAAGGGGTACACCACTGAAAGGTGCCTAGGTCTTCTACATGGAATCCAAGACTTGGTAGACAATGGGACTATTGAAGTTAAAGTCAAATAGCCTCCTAATGTCAATACCAATCCACTCCCAGATCATGGAACCTTTTAACATGTTGTCAATGATAAATGATTAGCGAGATCTTGATCCTCGATTCTTCAATCCAACTCATCTTATTAGAAACTCCAAGAAGTACCATATCCAGAGGCAATATGAGTGGGTAGAGAATTTGTTGTATGTGAAAAGATTGTCTCTTCCCCCGAAAATAATAAGGCATATCATCAGCTTCATTAAGGTGGCTTATCAAAAGGAGTGTAACTCTTTCCAAAAGGCCCTCTACATGCACTATGCGGACAGACACTTCTATCATCCCATATTCTATGATTTTGGAGGTCCTCACTCTAGTCATGTGTACAATCTAGAAGAGGAAGCAACTGAGAGTGATCCCACTTAACTCATCACACCTAGAGCTCAAAAGAATCACATGAATGCCCATGCCTACAGAAAATTCATGAGGCAAAGGGCCAAGGTCATGAAGACTCCCCAAAGAGAAGAGTCATTAGAAGAAGAATCAGAAGATCAAGCATCCGCTATCACTCCTTCATCGTCAATAAGAGAATCCACCACACCATACCTTCAACCTTCACCCTACCATCAACTTCCACCATACCATCAACATCAACCTCTACCATATCATCAACCTCCACCATACTATCAACCTTCACCACATCATCAAGGAGAAGGAACCTCATCATCATCTTACCACCCCCTATCTTCATCACAATACCCTATCTCCTACATCACATCACCTTTATATCACCCCACCTTATATCCTTAATCACCCTCATACCATTCCCATTCTCAAAGTTTGGTGGATAACCCAAAAGAAGAATCGATTGGTGGGTACAATTGGAAGGATATGCTTACCTTCCAAGATTCTCCAAAGATGACCTCATCAACAGGTTCAGTTAATGTCTTAGGAGAAAGTCAAGATGTTAATCCCATTTCTTTGATTCAGACAACCATATCTCAGGAGGACGGTCCAGAGACAATTAAAGAAGTCAGAGATGACCTTCTCAGGGCAGTAATGGCATTGGCAATAGGGAAATAGTTCAAAGAGCACACCTCCCTAATTCATATAAGGAGTGATACAAAAGATGATGAGTTCGGTCTGATCAAGCTTCGACCCAATAAGGTCAAGTCTAGCCCTATAGAGATCTTCAGATCCATACGCTCTGAATACTATGAACATTTGGATGCAAGAGAATTCAAGGGCCTTGAGGAATTGTTGAAGAACCAAGTGAGGGAGAAATCAATGAAGAAGAGAACAATGACGATGATGATGAAGACAAGAGTGAGGATCGGGATGATAATGATGATTCTGGTGCTCGAAGATATAATGAGTACCTGGACTAGGATTGTAATACCCTACTTCTTAAACCCGGTATGATTACACAGTTGACCCAGTTTAACCATGCAAGACCCGAATCGGAGAGAGTTAAGGCAGGTTCCTTATGGACCATGATGGCAAGGGTGACCTTACACACCGGCTGGCCCGACAAGTCCGAGCCAGTGCCAGAGGAGACGAGTGTACCCAAGCCATGTACATGCACATATCATAAGGTCATGTACGGATAAAGCAGGTATGTAGCCGTATCTTGGGCGCATACGTATATTACATCTTATGCCAAGAGTGAGTTTCATGCCGAGGGCCGAACTCTGTCAAAATCCCACTTGTTGGTCAAGTTTTGGCCCTCAGGTGGGCAGTCACAGGTGGGCGCATCCACCGACCTGAGTGACCCACCCATGTGATTACTTAGTTATTTTAGGAAGTATAAATAGCATTTATGTTTTCCTTTTTCTTTTCTCATTTATGACACTCAGACGTTGGTGAGAAGAGTAAAGAGGAGAGAGAAAAGAAGGAGAAGGAAGAGGAAGAAGAGATGGATTTCAACGGCACCGAGGCCTGATCTTCCCATTCCGACGCCGAAAGAGAGATATCCATGACTAGAGCTACGTTTAGAGGTGAGCAAAGGCTAGGTTCCTTAAACTTTCACCATACCCAAGTAAAACCCTTGATTTGGGTAGGGTTTCTTGAGGTCTTGTAAATCCCCTTTGAGATGATGAATCTAAGGTTTAATAGATGATCTATGTGTTGATTTTGAAGGATTTGAAGAAGTGTTTACAAGGTTGGAGAAGCATTGTTGATTTGAAGTGATTTTGGGGTTTTGAAGGAGTTCTTGAGCAAAGAAGGTAAGATGGCTTTCCATTCCTTAAATCTAACCTAGATCTAGGTTAGAACCACCTTATGAGACCTTGAATGTATGGAGAATGGGTTTGGAAGAGCCCCATTTGATTCCCCAAATATTGGGGAAGGTTTCAGGTGAAAATAGCTTTTCCCGCCAAGACCGGTGGGCCATTTGGCCCGTCTGAGGGCACCCACCTGAGAGGACAGACACTCGGGGCCAACCGACGGGCCCAATCGGCGGGCCGACCTGCCCACTGGTCTTAACAGGACCCTCGGGTCCAACCAGCGTGTCAGACCGGTGGGCCAACCGGTGGGCCGACCTACTCGTCGATCAGGACCGGTGGGTCTGACTGGTGGGTCAGACAGGTGGGCTGTCCGACCCACCCGAGAGGCTCCCAACGTGATTTTTAAGTCCGATTGGACCCAAAATGGATGTGTGACCTTCGTTTAGGATTCTAAACATGATTTTGTCATTTGATCTTGTTAATTTGATTCCAAAGTGGTGAAATGCTAACCCTGCTCACTCATGATAGGTTCACCAAATCTTACGCTTCTCGCACCCGATCTCACCCATACTGAGCGTGAGTCCTTGTACACTACGGGTAAGTGGGGAGAGGACGTTTGGCCTTGTTTCAAGGCATTGTTTGGCATACATTTAAATTATATCTAGACTAGCCATTTCATCATATAAATGCTATGTAGATTAGTCATCCTCACATTGTTATGCCATGGGTGCTGTGTTTATTTTCTAAATGCCAAGTGATGATATGCTTATGTGATGAATGTTGATATCATTATGCATGATGCATTAATAGACTAGATGTCGTAGTCGGCTTGGAAACGAGTGCATTGGTGGCTGTGGTATGGGACGCGGTGGCACTATGCAATCGTACTATTGTCATATAAGAGCATGCGGTTTAGGATTATCATCTTTCCATGCTACGACCCTTCCCAACAGGGGTTAAGGTGTTGGGTTACCATTTGGGGGGAAGCAGTGATCGCGGTTGTCGGGTCACTGTGGCGGTTAGACATTACGCCCGGCTGGTCATTAGGACAGTCGGTAACCCCGGTGGAATATTCAAGAGGGTCAATCGTACTGCTTTTAAATTACTGGAGTTAGCACCTTTAAATTCTGTCATTTACTTTATGTTGAGAGTCGGTGGTCGGCATGTTTTACTTTTTCGAGTACTCATGGTGGGCCTTCTCCGACAGCCCTATGGGCGTATCGCGGGATAGAGTTCAGGTCGTACGGAGTATCTGCGCCTGTGGTGTAGTAGCACTAAACCAAAGACTTAGTAATGTTGCTTAGGTGGATGTGATTTTAAAATGTATTGCATGCAATATAGTGCATATGGTTGTGATTTGTTGTGTGGACTGCTGTGTGGTCCTTCTTTCCACTTACTGAGCTAGTGAGCTCATCCCATGTGTGCACCTCTTTTAGATGATTTTGCAGGTCATCCATCTGAAGAGCACGAGTCGGGCCCCACGGTTGAGTTCCCTGAAGAGGATTGGTGGGTCCCTGAGGAATTGGAGCACGGCATGGATTGCTCGTGCGAGGGTTGTGTTGCGGGACTGTAGTTTTGATGCCAAGCTGAGCTCTACCTCCTGATACCGAGCTGAGCCTTGTTTTGATACCGAGCTGAGCTCTACCTTTTGATACAGTGAGCTCTACCTTTTGATCTTGGTGAGCCTTACTTCTAATATCGAGCTGAGCTGACTCTCTGATTTTTGATGATTCCTTTTGTGTACTTGATATGTGAATTGTATTCTTTTTGTGTAAATATCATGCCTTGAGACCACATGTACTTAACTATTGTATTACAATTTGGGTATCAAGTATTATGGGAATATTCACGGTAAACCAAGTCTTCATTGAGCTGATGAGTACTTTTTAGTTATGTGTTTTGTGGTGGAATCTTATCGAGATGATCTGGTAAGTTTGGGTTAACCGTGTTAACGAGTCCGCTTACTGTGAGCGAGTGTGACAACTTTGGTATCAGAGCGTGATGCTCTGCTCCACTCACAGCATACCATTTAGACCCCGTAGAATCTATAATAGGAAATGGGATTGGGTTAATGTAAAAACTTTAAAGAGTTAAAAGCCAAAGAAAGAAAGGAATAAAAATGGTTGCATTTAGATATTGAATTCATGGCATGCGTGAGAGAAAATAAAAGGTTAATTTAATTGGTGTCATAACCCATCAAGTGCAAGTTTGACGAAATTTCGGCAGCATAACGGCGTAAAATGAGATTTCTAAAAATTTTCACACAGACACCTGATAAACAACATATCCATATATATAACAATGATCAAAATTAACAAAGACAACACAACTAAACTACACAAGTTATCAAACATACAAATTCATCACAAACCACTATAAAAACACATCATCCCACAAATAAGTCCAGTTACAGAAAAGTACAAAGAATGAGAAAAGAAAGAAAAAAATTACAATCGGATCAACAATAGGAAACAGGTGAGAAGCTGGTGTGGACGAGCTAAGTCCTCAATGATCATCGTCGTCGTCATCGTCCAATACTACTATGTTCACCTGAGGTCTAGAGTTGACGTTGAGGCGATGGTCGTAGTAGTCAAACCTCGAGTTCACCAGCCATATCTCCCTCCGAAGTCGACCAAAATTTACTGAGATGGCATTGGCCGTGGTATCCAAGTCCTGGCCTAGTCTAAGGAAGGAATTCTCCAAGGTAGCATGCCTCTCCAGGATGCGTTCCTCCCTGGAAGCACTCTCGTCCAGTCTTCTTAGCAGCTGATCTTGGCCATCCTTCAAAGCCCTCATAGTGGACATCATGCCCTTAAAATCATATGCACCACTCTCAGGTGGTGGGGCTCTATGCTGTGGGCCTGCAGCTCTGGTGAAGCCAGGATCAGTACCTCTCGACTCCTAAGGCACCTCCTCAAGGATGTCCTCATCCACCAAATCATCCTCCTCATCCTGAGGAACATATTCCTCATCCTCCTCACTAGACTCCTCCTCCATGGGAACATCCTCCATAGGGGCAACCCTCCTATCCCTACCTCTCTGAGCTCCTGCTCTCTGAGGTATATCCATAAGGGTGTGGAGACCCATCCTCAAGAGATTTCCCCTGTCAAACTTGTCCGCTGGAGTCTTCCCCTCCTCACCACTCAGGTCCACTCCAAAGAACTCAAAGATCCTAGTAAGGATCCTGCCATATGGGAATCCTACATCCTCGGGGTGAGAAGTGTGGTGCTCCATGGTCTTGAAGATGACGTAGGGTAAGCACAAGTGCTCGTCACCTCCCTCTAAAGCCTTATAGATGCAGAAGGCTAAAAAGGCTGCCATGAAGCCCACCTGGTTCCGGTGACCTCCTCTGGGGAGCAAGTTGAACTGGACCAATCGGGTAAATACACGAACCTCTAGGAAAAATGATGTCTCGGACTCCGGACGTGCACTGCTGCCACAGATGGTCTCATAGATGTAGTCCGGTGTCTCCAAACTCATGAACAGACCCATGGGCTTACTCCTGGGAGGACTATAGAAATTGTGCCAAGCTGCAGAGATACCCAAAATACTAGCCAGGGTGTCCACGGTCAGCTGAATGTCCATCCCCTTCACCATACTGATTATAGCATACTCCCCGTACTGGTAGGAAACCTCCAGGTTGCAGTAGAATCTACGGACCAACTGCTCGTAGCACGGACGGTCTATGTGGACGATAGACTGCCAGCCCAGTGCTGTGAACCTCTCCTGAAGCTAAATCTTGTGGAAGTCATCAACTACCACTGTCTTCTCCATCATTACAGACCTCTTCAGGAAGGCCTACCAGTTGGCTGTTGCCTCTGAACAGTGGAAGAGTTCCTCGTCATAGTCAGAATGATCGATGGGGGCAGGTCCGGGTCGCCCTGTGCGGGGGGCTGGAGAACTAGTCCTCGCACTCTTCTGCTTAGAAGCGGTGGTCTTACGCCGAGTGCCAAAGAATACGGGCTCCTTGCCTTTGCGAGATGACATCCTGGCAAGAAAAAGAAGAAAGAAGGGTAAGTGACAAAACAGAAATCATGGAAAGAAATAGAATGTGACAAAATGTGACAAGTGAGAAATGATAAAAAGTCTATGAATGAAATGCCTGGCTAGTGACAAGATAGAGATTATGGCAAAACAACAATGTCACAGAAAGGGGCAAGTAAAGCATGGCAAGTAGAGAATGATAGAAAAGAAAAAACCTCAATTCTCATTGTGCAAGTTCAATCGAAGGAAGAAAAAAACGGAAAGACTCACAATAGAGTGAAGCATGAAGCTTACATGCTCATGGATGAAATGCCATCCTTCTACAATTTAGAATATGCAAAAACATCTACTATTATGCTATTGAGGTCCACAAATACGAAAGGATGTAAAGAAAATCAAAGAAAACCCAACACAAAAGATGGATTTTCATGTGAAGATATGGGATTTCAAACATAAGGGACTTTTTATGATCTCTACAGCATGTTAAGTACAAATCAAACATAATGCATTGCATTTGAGTTACTAATTGGGGAAAAAGAGCAGGAATTGAAGAAATCCCCAAATTTGAGAAAACTAGGGCACGGTTGGGGTTTTTCTCTCAAAAATGGAGAAGTAAATCCTAGAACTAGAAATAAATCACAAGAGAAACATCACATTCATATGGAAACACTGTTCTATGGAAGGAAACATGGGAAAAGAACCTAGATTAAAGTCTACACATGAGTTCTACCCCCCAAGTACAAGTTCTGAGAAGAAAAGGAGGAAGAAACTTACTTGTGAGTAGAGGAGTTGAATCTTCTCAAAAGCGCCGGATCGTCGAGTGAGATCGCGAGTGGAAGCTTCAAGATGCTCTCCAAAATCGCCTGAGAGAGAGAGAGAGAGAGAGAGAGAGGAAATGAGGAAAATAAGGAAGAATAGGGGCTTAAGTGCCCTGTTCGAAAATCCCTCGGGTAGGACTTGCGGGCCAGACCGACAGGCCAACCTGCCCGGTGTCACCCGTCGGTTGAGAGAAAACTTAAAAAAATAAGATTTATTATTATTATTATTAATATAATTATTATGATTATTGTTATTATTCTTATAATAATATGTTATGGTCAAGTGGGACCATTGACATACTTGTTGAAGCACTAACCCTGTATTTTTGGAATCCAGTTGCGGTTAGTTGCAAACTATCATACACTATAATACCCTGCGTGTTGGAATATAATTATGTGCTGATATAAATTCTATGGTGTTTAACCAATGTGATGTATGATATGTTCTAGGTACAGGGATACGATGGTACGTACTAGATCCGGTAGCAACTCACGATGTACCCCACGTGGTCCTCGTCCGGTCGGTCGACCACCGAATCCCAGGAGGTCCCGCTTTGTGGGGTAAACCTCACTTCCACAACCTCCAGAGACCTTCAGTCAGGGTGGGGCACAAGAGGACCCACCTATGACTACCTTTTTGAACCCTCCACCGGTTATTACTCCGGGGGATGTTGCTACATAATTCGGCGGTCTAGCAGGCTTTTCAGCAACAAATGCTTCAGCGACAGCAAACATTTATGACCGCTATTCAGCAACAATTGGACCTTTCTCAATTAGTTCTACCTCCCCGGATACTTACTCCACAGGACCCACCTGTAGGGTCTGGTACGGGGCCACAAGTGGAAGGTACACCTCTAATTCCGTCATTCAGTATTCCTCCGTATGGGGTGCCCCCTCCATACTCTTACTATCCGGCTTATGCTCATAATTTCCCACCGACGAATAATACGTCAAAGGTAGTGGAGTCATTCAAGAGAAACTTGCCACCTATATTCTCTAAGGTGGGGAGTGATCCTCTGGAGCCGGACCAGTGGATCCAGGAGCTAGAGAAAATATTTGAGGTGATTGAGTGCACAGATGCACAGAAACTCATTTGTGCAGGGTTGCAACTCAAGAAGGAGGCCAACTCTTGGTGGCAAGCCTCTAAGCCCATATTGTTGGCCGCCCATCCGAAACCCACTTGGGAACAGTTGAAGGAGTTGTTCTTGGACAATCATTACCCACGCAGCTTCAGAGACCGCAAGGAGACTGAATTTATGGCCTTAACTCAAGGAGGTAAGACTATCCTTGAGTACCAATAGTAGTTTGAGAGCTTGTTCCATTTTGCCCCTAGACATATGAGGACAGCTAAAGAGAAGGCTACGAGATTTCTAAAGGGCCTAAAGGCATTCATTGGGTCTGTACTTGAGGTCTTAGATTTGACCGACTATGGCCAGATTGTGCAGAAGACCAAGACCATGGAGGATAAGAAGAAGGGAGCAGTCCCTCACCCTGGTGTGGAAGAGAACAAATCCATTTCCGGATATGGGTAACTCCTCCAAGGCATACCGCGGGTCGTACAGTTCTGGGCCTACTTATAGGGAGCCTTATAGGCCATCTGGCTACCCTCCTAGACCAGCTGGTGGTTTGGGCTCTACATTTTTCTGCCCAAACACTAATGCGGTACCTACAGTTCCAAGGCTACCCCGACCTCCATCTTCAATGGGTCAAGTGCAGAGGGCCCCCGCCACAGTTCTGACATCTCAGATCCGTTGCTTTAACTGCCATTCCTATGGGTACTATACAAAAGACTGTCGGGTCAGACCAGCCTTGCCCTCCAGTCGGCCCTCGGCGTAACGACCTCCCTTAACTCGGGGAAATCAACCGCAGGGAAGGATGTATGCCCTATCAGCTGAGGAAGCTGAGGCCAGCACAAAAGTGGTAGCAGGTACATTTAAAATTTAAGAATTTCCTTATGTTAAATATTGATGACCTGCTAAAATTATATGCATTGTTACACTAGGTGTCCTATCCATATCGGGCATACCAGCCTATGTTTTATTCGATTCAGGAGCTACACATTCATTCGTATCTAAGAGATTTACCGAGAAACTTGGGATGCCACCCAGGATCCTAGATCATGGAATGATTGTTAGTATGCCTACTAGTAAAGTTACGATTGAAGGAGGTGTATGGGCGTGCCCGATGGAAATCGGGGAAGAAATTAGCTGCACAACTCATTAAGTTCAATATGCATAATTTTGATGTTATACTGGGCATGGATTGGTTGTCGGCTCATCGAGCTAATGTGATGTGTGCTAAAAAGCTGATTAGGGTGACAGATGCGAAGGAAGAAATTGGTATACCGGCGGATAACATGAAGCGGGTGAGAAAGGTCCTTGTCTCAGCCCTTCAAGCGGTAAAATTGTTGGAAAGTGGATGTCGGGGCTACTTAGCATCGGTACTTGATGTTGATGCAAGGATTACACCTCTAGAAGAGGTAAAGGTGGTTAAAGAGTTTCGCGTCTTTCCGGATGATCGATGCATTTCACTTTGATAGAGAGTTGGGTTTGCCATAGACTTGGTTCATGGAGCAGCTCCGGTGTCTAAAGCTCCATCTGAGGATGGCACCGGCCGAATTGAAGGAGTTGCGATCAGATTCAGGAATTATTGGAAAAGGGTTTATCCGCCCAAGTGTTTCACCTTGGGGTGCCCGATTGTTTGTCAAGAAGAAAGATGGCGCTTCGTATGTGCATTGATTACCAGGAATTGAATAAGCTAACCATTAAGAACCGGTATCCATTGCCACGCATTGATGATTTATTTGACCAACTGTAGGGTGCAAGGGTATTTTCAAAGATAGACCTTAGATCAGGCTATTATCAGCTCAAGATAAATAGCAATGACATACCCAAGACAGCATTTAGGACTTGGTATGGTCACTATGAGTTCCTAGTGTTATCTTTTGGGTTAACCAATGCACCGGCAGCATTCATGGATTTAATGAATCGAGTATTTCATGACATCCTCGATAAATGGGTAATTATTTTTATTGATGACATCTTGATCTACTCCAAGACAGAAGAGGAGCACACTCAACACTTGAGAATGGTGTTACAGAGGTTGAGAGAACAATGATTGTTTGCCAAATCGATGAAATGTGAATTTTGGCTTGAGCAAGTTGGATTCACAGGGCGCGTAGTGTCTAAGGCGGAATCGAAGTGGACCACGATAAGGTGAAAGCAGTAGTAGAGTGGGAAAGCCTAAAATGTCCTTTGAAATTAGAAGTTTCTTGGGTTTGGCTGGATACTACCGGTGCTTCATTGAAAATTTTGCTCGGATCTCGGCGTAATGACTAAATTAACCAAAAGGGTGTGAAATTATTTGGGTAGAGGAATGTGAGAAGAGTTTCGAGGAATTGAAGAAGAGGTTGGTGTCGGCCTGTGTTGACCATTCACGAAGAGCCAGTGGAATGACGAGTCTACTGATGCTTCAAAGTTGGGTTGGGTTGTGTTCTCATGCAGCGGAAAGTTGATAGCGTATGCTTCCGAGCAACTAAAGGGTATGAGAAGAACTACCCCACTCATGACTTGGAACTAGTCGCAGTCATTTTTGCCCTTAAGATTTGGCGACATTATTTGTATGAGGAGAAGTACGAGATATACAGTGATCACAAAAGCCTTAAGTACTTTTTCACCCAGAAGGATTTGAATATGACACAGAGGAGATGACTTGAGCTCATGAAGGATTATGACTGCGACATTCAGTATCATCCCGGCAAGGCTAATGTAGTGGCAGATGCATTGAGTCGGAAGTCACAGACTATATCACTCTCACATTTGGCAGTCAGCCCACCACTCGTGCAAGAAGCGACGCTAATGGATGAAGCTCTCTGATATGAAGGAGCAACCTTAGAGTTTGAACGTCAACCAGAAAACCTTAAATGGTTGACTGTATCCTTGACGGCTCTACAGGTGCATCCGACTATTAGGCAAGAGGTAATAATGAAACAACCTTTGGATCCCGAATCGCAGTGGATAAGAGTTAAGGTTCAAGATCAAACAATGAACGATCCAGATTTTGTTTTAGCCAGTGATGGGGCATTAATGTTTCGAGGCAGATTGTGTTTACCCGATGATTTGGATATACAAGACAAGATAGTGCGAGAAGCACATAGCTCCGAGTACTCACTCCACCTAAGAAGTACAAATATGTACAAAGACCTCAAACAAAATTACTGGTGGCCAAGCATGAAAGTCACAATAGCTCTGTATGTGGCGACTTATCTTACATGCCAGAAAGTAAAAGCTGAGAGGCATCGACCTTATGGTACTCTTCAGCCACTCCCAGTACCAGAATGGAAATGGGATAGGATTATAATGGACTTCGTCACCGGACTACCATATACACCTAAGGGGATGGACGCGATATGGGTGATCGTTGATCGGCTTACTAAGACTGCTCATTTCATTCCCATAAAGACCAAGTTCTTTATGGCCAAACTAGCACAACTTTATATGGATAACATAGTGCGCTTACATGGAGTGCCAGTGAGCATTGTATCGGATAGGGACCCAAGATTCACTTCCAGATTTTGGAAAAGCTTCTAGCGTGCCTTGGGATCACAGTTGAATTTGAGTACTGCTTTCCACCCACAGACCGATGGTCAGTCGGAGCGAACCATACAGATATTAGAAGACATGCTCAGGGCGTGTACAATGGAAATGTGTGGTAGTTGAAAAGAATATATACCCCTTATGGAGTTTGCCTATAACAACAGTTACCAAGCTACAATTGGGATGGCTCCGTATGAGGCATTATATGGCGGGAAGTGAGAACTCCTTTGTATTGGGATGAGGTAGGTGAGCGTCGAATGTTAGGACCTGAAATGATCTGAGATGACTTATGACAAGGTCAATGTTATTGAGAGCGGATTAAGCAGCTCGTCCGTCAAAAGAGCTATCTGGACACCCTTGAAAAAGACATTGAATTTCAGCCGGAGAAAAGGTATTTCTCAAGATCTCTCCTACTAAAGGGTTGCAAAGGTTTCACGAGAAAGGGAAGTTGAGCCCAAGATACATTGGACCATTTGAGATCTTAGCGGGTTGGCTCAGTAGCCTACATGCTTGCTCTGCCACCTTCACTCGGGGATGTTCATAACGTATTTCATGTATCCATGCTGAAGCGATATGTTCATGATCCATCTCATGTATTACCCGTGGAACCAGAATACCTAGAAGCTGACATGACCTATACAGAGCAGCCGGCTGAAATTTTTGACCGAAAGGTGAAGACCCTTCGCAACCGCTCCATTTCCTATGTAAAGGTGTGATGGGAAAATCATTCACTTGAAGAAGCATCTTGGGAGAAAGGGGATGAAATCCAAGCCAAGTACCCTCATCTTTTTGAACAACCAGGTACGCCAATTTCGAGGACAAAATTTTCAGAAAGGGGGGAGGTAAATGTAATACCCTACTTCTTAAACCCGGTCTGATTACACAGTTGACCCGGTTTAACCATGTAGGACTCGAACCGGAGAGACTTAAGGTGGGTTCTTTATGGACCATGATGGCAAGGGTGACCTTAAACACCGGCTGGCCCGACAAGTCCGAGCTAGTGCCAGAGGAGACGAGTGTACCCAAGCCGTGTACATGCACATATCATAAGGCTATGTACGGATAAAGCAGATATGTAGCCATATCTTGGGCGCATACGTATATTACATCTTATGCCAAGAGTGAGTTTCGTGCCGAGGGCCGAACTCTGTCAAAATCCCACTTGTTGGCCAAGTTTTGGCCCTCAGGTGGGCGATCACAGGTGGGCGCATCCACCCACCTGAGTGACCCACTCATGTGATTACTTAGTTATTTTAGGAAGTATAAATAGCATTTATGTTTTCCTTTTTCTTTTCTCATTTATGACACTCGGACATTGGTGAGAAGAGTAAAGAGGAGAGAGAAAAGAAGGAGAAGGAAGAGGAAGAAGAGATGGATTTCAGTGGCGCCGAGGCCTGATCTTCCCATTCCGACGCCGAAAGAGTGATCTCCATCACTAGAGCTACGTTTAGAGGTGAGCAAAGGCTAGATTCCTTAAACTTTCACCATACCCAAGTAAAACCCTTGATTTGGGTAGGGTTTCTTGAGGTATTGTAAATCCCCTTTGAGATGATGAATCTAAGGTTTAATAGATGATCTATGTGTTGATTTTGAAGGATTTGAAGAAGTGTTTACAAGGTTGGAGAAGCATTGTTGATTTGAAGTGATTTTGGGGTTTTGAAGGAGTTCTTGAGCAAAGAAGGTAAGATGGCTTTCCATTCCTTAAATCTAACCTAGATCTAGGTTAGAACCACCTTATGAGACCTTGAATGTGTGGAGAATGGGTTTGGAAGAGCCCCATTTGATTCCCCAAAGGTTGGGGAAGGTTTCAGGTGAAAATGGCTTTTCCTGCCAAGACCGGTGGGCCAGGATCGGTGGGCCATTTGGCCCGCCTGAGGGCACCCGCCTGAGAGGATAGACACTCGGGGCCAATCGGCGGGCCCAACCGATGGGCCGACCTGCCCGTCGATCTTAGTAGGTCCCTCGGGTCCAACCGACAGGCCAGACCGGTGGCCCGACCGGTGGGCCAACCTACCCACCAGTCTTGGTGGGTCTGACTGGTGGGCTGTTTGACCCACCCGAGAGGCTCCTAACGTGATTTTTACATCCGATTGGACCCAAAACGGATGTGCGACCTTCATTTAGGATTCTAAACATGATTTTGTCATTTGATCTTGTTAATTTGATTCCAAAGTGGTGAAATGCTAACCCCGCTCACTCATGATAGGTTCACCAAATCTTACGCTTCTCGTACCGGATGTCACCCGTACGGCGTGAGTCCTTACACTCGGTGAAGTGGGAGAGGACGTTTGGCCTTGTTTCAAGGCATTGTTTGGCATGCATTTAAATTGTATCTAGACTAGCCATGTCATCATACAAATGCTATGTAGATTAGTCATCCTCACATTGTTATGCCATGGGTGCTGTGTTTATTTTCTAAATGCCAAGTGATGATATGCTTATGTGATGAATGTTAACATCATTGTGCATGATGCATTAATAGACTAGATGCCGTAGTCGGCTTGAAAACGAGTGCATTGGTGGCCCGTGGTATGGGACACAGTGGCACTATGCAATCGTACTATTGTCATATAGGAGCATGCGGTTTAGGATTATCATCTTCCCGTGCTACGACCCTTCGCAATAGGGGTTAAGGTGTTGGGTAACCATTTGGGGGGAAGCAGTGGTCACGATTGTCGGATCACTGTGGCGGTTAGAAATTACGCCCGGCTGGTCATTAGGACAATCGGCAACCCCGGTGGTATATTCAAGAGGGTCAATCGTACTGCTTTTAAATTGCTGAAGTCAGCACCTTTAAATTCTGTCATTTACTTTATGTTGAGAGCCGGTGGTCGGCATGTTTTACTTTTTCGAGTACTCACAGTGGGCCTTCTCTGACAGCCCTATGGGCGTATCACGGGATGGAGTTCACGGCTCGTACCCGGAGTATACGCGCACTGTGGCTGTAGTAGCACTAAACCAAAGACTTAGTAATTTTGCTTAGGTGGATGTGATTTTAAAATGTATTGCATGGCATATAGTGCATATGGTTGTGATTTGTTGTGTGGACTGCTGTGTGGTCCTTCTTTCCACTTACTGAGCTAGTGAGCTCATCCCACGTGTGCACCTCTTTTAATTGATTTTGTAGGTCATCTGTCTGAAGAGCACGGGTCGAGCCCCACGGTTGAGTTCCCTGAAGAGGATTGGTGGGTCCCTGAGGAATTAGAGCACGGCATGAATTGCTCGTGCGAGGGTAGTGCTGTGGGACCGCAGTTTTGATGCCGAGCTAAGCTCTACCTCCTGATACCGAGCTGAGCTCTACCTTCTGATACCGGGCTGAGCTCTACCTTTTGATACCGAGCTGAGCCCTACTTCTAATATCGAGCTGAGCTGACTCTCTGATTTTTGATGATTCCTTTTGTGTACTTGATATGTGAATTGTATTCTTTTTGTGTAAATATCATGCCTTCGGGCCCACATGTACTTAACTATTGTATTACAATTTGGGTATCAAGTATTATGGGAATATTCACAGGTAAACCAAGTCTTCCGCTGAACTGATGAGTACTTTTTAGTTGTGTATATGCTATGGTGGAATACTGTATCAGATGATCCTGGCAGGTTTGGGTTAACCGGTGTTAACTCGGTCACTGGCCCATTTCTGTGTGAATGGGGTGTGACAAGGATGATAATGACTACTAGGGACCTTGGAATAATGATGAAGATGATGAATCTAGGTATTATTCACCAAGAGATTTGGGAGGATATTCAGTATATGCTATCAAGGAAGATGACCCCATGATTGACCCAACAGATGCTATCCAATCAGCACTCACAATCCACATGGTGTAAGACCCGTCCACATCAGATTCGAAAAGCAGTGAGGACTTTGGAGATCATAAAAATGTCTTTGAATATCGTGTGAATTATGTGGTAGATCTTGAAGAACAAATGTGTAATATTTATGGGCATTTAGACCTGATAAAGCTCCGAGTTGAAGAAATTGATAAAATATTGGGCGCAGTAACCATTAGTGAACGTTACTATACCGAATAATTGGAAAACCATGAAGAAATTAGGGGAGAAGATACATTTGCAGAAGTAGTGGGAGCCAGATTCCAACAACTTTCAAACTCAGTCATTAAATTATGTGCTACGGCCCTTAATATCTGTGGAGGACCTTGACTTCCCACCCCAAGCAGGGAAGGAGAACCTGAAGAAGAGGATGATCCTATGGTAGGGATAATTACCATAATCGATAGTGATGATGAGGATCACTATCCCACAGAGATTGTTGTGAAGAAACTTGTCAGTATAATGGAGACTAGAAGCCGAAGAGACTACAAGGGTAAGGCCCTAGTGATAAAACAATCAAGGACCAATGAGGCTGGAACAAGTGGCTCAAAGAAAGCATAGGCCATATCTCTATTTGGGAATTGCTGATGGCCTCCCCTTCACACCGTGAAGCAGTCTTGAAGTCCCTCACCAATGTGCAAGTGCCGATCAAGATAGATTCGATACATCTCTCATAAATAGTAGGGGCAACATATGCGGTGCAGTCACTGATGTTCTTAGACTCTGAACTCCCCAAAGGAGCCTAGCACACTAGAGCTTTACACATCACAGTAGAAAGCCTTAACAAGGTCGTTCCCCCGGCCATTGACAACGAGTCTGCTTTGAATGTTCTACCCTTGAGGTCGGCCCAGAGCATTGGTGTTAATATGGAAGAAATGAGGCCATCAAACTAGACAGTACGGGCATATGACAACACCAAAAGGGAAGTCCTTGGAATCCTCACCATTTCCGTAATAATTGGTCTGGTGAAGTCTGATATTGATTTTTAGGTCATTGACATACCAACATCTTTCAACATGCTCTTTGAAAGGCCATGGTTACACCACGTAAGGGTTGTATCCTCCAGCCTTAGTCAGAAGATGAAATTCTTTTATGAAGGGAAAGTGATCACAGTAGTCGGAGATCCCGAAGTGGTTAATACTTTAGCCAACATTGAAAAAGAAGAAGAATAAGACCATGAAGTCTGACTCAGTGGTTTTGAAATAAAAGTAACTTGCGTGGTCCTCGCCAAGGAGACGCCAGAAGAAAAGATCTCGCCTAACTATGAAGTAGTCTGGAGCCCACTAGTTAGTCAAATGATGAAAAACATGCAATACTTCCCTAGAATGGGACTAGGAAAGTATCATCAGGGTGTTCCAAAGCTACCTACTTTGTGAACAAAGTAAGAAGTGGTCTAGGGTACACTCCTCAAACCCCAGATTAGGAAGCAACAATGTTGGCAAGGGGCAGAAGATAATAAGAATGACCAGACAATTATCCACCTCTTACTATCCTACTCTTAATGGGTATTTCGGAAGGGAAGGAGAAGATTTCCCCTTTTGTGGGAATTTTGAGCCATGGTTTGATGAAATCACCACAAAGATGCAACCAGGGTTCGAAGTGTCCTTTCAAGATGAGTTCGACTGGGTAACTCATGAGTTAGAACAAATGTAAACCAAGGAAAGTGATCATGACAGCTACATCACTGGACTAACATAATTGCATTGAGAGAATAGGTCTTCCTCTAGCAGCCCTATAGCATTGATCCGGTCCAAGGAGGCACCAAGCCCCTGAGTCCTCCTAAAGAGAGAATGGGAAAAGAAGATACGAGTTATCTTGAGTTTACAGCTTTCCACTGATTTTAAGAGCCACATTTGTTCCTTTTTACAAGAACCACGAGCTCAGAAGCTACATAAGCTCAAGCCTAGGCCCTTCAGAGGAAAGAGCATGTATGCGAAGCAAAGAAGAGCACAAAGAATGGTCCGCATATATTGTGCCCGAATCAACTGCAAAGGAAAGGTTTGTGACTGTGGTCAGAGATGTGATCGAGGAACAGGGATATCCTCAATCAATAGGCTTAAAAAATTGGACTTCATAGAAAGATGATTGAGTAGTCTCCACCGCCTCTCACCCCTGAGAAAGTTTGGCTTCAGAGAACATGAGATTGATCAGCTCGTCTTGGTGAAGAAGCAAGCACCTGTCAGAGAGAACAATTGCACCACTATAACAGTGACCTTCCTAAAAGAAGAAAAATGCCCTTTGCCACATCTACTCATCCATCGAGCCATTGAACCACTCCTCAATTGGACGAGCATTGGAGAGAACTTCAAGGTTACTCATGCTACTGAGTCAACCAACCTTAATACAACTAACAAAAGCATTAAGATAGTCATTGAGTCTGTTATCGAGTTTGTTGTTGAGTCTTTTGTTTATAATTATGTGTCTATTTCTCCTCTTAAGGAAAGTCCAGAGTCCGTGTATGTCAAGTCTGTTACTCCTTCTTTCATTAATGAAATTTTTTATTCCAAGTATGACTTGCCTCCTTTTTTCGATGATAATGTTAATAAATATCATGATCTAATAAAATAATGCAAACCAAAGAAAGCCTAACCCATCCATAAGGATACCCGGGTTATTAATTGGGGAACCGATCAATGTCCTCAAGAGGTAAAAATTGGTACTACCCTGGATGATGAAGTAAAATAGATGATCAGTCTTCTGATGGAATTCGTCGAAGTTTTTGCCTGGTCTTATGAAGATATGCCTGGGATAGACCCTAACATTGTGCAACATCGTTTGTCAACCTAGGACAAAACCTGTCAAGCAAAAACTCAGAAAGATGCATCCAGAATGGAGTGAAAAGATCAGAGAAGAAGTCATGAAATAGTGGAATGCAGGGTTTCCACAAGTGGTGAAGTACCCCTAATGGTTGGCCAACATAGTAACAGTGCCAAAGAAAGATGACCAGGTACAAATGTGCATAGATTTCCAAGATCTTAACAAAATGAGCCCAAAAGATGATTTCCCACTACTTCACATTGATGTATACAGCAGGTCACACTTTGCTATCATTCATGGATGGATTCTTGGGATACAATCAAGTGAGCGTGCATCCATAGGATTGAGAAAATACTTCCTTCACCACTCCATGGAGAACTTATTGCTACAAGGTGATGCCCTGTGGACGACATGATAGTGAAATCAAGGGATCAACAGGGGCATATTCCTGCACTAAGGCGTTTCTTTGAAAGATTCAAGAAGTATCAGCTGAAGTTAAATCTTCAGAAGTGTGTATTCGGGGTAACAGTAGGGAAATTATTGGGGTTCTTGGTGAGTGAAAGGGGCATCAAAGTTGACCCTATCAAAATCAAGGCAATTCAGGAGATGCCCACACCTCGGACTGAGAAGCAAATACGGGGTTTCTTGGGTCATATTCAATATATCAACAGGTTCATAGCTTAACTAGCTACAATCTGTGAGCCAATCTTTAAGCTGCTAAAGAAGGATCAACCCATAGAATGGAATGACTAATGCCAACAAGATTTCGATAAGATAAAAGGATATCTTATGAAACCACTGGTGGAAGCGGAACCACTTCAATTATATTTATCAATGAGAGAATATTCCATTGATCATTGCTAGCACAAAAGAAAATAGAGAAGGGGGTAGAGCATGCCATATACTACCTCAGCAAGAAGTTCTTGGAGTATGAGAAAGGGAATACATCCTTGGAAAAAACTTGTGTTGCACTGATTTGGGAAACAAAAAGGCTGCGACACTATATGATAGCTTATCCAGTACATTTGATCTCAAGGATGGATCCAATCAAATACCTCTTTGAGAAACCAAATTTAATAAGAAGGATGGATCAATGGCTGCTATTACTATCAGAGTTTGACATCACCTATGTTGCTTAAAAATCTATCAAGGGGTAAGCTATAACTGATCATTTGGCTATCCACCCCACGGAAGATGGAAGTACCTTAGATGATGACTTTTCGGATGGAAAAATCACAACAATAGAAGAAGAAGACACAGCTAATGAATGGCAGTTATTCTTTGATGGAGCGATTAACCAAAAGGGGCGCAGTGCAGGAATATTGCTTGTTACTCTGGACATCCTTTACTTGCCTTCATCATCCCGCCTTGATTTCCCCTGTACCAACAATATTACTGAATATGAAGCTTGTACGTTGGGACTGGAAACCACTCTGACCATTGGGGTAAAAAGGATCAAGGTGTATGGTGATTCATCTATTGTTATCTGTCAGATGCAAGGAAAGTGGAAGACCAGAGATGAAAAACTGAAGCCGCATCAAGAACATCTAGAATAGGTGATTGGAAATTTTGAGAAAATCTCATTTGAATACTTCCAAAGAGATAACAATCAGTTTGCCGATGCCCTTACAACCTCCTTAGCATCCATGGTAGAATGCAACCCTATTGCTAGAATCCGACCATTCTTAGTGGAACAAAGAAGCAAGCCTATTTACTAGAATACAGTGAACTCTCTCACCATAGATGTTCGGTCTTGGTTGGCTCACATAGTGGACTTCATTAGGGAAAGGAAGTATCCGATTGAAGCCACAGATAGAGAAAAGAAATTTCTAAGGAGATATATCACCTAGTTGATTTTTCAAGGGGACTTGTTATATAAAAGATCTTATGATGGAATACAGTTGTTGTGTGTAGATGAAGAGCAAGCTACAACCATCATGAAGGAAATCCATCAAGGCCTTTGTGGACCCTATATGAATGCCAAGATGCTAACTAAGAAGGTTCTTAAACTAGGATATTATTGGAACACAATGGAAGCAGACTGTGTGAGCTTTGTCAAGGGATGCCACAAATGTCAGATATTTGCCAATATCATACACATCCCGCCAATAGAATTGCACTCACTCAGTTCTCCTTGGCCATTCTCTACGTAGGGCATCGACATCATAAGGAAGATCAACCCCAAAGCATCCAATAGTCATGAGTTCAACTTAGTAGCCATTGATTATTTCACCAAGTAGGTAGAAGCTCAACCATATGCAGTCCTCACATTCGCTAAGGTGGTAAAATTCATCTAAGAAAACATCATTTGTCGATATGGAGTGCCTCAAGAGCTAATATCGGATCAAGGATCCCATTTATGGGGTAAAACTGACAAGATCTGCACAAAGTTCGGTATCAAAAGGCACCATTCTACCACTTACAAGCCACAGACCAATGGGCCAATAGAAGTAGCTAACAAGAACATCGAGATCATCCGATAGAAAATGGCTGAAACATATAAGGATTGGGAGGATAAGTTACTACTTGCTTTATGGGCATATCGAACTTCTGTACGATCCTCGATAGGGGTAACTCCTTTTTCCTTGGTATTTGGGGTTGAAGTAGTCCTACTCGTGAAAATTTTAGTACCATCCCTAAGGGTGCTCCTGGATAGTCAGTTACCTAAAGGAGAATGGTTGAAGGCCAGATATGACGAGCTCAATTTTCTCAATGAAAGAAGTATGAAGGCCATGGATAGTTTAAGGTAATATGATCTAAGGATGGCAAGGGCATTCAACAAGAATGTGAAGCCCCGTCATATGGAAGAGGGTGAGCTTGTTCTTCGAGAACAAAGAGCCCCAATTCATGACCCAAGAGGGATATTCAGGCCCAACTGGAGTGGCCCATTCACTGTCAAATAAATTCTACCAGGTAAGGCTGTGAAACTCATGGACCTCAACGGCGAAGAAATATCCATACTAGTCAATATGGACCAACTCAAGAGATATTATGTCTGAAAGGGTGAATAGCCTGAACTACGCTTGACCTGATTCCTCTCAAGAGATACGTAGGCAACTTGACATGTGCAAGTTCAGTATCAACAACCTCAAGGCAATAAATTGGTTCCTAGATTAATAATCAAGGTATCTAAAAGATCATCATAGCTTATGTCCCCCAAGAATCGCCATTTGGCATACAATGCCATTAGATATCTGTCATTCACCTATGGTCCTCAAAATTCTTATCCAGAATTCCATTCCCCAAAATTCGCCACTCGGCACTAGTAAATTAAGGCTAGTTCATTTCCCCATCCTTGATAAGTAAAAAAAAAAAAAAAAAAAAAGGGTTTGATTGTGTCAATAACTGTTGAGTGACACTTTAAAAAATCATATCTCCTCTTTGTTTGTGATGGTTTCAAGAAAGGTCATGGATAATTTAGATGAGACATTGAGAAAATGGACCTTGGACATAAACGTTACAGCGCTAGGACTGCTAGAATCTATAAGTACGTCGATGCTCAGTCAGATCGGGTGTGTAGAACTACATCACAGTTTACTCTGACAAGTGCCTCAACATTGGGATACTGATCTTCATATATTTCGATTTGGGTTAGTTGAGATCTGCCCTATCCTCAAAGAATTATGAGTTTGTATGCTATCTCCACCTAAGGGAAGATTGATTCAACAATCTTTGAAGAAAGATTACTCGGAAGAAATTCAAGACTTCTTCAGATGGCAAAAGGAGAAAATAAAGCAGTTCACAGGATGCTTCATTTTGAAGTTGACCAGGATATTCACTTGGCATCTATCACTAGGAGGAATCCATCAGCAAAGATCACAGGATGCTTATATACTTAGCACGATAGCTTGTATGTTCTCTGAACTCTCGGACATGGTGCACCATTTGTTCTGATATAAGTGGTAAGGCAATTGAAGGAAGGACGTGATATCATCCCCACAGTCCTTGCAGAGACACTTAAGAGATTTGATGACATGAACCACGACCGTAGATTTGGAGTTGATCATTATCAAGGAAGTCTTGCTATTTTTCAACTTTGGCTACTTGAGAAACTGAAATTGACCAGGCCGTTAAATGGATGCCAACTTGGAGTTCTTTACTACCAAGACAAGAGGGAAGTCTCAAAATTCAAGCTCATCATTGATTGGAAGGAGTACCTACAAGGAAGAACTGCACGAGACATTGCATGGAGATACCCAGGGTGCTCACAAACTGATTATCTAATGAAGACCCCCAGATGCAACTACGTCAGGTTGATGGGTTTGACTCACATATCTTTTTACTTGCCCACTTACATCAGCCGACAGTATGGACTAGAAGCAGAGGGCCCAGAGGAGTTGGTAAACTTCTACCCACCCCAAGAATTGTCTCCCCACATTGTTGCCCACCTATCATGTCTTTGGTAGGAAAGCTATTTCCATTTTGTGTAATTCACTTGGTAGTAAAAGTGAGGTAATATTTGGATTTTTTGTATCATTCCAACTATTCTAATGAAGACTTGAGTTATGGAATTAATCGTGCCATAAAATTCTAATTCATGAAGAAAGAAGATTTTCTTTATGCTAAAGATAGATTTCCATTCCAAAAATAAAATGCAGAGCCCGGCAATACAAAAGATAAAAACAAAAAAATGATGAATGAACATGAGGAGGGAAAAAATATGTGCTTGTGTTTGTAGGAACAACAAGAACAGGTCTCTAGGAATCAGCGTCCTCATCCGAGCCATACTCGGGGTCATCCAGAGGGAACATCGTGGAATCATTAGGTGCTAACCATGAATTTGCCATCCTCCTGGTAAGATCCAGAATCTGAGTGTCTCATCGGGAATCGCTTCTTGCTTAGAGCTAAGTTGTCTCCTCAAAGAAGCGATCTGCCCATCTTAGAAAATATAAGGAATGGTAAAAAAAAAAAAATGAAGAAAGAGGACAAAGTCAAAGAAAGGATGATACGTTGAGGAGCACTACATCACAAAGGCCCTAGTGCATTCGCTTAATATCAGTGTAGGCCTCCGGAGACACTTGATAAGGACCATGTCAGCCAAAAGAAGTTAAAAGACAATCACATGAGAAGTGTCCAAACACTCACACAGTCATAGGGGATAGGTAGTCCAAGGGAGGCATCTCTATCCAGTTTAAGTTCAAGAAGCTTTGGGACACTGGGGTTGGCTACATCAGGGTAAAACCAACCCAGGAACCCAGGAAGAGGGATGGTGGCCATGTTATGAGATCCACTGGCTACAGTAAAGGGTCTGGCAAAGGAAGGGTCAGCAGCATTCGATTGCAGCCGAACAGAAGAGGGGGCCAAAATGCGTGTCCTCCACTGAAAGAACATTAATAAAAAATAGAAAGAAGGATTTGAAATATGAAAAGGATACTTAAGAAGGGGAACTTACTATTGGGCTGTGGGACAAAGGGGGATGAAGACTGTCTCCTCCTCAAGGAAGGCCTCATAATCTTCGTTCATGTCTATGAATGATGCATCCCATACTCCTTCAGCCAGCTTCTCAACCTGGCCCTCAGGGATAAGCTCTGGATGATGCATGGTAGGTGGAGGAAGACAAGGAGGAAAGCGTAGATCTGCACCAGACCAGTGAAAAGTGACTCGCTCCCCCAAATACCAAGTATGGCTCCAAAGACCCCTAAATAGAACCTACTCTCAGTCAAGTGCCTGGCCCGAGTAACCTCCTCAACAATAGGGAACCTAAGATGTCGAAAAAGTCTCCAGGTAACCTACAAGTTTAGAAGAAGTAAGTACAGTATGAGACAAAGGAAAACTCAGTGCCAAATAAGACTTACCTATGTAAGCTCATTCAAGAGAGAACAACAGTGGTCCCTGGAGAATAGCATCCGCCTCTGAGTATCTAACCATCTCCCCATCTCGTGGCCACGGGAAAGAATAATGCCTGTGAGTTCTTTAATATGGGGGCCATGATCCCCAAGTGCTCATAACACTAAGGTTGATTTGAAAAATCAAGATAAGGAGATGCAACTAAATGAAAGGAAAGGTGTATGGATAGGGGATTACCTGGATAATGTAACCCGCTCCCTTAAGGCCACGGTCCCTATATGCCAAAAGGTCCAGTGTCTATAGCAAGTATGCGTAGGCTGCCCCACCCCAATCCCAAGTGTCCATCTCCCAGAGATTCTAGAAAAGGGCAGTCATGCGGATGTCTATCCCACCTCGAAGGTCACTGAAGAGGCACTGCCCAAAGAAAACAAGAGAAAAGAGTGAGCCAGCTATGTAATTGTATCAGGATTCATCCTTAGGTCAGGTCTCCACCAACAACACTAATGTCACCTAGACAAATAGATTTCTGGTCAGCCGAAATGGCAAGGCCAGTCAAGCCCATAAAATCCTTTGTCTCCATGGTCTCAGGCAGAATCAGGGACCTCCCCCCAAATGGTATGCCCGTCAAGGCATAAAAGCAGATAGGCGTGATGGTGATCTTGCCTGTTAGAAGATGAAAAGAATGGGTGGTCAGACACCACCGCTCGATCGGACCTCCTACCAATCCAAGGCTGAACTTCTTAGTCTCTAACGAGGCCAATCTGCTCTAGTAAGATGCATCAATGATATGTTTTACTTTGTAGGGATGTACCTGGTACTATTCCCAAACAAAATTAGGATGGCCATATCTGGCCAATGTGGGAGGCCCTTCCTCAAGGGGCACCTAAAAATAATAATAAAATAATAATAAATAACAAACAAAAATAAATAAAAAAATAAAAAAAAGAGATGACAATAATAAATAAATGCATAATTTTTCAAAAATAAAGACTTACATTGTACCCCATACTAAGTTATATATGTGGCCCCGGGTCCCTTGGAGAGTCTGTCCAGTGTACCAGTCTGTGGGATCCTCGCCTCCCCTAGCTGAGGTATCACAACTCTCTACACTATTTAGTCGGTGCCCTTCTAGAGTCCTTCTCCTCCTTCTCTCAGCCATATTTTTTTGAAATTATGAAGAACCCCAAGAAATTCCAAAATTGTTAAAAAAACCCAAAAAGATTTCAAATTCTCCAAATGGCTCCTTCCTCAAGAACTTTGAAGATCTTCAAAGAAAAGATGAAGATCTTCGAAGAGCTTCAAGGGAAACTTGAAGATCTTCGAAGAGCTTCAAGGGAAACTTGAAGATCTTCGAAGAAATTCGAAGAAGCTCAACAAAAATGCGAAGAACTTCAAATGATCTTGAAATCTTCAAGGAATTCAAAAAGCTGAGCTGACCCAGCCTAACACTCACTCTCAACCCCCAAAAATTGAAATGAGAAGTGAGTTGGGGGGGGACCATTTTATTGTTCAAAATTCAGATTTAAAAAAAAAAATAAAATAAAATAAATTCAAAGATTCTAATTTTAAGGTTTAACTCAAAGATTCTTACCACAAAACACAAAATTCAAATCAAATTCATGTCACATTCAAATCAAACTCAAGTGAAAAGAAAAATGCAAATCAAATTCAAGTGAAAAGAAAAATTCAAAACAAATTCAAGTCAAAAGCAAATTAAGATTCTAATTCAAAGCTCCAAATTCAAGAATCCAAATCAAAGGTCAAGAGACAAAAATCAATAAAGAAACAATCTCATTGAACCGGCCCCAGGTGGCCCAATCTCTTTATCGGCCTCAGGTGGCCCAATCTCATTGGTCAATTCCATAGATTGGCACATGGAAGCCCAGCCTAGGAAAAGTCAAGAATCAAATACTAATGTCTTTTGTAGGATTGAAAGAGCACCAAATTTCTTTCCTATAATCAACAGCCCCAGATTCCATAGACTGGCACACGGAAGCCCAACCTAGGAAAAGTCAAGAATCAAATACTAATGCCTTTTGTAGGTTTGAAAGAGCAGCAAATTTCTTTCCTATAATCGACAACCTCGGATCCCCTAGACTGGCACATGGAAGCCCATCCTAGAAAAGTTAAGAATCAAGTACTAACATCTTTTGTAGGATTGAAAGAGCATCGAATTTCTTTCCTATAATCAATGGCCCAGGTAAGATCCTAAACTGTGAGTAGTTAAAGATATTATCTGTTGCATTTTTAACTCAATCATTGATGAGCAAGGTGTTGGTCGTACATGCTCCGAGGGACAAAATGTGGTCATTCTTTTCTTTGTCCTTCGACTGTTGACACAGGCCTCAGCCAAAGAAGGGCATTCTGTAGAAACCCAAATTTGCCACCCTCCCCAGCTGTGATGACTAAAGGATCATGGATACAACCTCTCACTTCCAATTGACAGAAATGACAATTGACTGAGGTGACCCAACCCAAAAACAATCCATACTCACCCCAAAATCCCAGAGATCTCATGCGAGAGAAAAGAAGGATCCAATTAGGACTTCTTATATATGAAGGAATCCGGTCTAAAGCAATCGTACGGATGGATAGTACTCGAAATCATGATTCCAATGATATATGGTGTGTGAAAATCAGACCATCAGATCTTTGGCAAACATTCCCATAAATTACACCTTGAGCACCCAAACCCCCCATGCATGCACCCACACCTTGCCATGAGCCCCCAAACCCTACCTATGCAAGCACCCACACCTTGCCATGAGCACCTAAAAATCGCCCAGCATGCACCAACACCTTGCCATGAGCATCCAAACCCCACCCATGCACACACCCACACCTTGCCATGAGCACCCAAATCCCACCCATGTAGGCACACATACCCTAACCTCACACACCCTCAAGTGCGCCAGCCTACTGCCTCACGCACCCCACGTGCACCAGCCCCAACCTTGCATGCCTAGTATGCACCAATCTTTCCTGCCACCTCGCACCCCCGCCTATCGCCGCGTGCCCCTGCCCACCATCTCTCACCCCCACCCCGTATTGCGCACCCTTGCCTACCACCTTGCACCCCCGTCAGTCATTGTACCCCCTGTCCAGCCTCGTGTGCCCCCACCCACAATCTTGCACCCCCGATTGCCCTCGCGCACCCCCAACTATAGCTACGCACCCTCGCCAACCCCTGTGCCCCCACCAATGGTTTGTATCTTCACTCCAATGATCGAATTTTGGAGGAGATTCCCTCTTCACGAGCTTATGTACTCCACACCACCCTGCTAGCATACCCTACATTGTGACCTCCCATTGGCAAAAAAAGCATCATTTTCACACTATTAGCAAAAAAAAATCCTTTTCCTCCATTGGCCAAAAAATTACTTCTTTCACCCCATTGGCCCAAAAAAGCATCTTTTCACCTCATTGGCAAAAAAAAAAATCTTTTCACCTCATTGGCCAAAGAAATTCATCTTTCACCCCATTGGCCCAAAAATATTTTTTTTACCTCATTGACCAAGACAATCCAATTTTTTACCCTATTGGCCAAGGAAATCCTTATTTCCCCCCCCATTGGTCTAAAAAATTTATAAATAGCCCCCACCCTTTGGTTTTTCACACTCAAACCTCATAGTGAGCATCCCTTGTAGAGAAGCTCTGCCCTCTCTCCTCTCCTCCCCTCCCCCTTTGAGGTTCTTCAAGTCTTCGAAGCGATCTTCATAAGATTTAGAGTGTTCTTCGAATCTTCGAGGTGTTCTTCAGGCCTTCAAAGTTCTTCAATCATCCAAAGTTTTCCAAGTGCGCATTTTTGGTAGGAGAAACCTTGCCTTCATTTGTCCCCCCTTTTGAGATTCTTCAAGACTTCGAAGCGATCTTTATAGATTCAAAGTGTTCTTCAGGCCTTTAAAGTTCTTCAATCATTCGAATTTCTTCAAACCTTAGCCTAACCCTCCCATAGCCTATTTCCTAGCGAAAGCTCTACCAGAGTGCAACCTCAGTCTAACCCTCCCATAGCCTATTCCTAGTGGAAGCTCTGTCGGAGTGCCACCTCATCCTAGCCTTCCCATAGCCTATCCCTAGCAGAAGCTCTGCCGAAGTGACACCTCAACCTAAGCCTGGAAGTAGCCTTAGCCAAAGCTCTGCCAGAATTCAAATCAGAAAGTAACCATTCCTAGCCAGAACTCTGTCTGAATATTAACATAGTCAGCATCTCTCGAAAAAGGAAGTTGGATGTCAAGACCATCTTCCTTTGAGCTGGGAGAATCCCTAAGAAAGTTCATACCAGCACTAACCAAGGGTCCACCCCTCTTGACCCGAAATAGGGGTCAAGCTCATGTATAATTTCTCACCCAGATTAGCATAATGGAGACCTTAAATTGACCTTTTTGTATGATCCCAATCTCCCGTATTGAACCATCATCAAATATCTGTCTCAATGATGACTCCTACACTCCTGTGGAATAGGCCCCCACATATCTCCGAGCAACGATACGGTGGTGCAGGGCCCGCGGTTAAGCACACACGACACACCCCTCCCTAAGACAGAGAAAGAGAGGAGAGAGGGCCAAATGCATAAAAATTCCTTTCCTCCCCCCTCCCACCAGCGGGGAAGAGAACAGAGCTTCAGCCGCTACCCTCACAGGAACCTACTGAATAAGGTGGGCCCCCAAGGTGGGCCGATTAGATTAACCCGATAATGAGTAATAACCCAATTTTTCTCCTAAAAAGCCCTTAAACAACTTAAGTGGATATAAATAGAGACTCTTGCCATTCATTTCTCCACCATCCAAAGTAAGAGCAAGAAGAAGAAGGAGAAGGAGAGTAAGGAAGGAAAGAAAGGTGGAGCAAGGAACCTACTAAGGTAAGTTCCATTCACTCTACTCCCCTCCATATGCTAGTCTCTCTCTGTCTCATTCCTCCTCTCTATTAAGTAAAGTAGAGAACCCTAACCGAACTCTACTTACCCACTTACCCAATGTACAAATCGATTGGGAGATTTACTGTGGGGTACCTAGTTAGCAAGACTGGCCACTCACATTGGGTGTATGGACCTCCTCCGTAGAAGGCCCCATCTCATACCCCCAATTTGGGTAACACAACCTATAAATGGAGAAATTTTCCAAATTTCCTAAAACCTACCTTCCCCCTTGTCAAAACTACCAATTGGGAGGGGGATTTGGTGTAGGAGAGTTACTATAGTAAGGTTAGTGGCACAATTTGTATCTATGAACTTTCCATTATGAAATTCCCACTTAAAATCTCCAATTTGGGTAACCAAACCCTAGAATTAGTGGACTTTGCCCAAATTCTCTCCCCCTCACCATTCTAACCCAAAATTGGGTTGGGAAAAATGAAATTAAACACATGAATGGTGACTTGGAGTGGTCACATAAGTCATTGGTGGTCACAACATAAACTGAAATTCCTTAATTTAGCTTAACCTAAACTTAAACTTTGGGGAATTTGGATACATTGTGTAACCCTATCTTAACTAACCCACTAAGCACACTAAATCTAAACTAATTGAAGTGGGTGAACATCCCTCACTTATAAATCAGCCATATAATCACAAAACCCCTAACTTGAGAATGATTCAAAAAAAGGAAAATAGAAAATGAAGCTAGAATGTGTGCCCTAGGGTCCCACTTCCCTATGGATGACTAATTTGCTCAAAAACCTTATGTATCCTAGGAGTAGAACCAAGCAGTGAAGGGACAACATGACACGAGGTCATCGATTGTCCACCGACACTTGAGATTTAAGGTGAGGTGATTTTGTGTGACTTTTATGGAATATTTATGTTATGATGCATATGTGGATGAGCATGTCAATTGCATATTATTACAAACATGTTCTTGAAGTGAATGTATATGTTGTATAATGACACAAGTTGTGAATGTGTGTGTGTGTGTGACTAGGATGTTGGCTAGTTGATGGTTGGGTTTCGGCATTGCATTCCCAGGGTGAGAGTGTGTGTGGGTGTGTTGTGGAGATTGGGGTGCAGGGCGGTCAAAGGTTGGTTCTAGCACTGCATGCCCGTGATGTGTGAGTGTGGGGTACAAGGTGGCTGAAGGTTGAGTTCCAAAACTTTATGCCCACGGGGTGTGAGTTTATTTGTGATGTGACACATTTCATGATAAAATGCATTGGGTTAGGATAATTACCCTGGTGCTACAACGCTTGCTAATAGGGGTTTACATATTGGCTAATCCTACCATCTGATGGTCTGAGGTTGGGGATGATTTTCGATGACTGAGGTGGCGGGGATGCCATGATCGTGATAAACCCTCACGTGATGTTGGATTCGGTGGTGGATATGCCCTATATGTGATGTTGGATCGATGTAGTGGTATTATGGGGGATTATTAATGGGGGCTTACTGGGAACCGCAGTAGCCATGTAAGCACCAATATGCTCCTGACTCACAACTAGCTTTTATGCTTGGGGACCAATAACTTACATTCGTGACTATGGATACCACCTATGTTACAGTAGTGTGAGAGAATCGACCAGAGAATAATGAGATGTCTCTCTTCCCCTGGGGGGAAAAAGACTTGCATCCATTCCATCCTCTATCCTTTCTTTCTCTTTCATGAGGGAGGGGTGTGTCATGTGTGCTTTACTTGCAGGCCCCACACCACTATATCGACGCTTGGAGGTACGTGGAGGCCTATTTCATAAGAGTGTAAAATTTATCATTCTAGACGGGGATTTGATGATGGTCCAATATGGGGATTAGGATCATACAAAAGGGTTTTGAGTCATCACCTAGGATTATGGGCTAAGGACCCGAGGGTGGGCCCAATCTAGAGAAAAGAGCCCAAAAGTTGGTTTGGTCCAGAGATTTAGGGTAACTGTCAGGTTATAGAATTTGGAAGGTGTTAGGCATCTAATCTACCTGGTTCGATCGGTCTTCCTGCAAGATGCTTAAGAACGAATATTTTTCACAATTATTCCCATTCCACATGCATGGTTAAGTTATCACACCTATATACATTGACAGAATTTAAATGACTATGTACACTAAAACAAGGTCTATATAAAGTCTATATGATGATAATTCGGTTAAGAAATTGTATTGAACTTAACCCCTATTTTGGGTCAAGAGGGGTGGGCCCCTGATTAGAACCAATTCGGACTATCTTTCGGATTCTCCTAGCTCAAGGGAAGATGGTCTTGACCTCTAACTTCCTTTCCTGAGAGATTTTGATTGTGATGATATTCAGACAGAGTTCCGATTAGGAACAGTTACTTTCAGATCTGGATTTAGACAGAGCTTCAGCTAGGGAAGGCTATTTTTGGATTTGGATTTGGACAGAGCTTTGGCTAGGGAAGGCTATTTTTGGGCTTTGGATGAGGTGGTACTCCGATAGAGCTTCTGCTAGGGATAGGCTATGGGAGGGCTAGGATGAGGTGGTACTTTAGCAGAGCTTCCGCTGGGGATAGGCTAAGGGAGGGCTAGGCTAAGATGGCACTTCGGCAAAACTTCTACTGGGGATAGGCTAGAGGGGGCTAGGATGAGGTGGCGCTTCGGCAAAGCTTCCTTTAGGAATGGCTAAGGGAGGACTAGCTGATGTGGCACTTTAGCAGAGCTTCCGCTGAGAATGGCTATTTCTAAAAAGATCCCAAGGGCACTCGGATAGAGCTTCTGCTAGGAACTGTAATTTTTAGAAAGAAATGGATTGAAGATCACCAAAGCCCTGAAGAATACTTTGAAGATCCAAGTAGAACTCCAGATCTTGAGAAAGATCTCTTCGTAAACCTGAAGAACCTCTAGTAGGGAGGGATTTCTACTTTTGGTAAAGATCAAGAACACTCAAAAGGGGGGAGGCTAAAAACGTGTCATTTTTGGAAAAAATGGATTGAACTACAAACTTGGATTGAAGATCTTCAAAGTCCTGAACAACATTTGGAAGATCTGAACAAAATTTTGAATCTTGACGAAGATCACTCCGAAGACCCGAAGAAACTCAAAGGGGGAGGGGAGGAGGAGAGAGGGCAGAGCTTCACTTCCTAAGGGTGGTTGTGGGGTTTTGATCTTTGTCTATTAAATCCAAAGGAGGGGGTATTTATAGGATTTCCATGCCAAAAGGGAGGAGAGAGAATTTTAAACCAATTGATAAAAAGGGGTTTTTAAACAAATGGGAGGAGAGAGAATTTTTAGCCAATGGGTAAAAGTAGGTTTTTGGACAAAAGGGAGGAGAGAATTTTTAGCCAATGGGGGTAAAAAGTGGGTTTTTGGACTAATAGGAGGTTGTAGCGTAGGGTATGCTATCGGAGTAGTGCATATGCGAAAATGGGTTTCTTCTTCACCCGTTAGGCCAGTGGAACGCAAATCCTGACCGTTGATGGTGGCACACAAGGTTGGGATGAAATGCACGGGGTATGATCAGCACAGATGCATGGGAGGGTAGGCATGGTGCAAGGATGGGCAGGCAATGTGCATAGGCTGGGCAAGCACAACACACGGGTTAGGCATGCATGGGGCAAGGATGGGCTGGCATAGTGCACAAGCTGGCCTGCAGCTGAGCACGGGTTGGCTAGCACGTGCGTGAGGTGTGTAGTATAGGATGCACACGATGGTAAGCGGGGCACGAGCGTAGCAAAGCGGGGGCGCGTAGCATGAGGTCCAGTAGGGATGTGCGTGGCTGCTGTGGGGCCTTGACCCACCGGCATGCATAAGGGCTGGCTTGCTAGCCAGCATGCGTAGCATGCTTGCTGGCAGGTCTGGCGTAGCATGCTTGCGGGCGGGTCTGCGCGTAGCATGCATGTGGGCAGGTCTACGCGTAGCGCACATGCTAACATGAAATTTTTCTGGTGACAATTACGAGAGATCCAATGGTCTGATTTTGACATGCCATATATCATCAGAATTGTATTTTCGAGCACTATCCATCTATACGGTCATCTTGACCAGATTCCTTCGTATATTAAAAAGTCAAATTTGGACCTTCTTCTCTCATGCTAAGGGGTTTTTCAGGGTTTTCAGATAGGGGATGAAGTTGGGGTATTTGGGTAGGTAGGGAATTTTTTTAGGATTCTAGCAGGCTTGCCAGTGTGCGCGGCATATGTACAGAAAAATGTAATTTTCGGGACGATTGTGGGAGATCCAACGATCCTATTTTAACGTGCCATATATCATCAAAATCATATTTTTGAGCAATATCCATCTGTATGGTCATTTAACTAGGTTCCTTCGTATATAAAAAGTCAAATTTAGACCCTCTTCTCTCTCGTGCAGGGGTTACCAAGGTTTTCAGATAGGTGGAGAAGTTTTTGGGTTTTCTTAGTCAATCATCTCTGTTGATCGGAAGTCAGAAGTCGTGTCCAAGATCTGTATTTCATCATAGCCAGAGGAGAGTGTCAAAATTGGGTGTCTATAGAATGCCCCTCTTTGACCGAGGCCTATTCCAACGACCAAAGGGAAAAGAAAAAAATGACCACATTTTGTCACCCAGAGCATGTACTGCCGTCATCTTGCTCATTAATAATGGAGTTGAAAAATACAATAGATAATATCTCTCAACTACTTTAGAGTTTCAGGACTTACATCGATTGTCGATTGTAGGAAAGGAATTCGCTGCTCTTCCAATCCTGTAAAAGATGTTAGTACTTTGATCTTTGACTTTCCTTAGCTGGGCTTTACATGTGCCAGTTCAGGGAATATGGTCTCCAGGTTGGGTTTTTCAAACCAATCTGGATTATATGGGACCGATGGTTACAAGGGTTTGGAATTCGCTGCTCTTCTAATCTTGTAACAGGTAATAACATTTGATTCTTGGATTTTTCTTAACTGGGCTTCGCATGTGCCAGTTCAGGGAGTTTGGTTTATGAGATCGAGTCATTCGAATCCAATACAAAGAGATTGGGTCACACAGGTGCAGTAAATGTGATTGGGCCACAGTTTGGGTCAATGAAATTGAGCCACCTGGGGCTGGTTCAATGAGATTGGGCCACCTGGGGCCGGGTCAATGAAATTGGGCCATCATGAAATTTTGTTCTTGATTTAGAATCTTGGAATTTGAACTTTGAACTTTGAGCCTTGATTTGGAATCTTAAATTTTTTTGGGGGGAAAATGAATTTTTTACCCATAAAATGGTCCCCCCTCCTTTGTTTATTCCTGATTCTAACTTTTCTGATTGGGGAACGATTTGTGAGTAAGTGATTTTGGGTTTTTGAAATCTCCTTGAAGATCCGAACCATTTTGCATATTCCTAGGTTTCTTCAAATTTTTTCCGAAGATCTTCAGGTTTTCCTTGAAGTTCTTTGTCTTTCTCATGAAGATCTTCATAGTTTTTTAGGAAGGAGTCATTTGGAGAATTTGACATTCTTGTGGGATTTTATGCAAATTGGGAAACTTCCTGAGATTTTTTGTGATTTTGAAAAATATGGCTGAAAAAAAAAAGAGAAAGACTTGTGGAGAAATCCAACTGAAGGGTTGTAGTAATTCTTCTCAAAGGGACGAGGGCCTGGCCGGTTGGTATTCCAAATAGACTCTCTATAACAATCAGAACCATATATGCAACTCGGTATGGAGTTCTTGGGTAAGGATTGTCGCCTTGGAGAACCAAGTTAGCTTCTACGAGCTGGAAATTGCACAGCAAGATGCACTGATTCAGGATATGACACAGAGGCTAGAGGAGACTGAACTAGCATCTACGAATTCCCTGGTATTCCCTGAGGGTGATGCCGAGTATGGTTCAGATGATGACTTTACTTCTTAGGGACTTGTTCCTGTAGTTCCTGCAAGTATAAACACATGTATATTTTTTCTTTTTCTTTTTCCCTCCTCCTTTTATTCTGGATCTTATGAATGGAAATCTATCTTTGACATAAAGAGAAACTTTTCCTTTTGTTTTTGTTTGTGGTTTTCAATGTTTAGGCATAATCAATTCCATGGCTCAAGTCATAATTAGAATAATTAGGATTACACAAAAATCCAAATACTTTCTCATTCTATTACCAAGTGAATTACATGGAAAGGGGAACAATTTTCCTACCATAGACAGGATAGGTAAGTAATAAGGTGGGGAGACAATTCTTGAGGTGGGTGAAAGTTCACTAACTCTTCTGGATCCATCACCTCGAGCCCATATTGTTGGCCGATGTACGTAAGAAAATAAAATGATGTGTGAGTCAATCCCATTAACCTGAAATAATTGTAGACAGGGGTCTTCATCAAAAAAATCTTCTTGTGGCTCCCCTGGGCATCTCCATGCAATATCTCACCCATTCCTTTCCTGCAGGTACTTCTCCTAGTCAGTGATAAGGTTGAATTCCAGAACTTCCCTCTTATCTTGGTACGAAAGAGCTCCGAGCGGGCCTTCTTTTAATAGCTTAGTTAACTTCAGTTTCTCGAGAAGCCAAATTTGAAAAATAGCAGGACTTCCTTAATAATGATCTAGTCTGAATCTATGACCATGGCTCATGTCATCGAATCCCTTGAGTGTTTCTGCAAGAATGGTAGGGATGATGTCACCTCCCTTCTTCAACATTTTACTACCTCAATTAGAACGGGCGGTGCACCACGTCTGGGAGTGCGGAGAACATAACGAGCTATCATGCAAAGTAAATAAGCATCCTATGATCTCCGTTGATAGATTCCTCCCATTGGTAGATATTAGATGAAGATTTGGGCCACCTTCAGAATGTTGATCTTCCCATACCTGACAAATTGCTTCACTTCCTCTTTTTTCCATCCGAAGAAGTCCTGAATTTCCTCTGATTAATTTTTCTTCAAAGATGGTTGGAAAAAACTACCTTTGGGTGGAGATAACATACAAACCCGGAATTCCTCAAGAATTGGGTAGATCTTTACTAATCCAAACCAAAATACATGCAAGTTGGCATCCTAGTGTTGAGGCACCTGCTGGAGTAATTGGTGATGTAATTGCACACATCCAATCCAGTCAAGAAATGACACATTCATGGATTCCAACAATCTTGGCACCCTCATGCTCATGTCTAAGGTCCATTTCCTTAACGTCTCATCCAATAAGTATATGAATTTTTCTGAAACCATCACAAACAAAGAGATATGATGATTTATCAAGGCATTACTCATTAGCTAATGACTCAAACAAGCCTTTATCACTGTTTCATCAAGCTCTTTTTTTTTTTTTTTTACTGATCAAGGGTGGGGAATAAACTGGTCTTGATAAACTGGTGCCAGGTGGTGGTTTTCTTTTAAGGGATGGAATCCTAGATAAGAGTTGACGGACCAATGGATGGATGATAGATACCTAATGGCCTTTTATGCCAAATGGTGATTCTTGGGGGATAGAATCCTGGATAAGAATTGATGGACCAGTGGGTGGATGACAGATACCTAATGGCCTTTCATGCCAAATGGCTATTCTTGGGGGACACAAACTATGATGATCTTTTAAGATACTTCGATTATTAATCGAGGAACCAATTTATTGCCTTTATATGGTTGAGACCGCACTTACACATGTCAAGTTGCCTATGTATCCCTTGAAAGGAATCAGGTCTAACGTAGTTCAGGATGTTCACCCTTTTAGACATAATATTTCTTGAGTTGATCCATATTGACTAGTTCGGGTATTTCTTCGCTGTTGTGGTCTATGAGTTTCATAGCTTTGCCTGGTAAAATCTCTTTGACAGTGAAAGGGCCACTCCAATTGGGCCTAAATTTTTCTCTTGGGTCATGAATTGGGGCTCTTTGTTTTCGAAGAGCAAATTCATCCTCTTCTATGTGGCGGGCCTTCACATTCTTGTTAAAGGCCCTAGCCATTCTTAGTTGATTCTTCAGATTATCCATGGCTTTCATATGCCTTTCATCGAGAAAACTGAGCTCATCATGTCTGGCCTTCACCCACTCTCTTTCATATAGCTGACTATCAGCACCCTTAGGGATGGTACCAGGATTTCCATGGGTAGAACCGCTTCAACCCTATATACCAAAGAGAAAGGGGTTTCCCCCATCGAGCATTGTATAGAAGTCTGATATACCCATAAGGCAAGGGGTAACTTATCAGCCCAATCCTTGTGTGTTTCTGCCATTTTTTGTAAAAATGACTTTGATGTTTTTGTTGGCTACTTCTACTGCCCCATTGGTCTATGGCCTGTAAGTGGTAGAGTGATGCCTTCTGATACTGAACTTTGTGCAGATTTTGTCGGTCATGCCCCAAAAATGGGATCCCTGATCTGATATCAATTCTTGTGGGACTTCATATCGAGAAATGAGATTTTCTTAAATGAATTAGGCTACCTTAGCAAATGTGAGGACCGCATATGACTGAACTTCTATCCACTTGGTGAAATAATCAATGGCAATCAAGATGAACTCATGACCATTGGATGCTTTGGGGTTGATCTTTCCAATGATATCGATGCCCCAAGTGGAGAATGGCCAAGGTGAACTAAACGAATGCAACTCTATTGGTGGGATATGTATAATGTTAACAAATATCTGACACTTGTGGTATTTCTTGACAAAGTCCACACAATCCACTTCTATTGTGTTCCAGTAATATCCCAGCCTAAGGTTCTTCTTAGATAACATCTTAGCATTCATGTGGGGTCCACAAAGACCTTGATGAATTTCCTCCATGATGGTTGCAGCTTGCTCCTCGTCCACACACAACAACTGTATTCCGTCATAGGATCTGTTACATAACCTGTTGTTATCTCTCTGGAAGTATTCGAATGAGATCTTCTCGAAGTGTTCAACCACCTCTTCCAAATGTTCTTGATATGGCTTCAACTTTTCATCTCTAGTCTTCCACTTTCCCTGTGTCTGACAAATGACAATGGATGAATCTCCATACACCTTGATCCTTTTCACTCCAATAGTCAAGGCCATTTCTAGTCCCAAAGCACAAGCTTCATATTCAGCAATGTTATTGGTACAGGAGAAATCAAGGCGAAATGATGAAGGCAAATAAAGGCCATCAGGAGTGACAAGGAATATTCCTACACCACACCTCTTTTGACTAGCCGCTCCATTAAAGAATAATTGTCATTCACTAGCTGTGTCTTCTTCTTCTATTGTTGTGATCTCTTTATCGGGAAAGGCATCATCCAAGGATCTTCCATCTTCTGTGGGGTGGGCAGCCAAATGATCGGCTATGGCCTACCCCTTGATAGATTTCTAAGTAACGTAGGTGATGTCAAACTCTGATAACAAAAGCAATCAACGGGCCATCCTTCTTGTTAGGGTTGGTTTCTCGAAGAGGTATTTGATGAGATCCATCCTTGAGATCAAGTTCACTGGATAGGAAACCATGTAGTGTCGTAACCTTTTTGTTACCCAAATCAACGCCACATAAGTTCTTTCCAAAGATGTGTACCTTGTCTCATATTCTAGGAACTTCTTACTAAGGTAGTATATGGCATGCTCTACCCCTTTTTTCGTCTCTTTCTATGCTAGCAAAGAGCCCATGGAATATTCTCCCATGGATAAGTACAAGAGAAGTTGTTCTCCTTCCACCGGCAGTGTCAATACTGGTGGGTTCAAGAGGTATCCTTTGACTTTTTCAAAATCTTGTTGGAATTGGTCATTCCTTTTCTTGGGCTAATATTTCTTTAGAAACTTGAAAATTTGTTCACAGATTATGGTCAACTGAGCTATGAATTTGCTAATATACTAGATGTGACTCAAAAATCCTCGTATTTGCTTCTCAGTCCGAGGTGTGGGTATTTCCTGAATTGCCTTGATCTTGATAGGGTTGACCTCAATACCTCTTTCACTCATCAAGATACTTAGCAACTTTCTTGTTGTTGCCCCGAATACACACTTCTAAGGATTCAACTTTAGCTGATACTTCTTGATTCTTTCAAAGAATCACCTTAGCACAGGAATATGCCCTTGTCAGTCTTTTGACTTCATTATCATATCATCCACATAGACCTCCATATCTTTGTTCATCATGTCATGTAATATGGCCGTAGCTGCTCTCTGATAAGTTCCCCCAACGTTCTCTAGTCCAAAAGGCATCACCTTATAACAATAGGTTCTCCATAGAGTGGTGAAGGTTGTCTTCTCACGATCTTCTGGGTGCATGCTTATTTGGTTTTATCCTGAGAATCCATCCATAAATGATAACAAAGCATGCCTTGTCATATTATCCACCAATAAATCAATGTGAGGTAATGGGAAGTCATCTTTAGGGCTTACTTTGTTAAGATCACAGAAGTCACGCACATTCGTACCTTACCATCTTTCTTCGGTACTAGTACTATGTTGACCAACCAATGGGGGTATTTCACTACTTGTAGAAACCCTACATTCCACTGCTTCACAACCTCTTCTTTGATCTTTTCGCTCCATTCTGGATGCATTCTTCTAAGCTTCTGCTTTACCAACTTTGCCCCATGGTAATCGACAATTGATGTTGCACGATGTTGGGGTCGATACCCGGCATATCCTCATAAGACCAAGCAAAGACCTCAGTGAATTCCTTCAGAAGACTAATCATCTGTTCTGCTTCTTTTTCATCAAGGGTAGTGCAAACTTTTACCTCTTGAAGGCATTGGTTGGTTCCTAGATTAATAACCTGTGTATCCACACAGATGGATTGGGCTTTCTTTGGTTTGCATTGTTTTATTGATTCTTGATATTTATTAAGATCATCATCAAAAAAAGGAGGCAAGTCATACTTGGAATCAGAAATTTCATTCATGAAAGGAGGAACAAACTCGACATATAAGGACTTTGGACTCTCCTCGAGAGGAGAGGCCAACATTAAATCATAAACAATAGACTCAGATACAGACTTGATAACTGGTTTGATGCTTTCGCCAGGGGTATTCAGGCGGGTTAACTGACTAGCATAAATAAACTTGAAGTTTTCTCCAATGCTTGTCCAATTTAGGAGTGGTTTGACGGCTTAATGGATGAGGAGGTGTGGCAAAGGGCCTTCTTCTCCTTCTAAAAAAATTGCTACTATTTCTTCAACGGTGCAATAGTTCTTCCGGATAGGTGCCTTCTTCTTCACAAATACCGACTGATTAACCTTGTTTTCTCAAAAATCAAACTTTTTGAGGGGTGTGGATTGGTGGAGACTGATCAATCACCTTTCTATAAAGTCCATCCTTTCAAGCCTGTTGAGGGATGCCATCCCGATGCCTCAGTCACATCTTTGACCACCTTCATGAACCTTCCCGTTGCAGTTGATTCGGGCACAGTACATGCAAACCATCATTCTTTATGCTCTTCTTTGCTTTGCATACTCACTTCTTCCTCTGAAAGGACGAGGCTTGAGCTAATGTAGCTGTTGGGCTCTTGGTTCTTGTAGGAGGGAGCAAATGTAGCTTTTCAAATCAATGGGAAATGGTAGACTCCAGGTGAGCCTAATCTTCTTTTCCCATTCTCTTTTTAGGAAGACTCGAGGACTTGGTGCCTCTTTTGATCGGATCAATGTCGTAGAGTCACCAGAGGAAGACTCATTCTTAATCAGTGCAATTTCTGCTATCCCGGAGATAAAATTGTCTTGATCACTTTCTTTTACTAGAATTTACTATTGTTCCACTTCATGAGTCACCCAGTCGAACTCATCTTGGAAAAATACTTCAAAGCCTGGTTACATCTTTGTGGCGGTTTCATCAAACCATGGCTCTACATTTTCGTAGAAAGGGAAATCCTCTCCTTCTTTTACAAAATACCCATTGAGAGTAGGGTAGTAAGAGACGGAGATCTTCCTAGTTATCCTCATCACCTCTGCCCCTTGGTGGTCGGAGGAGTGTACCCGAGACCATTCTTTCCTTTGTTCGATGCCAAACTAGGCTGCTTTGGAACTCCTTGATGATATTTCCCTAGCCCCATGCCAAGAAAATATTACATATTCTTCATCATTTGATTCACTGGGGACTCTAGATGGCTTCATAGTTAGCCAGGATTTCCTCCTTTGGAACTTCTTTGGCAATGGCTGCACAAGTTGTATCTAATTCAAAACCACTTAGTTGAACTTCCTAGTCTTGTTCTTAACCATTTTCAATATTAGCTAAGGTATTAACCACCTCGGGAACTCCGGCTACTATGATCACCTTTCCTTTATGAATGAACTTTATTTTTTGATGGAGACTAGAGGACACTACCTTCTCATGATGCAACCAAGGTCTTCCCAGGAGCATGTTAAAAGCTACCGATATATCAATGACTTGGAAATCAATATCAAACTTCACTAGGTCAAACTTTACGACAAGGGTAACGATGCCAAGGATTTTTCTCTTGGTATTGTCATATGCCCTTATGGTTTGTGTAGTCGACCTCATTTCTTTCAGGTTGATGCCAATACTCTTCGTCGATCTCAAAGGTAGCACATTCAAAGTGGACCCATTGTCAACAAGAACCTGGGGAACCACTTTGTTAAGGCATTCTACCGTGATGTGGAGAGCTCGATTGTGCTAGACCCCTTTAGGAAGCTCTAAATCCGAGAACATCAAGGATTGTACCATATAGGTTGCCCCTACTATATGTGCGAGATGTGCCAGATTTATCTCTGTCGGCACTTGTATATTGGTGAGAGACTTCAAAACTGCTTCACGGTGTGGGGGGATGCCATCAACAATCCCCAAATTGAGATATTAGCCTGGGAGTTCTTGAGTTGAGCTAGGACCGGACTCTCAGGTTCTCTTTTCAAGCTATTGGTTCTGGCCTCACTGGTCCCTAACTGTTCCACTACTAGAGCCTTGCCATTATAGTCTCTCCCACTTCTAGTTTCCATCACGTTGCCATGTTTCTTTATAATAATCTCTGTGGGATAACAATCTTCATCATCACTATTTGTTATGGTGATTATCCCTACCATGGGATCATCCTCTTCTTCTGATTCTCCCTCCCTGCTTGGGGTGGGAAGTCAAGGTCCCCCACAAATATCCATAGCCCTGGCTCACAACTTTTTGACTGCATTAGAAAGTTATTGGAATGTAGCATCTACTGCCTCTATGAATGTGTCATCTGCCCCTATTTCCTCCAAATCATTCAGTTGTTCACAGTAGTAACGATCATCGATAGTTACTTCACCCAGCATATTGTCAATTTCTTCTACTCTTTCCTGCATCCTCAATGTGTTCGAGTACACTTCACACAACTTTTCCTCCATTTCTAATGCGGAGTCCTGTTCGTCCATATAAACTCATGTTGGCTATCTAGATTCCTCACCATTTTCTGAATCTAATGTAGAATCATCTCCTCCTATGCAGAGGGAAGACTGAATATCACTTGTCAGATCAACTATTAGGTTATCACCACCGATAGCATAGACTGAGAATCATGTCTGGTGATTTGGTGAGTAATATTCCAACACATTATCATTATCATTGTACCAAGGCCCTTGGTAGTCATCCCAGTTTAGATACTCATCATCCTCTTGAGAATCAGAGTCATCTCCCTCATTCTCATCCTCATCATTGTCATCATCATCCTCTTCTTCACTGATTCCCTCCTCACTTGGTTCTCCATCAGATTCCCCTTAACCATCAAACTCTCCTACATCCAAACACTTGTAGTATTCAGAGCGTATAGACCGAAAGATTTCCATAGGGTTAGACTTGACATCACTGGTTTGAAGTTGGATCAGACCTGATTCATCATCCTCTGTGTCACTCCCTATGTGGGTCATAGGGAGGTGTGCTCTTTGATCTACTCCCCTATGGCCAATGCGGTTATTGCTCTGAAAAGATCATCTGTAATCTCTTCGATTACCTCTGGATTGTCCTCTGAAGATATAGTGGACTGAATTAGAGAAGTGGGATCACCCTCCTGGTCTTCCCCTAATGCATTCACTGACCCTGTTGATGAAGTCATCTTTGGGGAGTCTGGTAGTGCAAGCATATCCTTCTAATCATACCTGTCCGTCCATCCTTTTTTGGGTTGTATACCGAACCTTGAGAATGGGATTGGTATCAGGGTGATGAGGGATACGAAGCAGGATGGTATGAAGATGATATAATGTGAGAGGTAGGATATGAAGATTGATAGGATGAGGAAATTCCTTCTCCTTAATGGTGGGGGGAAGGTTGATGATATGGCGGAGGCTGATAATATGGTGTAGGTGGAAGGTATGGTGGAGGTTGGTAATATGGTACGATGAATTCTTTTGTTGATGAGGGAGGATGAACGGTGGGAGTTCGATCTTTTTATTCTTCTTTTGATGATTCTCTTCTTTTGGGGGTCCTCATGGCTCTGGCCCTTTGATTCTTGATTTTCCTATAAGCGCGGGCATTCATGTGATTCGTCCGAGCTCTGGGTACAATGAGTTGAGTGGGATCACTCTCTGTGGCTTCGTAATCTAGATTGTTCACATGACCGGGGAGTGGATTGGTATTGACATTGGGAAGTTGCTTCACCTTGACCTCAATAGTTCCGTTGTCTACCAAGTCCTTAATTACATGTTGCAAACCCAAGCATCTTTCAGTGTTATGCCCCTCTGAGCGTGGTAAGCACAATATTCATGATCCCTATACCAAGCTGGAGGAGGGTTACTGATCACTCTTGGAGCCACTATCCCTATCAATCCTTGTTTCTTTAACTTCTCAAATATTACTGTCACGGGCATTCCCAAATCAAAACACTGCCTTCTTGGACGAGGGGCTTTCTGAGAGGGTGCATCTGCTTGTTGAAATAACCTAGAGGGGGGGTGAATAGGTTATACTAGTGAAATTTTAACTCTTTTCGATGTATAGAACACAAGTGTGATTGTAATTTAAAATAATGCGGAATAAATAAAATAGGCACAATCACACAACACAAGATTTATAGTGGTTCGACTCAATCCGAGTCTAGTCCACTCCCTACAAGAATCCTCTTGTAAGGTATTCCACTAGTTCTCCCTTTCAGTACAGTAGGTAGGGAAGAAAACCTTTACAATCTTTTCACGGATAAGAGTATCCTTACAAATCTCCTTTTGAGCGAGAGCGCCTTCACAATCTCTTTTAGAGGTAGAGAGAGACCTTTCTCTTTTTAGGATAAGAGTATCCTTACAATCCTAAATCGATCTAGAATTGTAAAAAAAACAGAAAATAAGAAATAGTGGAATAAGAGGAATACCTCAAGTATGGTGCAAATGAGAGTGAATAATAAATGATGAGTGATGCACCTTATGTAAAGTCCTCTCTTACGGCTTTGACTTGCACAGGAGAGAGTAGAGGACTTTGATTAAGACTGAAGCCTCTTCTTTGGGATTTGTGTAACAGAATAACTCAAGTAGAATAAACTTCTCTAATGCTTGCAATAATGCTCTTTAAGCTCTTTCTTAATGAATAATTAATTAAGAGTGATTAGGGTATTTATAGGTGAACTTAGTGAAGCATTTTAGGTAGGGAATCAAGCTCTAACGGACATATTGCAGGTATGCGGTCGTAGCCATTAGTAGCCGGTTTGACCGCTAAAACTCATTGTAGGCAAAAAATAGCCGTTGGAGTACTTCGAGCAGGCCGGTCGACCGGCACTTTCAGCCGGTCGACCGCCTATGGTCTCGGATAGGTCCGGTCGACCGGAGCTTCCAGTCGGTCGATCGCCTATGGTCTCGGTTGGTTCCGGTCGGCCGGGCTTCTAGCATCGACCGTCAACATGACATGCTCGTCATCTTGACCGATCACCAGTGTTTTGACTATAACTTTTTGGTCCGACCTTGGATTTATTTGAGATCAGTTGTGTTGGACTCACAACTCAATTTCCTACAACTTCTATGAAGGTTTCATCTCCTGATACTAAATTTAAGATTCCCTAAATACCCTTGAGTTAGGTTACTATGTGTTCCACACCACTTAGAAATTTTCCATACCTACTCAAGCATGCTCTATGGTCATTCTAATATGATGCAATGCACATGCATGAGGTGAGTGCATATAAGTATGTGGAAATTACAAATTATATTAAAAATAACTAATATATCCTAGTGGTCTTCTTCTTCACTTGAATCTTCCATTCTTTAGCCCTTCATCTTCTTTCCTTCTTGTTTGCTGTTTCATGTCTTTAAGCTTAGCTTCATGTCTTGATTCGACCTTTGATCTTCTAAGGGTTTCTTCAAGCTAATCACACTTTAACAATCAAGTTAAAGATGTATGTTTGTTTGTTAACACCAAAACATGGCAAGGAGTGTGGACATGTTTCCCAACAATCTCCCCCTTTTTGGTGATGACAAACAAACATAGACAATGAAACCAAATACAAGAAATAATTTGACTATCTCTGTGTAAAGATCAATAGATAATGAAATGCAGAGCCAGAGAGTAAACAAGGATAGATAAAGTCATTTCCATAAACAGTTTAAAGATAATACTATCATTGTCATTATCATTACGATACCAATTGTCATTGTCGAAGTTATCTTCTCCCCTTTGTCAACAGCAAAAAGGTAATTAAACCGAAAAAAAAAAATACTCCCCCTGAGTATGTGCCACATAGAAAAAGTAGCATAAGTTCAACTTTCCATAAATGTCAAAGTATATAATAAAAAGCGACTGAAACAAACATAAAATTTGCAAGAAGAAAACATAAGTTCTAATCTGCTGCATCCTCATCCTCCATGTCCGTCTCGTCATTGTCTTCTGCATCATCCTCAGCGTCCTCTTCGTTGCGGAGGAGCTTGAGAATCTCATTCTGCTTTCTTTCCATTTTTGCCAACTGAGCAAGGATGATATTTCCAACTTTCTGAAGATCAGCAACTGTTGCATAGGCTGAGGTCTCATCCTTTCGGTTGTTGTGGCTAATTGGGTCATGATAGCCTTTTTGGAGTGTGTGGACTGCTGGGGAAGAAGATGCATCTTTCGAATGGAGGAAATATTGATCTCTTGGGGAAAGGGATCAAATGATTCACCAGAAAAATCTACGTGAAAGTGGTCCATGATTTGGCAAATCATCCGTCCATAGGGTAGATTTCCCTTTTGAAGTCTATCACCATGGGTAATCATTGTTTTGAGCAGGATGTAAGGAAGGTTGATGGGTACACTTTGGCAAACACAGTAGGTAAGATAGGCATGAAATGGGGAGACTTCATCTCTATGACCACTCTTTGGGAGAATGTTGTAAGAGATGATAAGATTGACAATCCTCCCTATATCCGTAAGTTCTTTAGCCTTAATTTTGTGTGTATTAGCATATTCCTTCATAATGCTAGAATACACACAGTCAACATCCATGAATTGTTCTATGTAGGTCTTGGATTGGTAGTACTTGAGGTCCCCTACCACAGAAATATCTAGGATTTCTCCTAAAATTAGGATGTCGAGGTCTATTGGGCAGCCCTTAACATAGGAATGGACCATAAGGGTGTCACCTTCACGAGAAGGTAAGATTGCAAAAGAACATTTTGACTAAATGGGGATAACAATGGGAGTCAAGTTTGAGAATGTTACCCCATCCCAAAGCATCAAAAGTTCTTTGATGTCATACTGGATAAAGAGTCGGTATTGATGGTCCTACCTTGCTCTATGTTGCGAGAGATGTAGAGATCCCATGATTCTTGAGCAATGGTGGAGAGAACCATGGATCTTTGTCGTGGCCTTCCTTTTTCCTTTATGAGCCACGGTTTTCTTACCTCTATTTGGCGGTGAGAGTCCATGATGATTAGAGGGTAAGAGAAAAGAGATGCAAGGGTTTTGGGAGATGAATAGGAATGAATCTCAAGAGGAATGAAGTTCTAGGTTAGGGTTTTGGGAGATGAATAGTCGAAATAGGGTTTTAGACCAAATAGGATTCCAAAGTTGTGAAAAAATGGGTTAAAAGTTGATTTTAAAGAGTTAAGAATCGAATTTTGTGCGTCGGTCGACCGGTATATTGTGGATCGACCGGTATCCCTTCGGTTAGAGCGGTCGACGGAAGTCCTTGGCGGTCGACCGTAAAACCATTCGATCGATGGCGGTCGACCGGTATCTGAGGCGATCGACGATTGATTCAAAAACTTTATTCTTGTGGAAAGGATTTTTCAAGTCCGGGCTTTTGGAAAGAATTTTCAAAAGAAATGTTTATTTAACCAAGCGGGTTACAAATGCCAAGTTCCTTCCTTAGGAAACTAAACGCTCTTCACCAAGAGGTTTAGTAAATATATCTGGAGTTGTTTATCGGTTTCAATGAATTCTAGAGACATCACCATTTTGAATGGTGTCTCGTGAAAGTGGTGTCGAATATCAATGTGCTTTGCCCTTGAGTGTAAAATGGGATTTTTACTCAAGTTTATGGCTAGTGTTATCGCACATGATTGGGCAAGATTAAAGCACTCCAAAGTCTGGAGAGTTTGCTTCATCCAAAGGATTTGAGCACAACATCTACTAGCTGCAACATATTCAGCTTACGTGGTAGATAAAACAGCGGAGTTTTGTTTCTTGCTAAACCAAGAGACAAGGCAAGAGCAGAAAGTGACAAGTACCCTGGTACTTTTACATCAATATGGCAACTTCTTGAAATCAGCATCGAAAAGTGACCAAGTCAAGGGGTTGGTTTTGGGGTACCATAACCCAACATCACAAGTGCTTTTCAGATATTTAAAGATTCTTTTGCGGTGAAGTGTGATCTCTTGGGATCGACTTGAAACCGAGCACATGCACATACTTGTACATGATGTCAGGTCTACTTACATTAGATATAGAAGGCTTCAATCATGCCTCTATATCTAGTTACATCCTCGAAGGTCCATTCTCATCCTTGGTTAGTTTCAAGGATGAGCTCATCGAGTGTCTGAAGATTTTTGTTGTTAATGTCAAATTTCTTTAGCACTCCTTGGTGTACTGCTTTGATTTATGAAAATTCCATTATCGATCTGTTTTATTTGAAGTCCAAGGAAGAAATTTAACTCTCCCATCATGCTCATTTCAAATTCATTGCTCATTTTGTTCTTGAATTAGTCACATTCTCTCATTAGTTGAGCCAAAATGATATCATCTACATAGATTTGAACAATGAGTATGTCATTCTTGAGTTCTTCACAAGCGAGGTTGTGTCAATCCTCCCCTTGAGAAGCCACTTTCTATCAAGAAAGTGCTTAATCTCTCATACCAAGCTCTAGGGCTTGTTTGAGTCCATATAGAGCTTTCTCAAGTTTATAGACATGGTTTGGAAACTTAGGGTCTTCAAAGCCGGGAGGTTGAGCTACATATACCTCTTCTTGAATGTATCCATTCAAGAAGGCACTGACATCCATTTGATATAGTTTAAAGTTCTTATGGCATGCAAAAGCTAGTAACATTCTAATGGACTCCAACCTTGCTCTTTGGTGCATAGGTTTCATCATAGTCTATTCCCTCTTCTTGGTTATACCCTTTGGCAACTAATCTTGCTTTGTTTCTCACTATGTTCCCATCTTCATCCATTTTATTACGGAAGACCCACTTAGCACCTATGATGGTGTGGTGGTCAGGTCTAGGGACAAGTTCCCATACCTTGCTTCTTTCAAACTGGTGAAGCTCCTCTTGCATAGCTATAATCCAATCACTGTCTTTTAGTGCTTCTTCTATGTTTTTGGGTTTGATCCTTGAGATAAATGCAGTGTGATTGCATACCTCTCAGGTTTTAGATCTAGTCTGGATTTCTCCATCTAGATCTCCTATGATGTTTTCTAGGGGATGATTCCTATGAGGAATGACTTCCTTAGGTAGTGTTTCTAATTTTTCTATGGTAGCATCATTTGAATCGTTAAGAGAAATATCATTGGTTTTGTTTTTAAGTTCATCAATAATATCATCATCATCAGCAAGAGATTTATTTAAATCGTTAGGTAAAGATTCATCAAATCTTACATTCATAGATTCCTCAACCATTAAGGATTTTTATTAAAAAATTTTATATGCCCTCTTGTTGAGTGAGTATCCTAAGAATATCCCTTCATCGATTTTGCATCAAATTTTCCAAGATGGTTTTTGGTGTTTAGGATGAAGCATTTACATCCAAATACTCTAAAGTAGTTTACTTTTGGTATTTTACCAAAATATAGTTCATAAGGTGTTTTAGAAAGCAAGGTCTAAGGATTATTCATTTAGTACATAACATGTTGTATTCTGACTTCAGCCCAAAAGTACTTAGGCAAAGTGTATTCATTAAGCATAGTCCTTGCGGTCTCTTGTAATGACCTGTTTTTCCTTTCAACTACTCCATTTGATTGAGGTGTTCTAGGAGCGGAGAAGTTATGGTCAATACCATACTTGTTGCGTATAAGTCAAATATACTTATATTGTCAAATTCTCCTCCATGGTCACTCCTAAGAGGTTATAGTATACCCTTTCGATTTTGCAATTTGTTACATAGAGTTGCAAATTCATCAAAGCATCATTTTTATTTTTGGAAAAACAGGTCCAAGTGTACCTAGAGTAGTCATCAACAATTACAAAGGTGTAATTTTACCACTCATACTAGAAATGTTGATAGGTCCAAATAAGTCTAGATGAAGTAGTTCTAATGGTCTAGAGGAAGAGACAATATTCTTGATTTGTGGAAACTTTGGTTTGTTTGCCTTTTGAGCATCACAAAAGCTATCTTTTTCATACTTGATTTTAGGGAGGTTTCTCACAAGATCATTGGATGCTATGGTTTGAATCAGCTTGACATTTATATGTCCAAGTCTTCTATGCCATAATGAAGATTCACTATGGTTAGAAACCAAGCATGCATTTAAGGAACTTACTTCATCAAGTATACAAACATAAATTTTGTTTTTTCCCAGATCCTTTTAGTATTAGATTACCATTTGTATCTTTAATACAACAGTGGGAGACATTGAATTCTACTTTGTATCCAATACTACATAATTGACTTACACTTAGGAGATTGTAGTTCAAATTTTTCACAAAGTAAACGTTCGAGATTAAAATACCTCCAAGTTTTATTTTTCCAATACCAGCAATCTTTCCTTTGCTGTCATCTCCAAAGGAGACCCATCCTCCATCATAGTCTCGTAAGCTTGAGAATAGGTTCTTGTTGGATGTCATGTGTTTGGAGCATCCACTGTCGATGACCCATTCAACTTCCACCTTATTCTTCAAGCAAACCTATAACAGAAATTTAATCGTACATTGGTCCCCATAATCTCATGGGTCCACCATTGTTAGTGTCAAACTTCCCGACTGGAACCCAAATGGTTTTGTACTTTTTAGGATTTTGGTTCTGCCTTTGGAATGGCCTTAGGTTTCTTTGAGTCCTCTGATTTTCATAAGATCCATTTGATCTTGGAGTATAGTATCTATAGAGTCCTTGGTTTTGGTATTTCCCTTGTGGTCTATAAGTCTCACTAGGATAGTTCTTGTATCCTTGGAATTGCCTTTGGGGCCTCTCAATAGAGTACTCTCTATGAGGTTGGGTTTTTCTATACCTGGGGATAGGTCTAGAGTTTTCTTGAGGCCTATATTGCCTTCTTAGGGGTGTGTAGTAGTAGGCATGGTTTACTCTTGATCTCTCAGTTTGAGAGTTGGGCTTTTTCTTGAGGTGACACTATTTTATGGAATGTCCTGACTTTTTACAAAAACCACATTTAATGTAGGAGGTGGATGGTTGGTTTCTTTGGTCACCTTCTTGGATTTCTATATGGATTTTGTCCATTGTAACCCGATCCTTCTCTTTCATTTGGACTCTTCCTTTGAGAACCTAAAAGGTTGTCAAGGTTCTTTTGCCCAGGTAAAGGTGCGAGGGTGGAGTTCAACTTAAAGTTTTCTTCCTCCAGTTCACTTACCTTTGAGGTTAGTGCCTCCACTCTCTTATTTAGTGTTTCAACCTCCTTTTCAAGTTTACTTTTATCGACTCTAATTTTATACTTTCTTCATATAAGGCCTCGAAGGCTTCTTGAAGTTCCTCATTAGAGTCCCTTACTAAAAGTTCAGGTTGAATTTCACATACCTCTTGTTCTTCATCTCCGATGGCCATCAAAGGCGAGGTTGGTGACTTCTTCTCCAAATTCACTTTTCTCTTCATCACTTGAGTCCCATGTAGCTATAGGCCTTTCTTTTTGATTTATTTGGGCATTCAGTTCGAAATGTCGCTTCTCACTCAAAACACACTATGTCTTTAGTAGGAATTTCCTTGGGTTTAATTTTGTTTTACCTTTTTCCCCATAGGATTTGTCACCGTAGGATTTGTTCTTGTGTTGGAATCTTCCTTTACTGTTTGAGGAATTTGTTGAATTTCCTCGTGATGAGTGAAATTTCCTTTTCCATGTCGAATTCTTCATCTTCTTCACTTACTTCTTGATAGGTTGAGTTGATTTTAGCGCTATGGTTCTCCTTTTCTCGAATTTGGTTTGTCGGCATTCAGCTCTACTTCATGCGTTTGGAGAGATCCAAGCAAGTAGTCCAAGGAGATTTTCGTCAAATCTTTGGCTTCTTCGATTCTTTGTTTTCTTGGGTCTCCAAGCTGCGGTAAGGCTCTTAAGATTTTTCTGACTTTCTCAGCGTTAGTATAAGTCTTGCCTAAACCTTTAAGATTATTCACAATTTCAGTAAATCTAGTGAACATAGAAGTTATTGACTCATCTTCTTTCATAGAGAATGACTCGTGTCGAGACAAGTTGATCTACCTTTCTTTCTTTTACCTCTGCTTGTACCTTCGTGTGTGACAAGAAGCATATCCCAAATTTCTTTAGCCGTGTCACATGCAATGACTCGGTTGAACTCTTGTTCATTGAGGGCACATTGAAGGAATGTAATGGCACGGAAGTTGTCTTTGGATGAGGGTGATGTCTTGTGTCCATTCTCCTTCATCCTTAGATCTGTCTTTCCATCAACTATCTTGGTGATAGTGTATGGTCCATTCTCTATGGCTCTCCATACAAGAATGTTGTGACCCACACAAAATTCTTGAATCTGCACTTCAGAAGAAAAGTTTTCTCCATTAAAATCAGGGGTCTCGGCGTTCATGCCTTACGGTGGTCCTTGGAATGTGGTCATGGTCTTTGACTCACTTTAAGACAACTTAGTCTTATATATTGAGCTCCCGCTCTCATACCAATTGAAATAACCTAGAGGGGGGGTGAATAGGTTATACTAGTGAAATTTTAACTCTTTTCGATGTATAGAACACAAGTGTGATTGTAATTTAAAACAATGCGGAATAAATAAAATAGGCACAATCACACAACACAAGATTTATAGTGGTTCGACTCAATCGAGTCTAGTCCACTCCCTACAAGAATCCTCTTGTAAGGTATTCCACTAGTTCTCCCTTCGATCAGATGGGTAGGGAAGAAAACCTTTACAATCTTTTTCACGGATAAGAGTATCCTTACAAATCTCCTTTTCGAGGGAAGCGCCTTCACAATCTCTTTTAGAAGTAGAGAGAGACCTTTCTCTTTTTAGGATAAGAGTATCCTTACAATCCTAAGTACAGTCTAGAATTATAAAAAAAAACAGAAAATAAGAAATAGTGGAATAAGAGGAATACCTCAAGTATGGTGCAAATGAGAGTGAATAATAAATGATGAGTGATGCACCTTATGTAAAGTCCTCTCTTACGGCTTTGACTTGCACAGGAGAGAGTAGAGGACTTTGATTAAGACTGAAGCCTCTTCTTTGGGATTTGTGTAACAGAATAACTCAAGTAGAATAAACTTCTCTAATGCTTGCAATAATGCTCTTTAAGCTCTTTCTTAATGAATAATTAATTAAGAGTGATTAGGGTATTTATAGGTGAACTTAGTGAAGCATTTTAGGTAGGGAATCAAGCTCTAACGGACATATTGCAGGTATACGTTGTAGCCATTAGTAGCGATTAAGCTAAACTCATTGTAGGCAAAAAATAGCCGTTGGAGTACTTCGACGGCACCGGTCGTAGGGACTTTCAGCCGGTCGACCGCCTATGGTCTCGGACAGGTCCGGTCAACCGGAGCTTCCAGTCGGTCGACCGCCTATGGTCTCGGTAGGTTCCGGTCGACCGGGGCTTCCAGCCGGTCGACCGTCAACATGACATGCTCTGTCATACTGACCAGTCACCAATGTTTTGACTATAACTTTTTGGTCCGACCTTGGATTTATTTGAGATCAGTTGTGTTGGACTCACAACTCAATTTCCTACAACTTCTATGAAGGTTTCATCTCCTGATACTAACTTTAAGATTCCCTAAATACCCTTGAGTTAGGTTACTGTGTGTTCCACACCACTTAGAAATTTTCCATACCTACTCAAGCATGCTCTATGGTCATTCTAATATGATGCAATGCACATGCATGAGGTGAGTGCATATAAGTATGTGGAAATTACAAATTACATTAAAAATAACTAATCTATCCTAGTGGTCTTCTTCTTCACTTGAATCTTCCATTCTTTAGCCCTTCATCTTCTTTCCTTCTTGTTTGCTGTTTCATGTCTTTAAGCTTAGCTTCATGTCTTGATTCGACCTTTGATCTTCTAAGGGTTTCTTCAAGCTAATCACACTTTAACAATCAAGTTAAAGATGTATGTTTGTTTGTTAACACCAAAACATGGCAAGGAGTGTGGACATGTTTCCCAACACTTGTATTACAAATGGCTGTGAAGAAGTGGCTGGTGAGACTAACTGTTGAACTGTACTCACCATATTAGTTTTTGGACCCTTTTCACGTCCGACTAGGGTATTCTTCCCTGCATCTTGGGAGGATCCTTGATACTGAGCTTTCCTTAGGATTCTATTTTCCACACGTGTGCCGGTGGCTATTAGGGCATCAAAAGTCTGTAGAGTTGGTAGTAGAGGACATCATAATAAGGCTTTGATAAGTTCTCAGTCAACATCTCCACCTGCTCTACTTCTAAAGGCCGATCTACCATCTTAGTGGCCTTATTCCTAAACATCATCAAGAAGGCAGTGAATCCTTCTCTAGCTGTTGTCTCAATGTCTCAAGCTCCCAACGTTTCACATCCACCTTGGTATTGTAGGAGTACTGCTTGGTGAAGGCTTTCACCACTATTGTCCAATTATAAGTTTAGAATGACTCCAACTATGTGAGCCACCTTAGTGCTGGTCCCCGATAGGGTTAACATGAAGGCTTACCCCATCTGGTTATCTGCAAGTCACCATAACTTAACAATTCTAAAGAAGACTTTGAGATGAGCTTTGGGGTCTCCTCGCCCATCAAACCTATCGGTCTGCCACTTGAATTTCTCGGGAATCCTTACCCTGAAAAGAAACTCATTTCATCTGAAACCACTGTTTGGCTTTCTGAACTTTTCCCTGCTCGGAGCATATTTTTCAATTTTTTCAATTGCTCCCTCACTTTCCTTTCTCTCTTTGTTTCTGGAGGTTCCATTCGGACGTGCACCGTAAATTCCTCTTCTTCATCTTCAATCACCACCCTAGGAGGAGGGACCCAGGAATAGGGCCCTCGTTAGCCATTGGGATGGGTAGGTGAAGATCCTCTTTGACCAGTTGGTCTGACTTGCTCTGGTTCTTCTGAGTCAACTCAAGAAGAGTTCCCACAATAACCTGTAGCTCCATTTTGTTCCAAATCTCTTGTAGCCAGTGCTGGCTCAGTCTTGGGATCAACTCTGGGAGGGTTCTGGAGTGCATGCAATATCTGAGCTATCCCTCTCTTGACTTCGGCCATCTCTGTCTGCAAAGTCTCTAAGGGATGGACCATGCTTGCTTGGGTGATTCGGGGTTATGTGGATCCATGCTAACTGGGCTATAATCACTTGGCGGTAGACAATCTTAGAGAGACAACAGGGGTGACACTGGACTTAGGCGAGTTAATGGATTACCCTGACGTGTCCAAATAAACCATGGAGAATACTTGAGGTGTGAAATTATGCCTAAACCAAAAATGGTTTATTTTAGTATTCTTGAATTCCCAACCCCTTGTTCACATATTCACTAGATTAACAACTAATGATCCATCCAAAGTTAGTCCACTTGTGGTAGGGAGTGGATAGGGGTTGATGCCCTTATTCCACTCAATGCCATAAGCGGGAGATTCATATAAATGGCTTAACTAGAACATCCCTATTAATACATTTTTTACCAATAAAGTCATGCTTTCTTTAATCTTATCCCATTAGGTGACCTTCCTCCTAGTTTCCTTGGGTCTTTTAGATAATTAGGCATTTTACGGGACTTTAACAGAAGTCAGCCTGGATCGCATGTGCCAAATCATCCATATTTCATTTCTAAGGGGGAATGACCCCTTTTATCCAAAACCCACTTAGGAGAGCATTTCTTTATGACTAGAACATATCATAAGAATATTCCATTTCCAAGACCGCAAACAAATTCTATAGATCAATTTGTGGGGTTCCTAGCGTTCTTCATCTATTTCCTACATGATGCGAGTATGCAGTGGATGCAATGGATCGATAAAGCTTCCTTGACAGGATCTATATACGTAAGGTACGTGATCCTTTTGATATACTAGTGGGAATGAGATCAAGGGGGTGACTTCCTTGCCCATTACTCGTGACTACACATGAGGTTAAGCAACTGGCCATGGGGTGGTGGAACCGTGAGTGATTGTGTGTAAAAGTGTAATGCAAACCATTATTTGATCTCAAAATGTCATAAAATGCATGGACCTCCCCGAGGGTGCCGGCACAAATACAAACATCCTCACCATTTAACAATACCCCACATCCTTGTATGGGAAGCGGCTACCATTTCCTCTCAGAGTACTCTCCATGACATGCACTGACCTCCCCGAGGGTGTGAGCATGACAAGGAGTCCCTCACCAAATGAATTCACTTCAAGCACGATGCATGATGCGGTTAGCGAATATAATTACAAATATAGGGTTAGCCAAATATGTTTTCATACAGATGTGGTGAAAAATATTCTTGCATTTAATGGTAGCATCTAGAGTCAGAAGCTTGACATTTATCCCCAGCGGAGTCGCCATTGTGAGGGTAGCGGCCGGAGAATAATGAGATGTCTCTCTTCCCCTGGGGACAGGTAGGTGAAGATCTTCTTTGACCAGTTTGGTCTGACTTGCTCTAGTTCTTCTAAGTCAAATCGTGAAGAGTTCCCACAATAAGCTATAGATCCATTTTGTTCTAAATCTCCTATAGCCAATCCAGTTCAGTCCTGGGATCAGCTCTAGGAGGGTTCGGGAGTGCATACAATATCTAAGCTATCCCTCTCTTGACTTTGGCCATCTCTGTCTGTAAAGTCTCTATGGGATGGACCCATGCTTGCTCGGATGATTTAGGGTTGTATGAATCCATGTTAACTGGGTTGTAATCACTTGGTGGTAGACAATCTTGGAGAGATGACCGGGGTGACACTGGACTTAGGCGAGTCAATTGATTACCCTGATGTGTCCAATTGGACTGTGAAGAATACTTGAGGTGTGGAATTGTGCCTGAACCAAAAATGGATTATTTTAGGATTCTTGAATTCCCAACCCCTTGTTTACACATTCACTAGATTAACAACCAATGGTCCATCCAAAGTTAGTCTACTTTGTGGTAGGAAATGGATAGGGGCCGATGCCCCTATTCCACTCAATGCCATAAGTGGGAAATTCATACAAATGGCTTGACTAGAAAATCCCTATTACATTCTTTGCCAATAAAGCCATGCTTTCCTTAATCTTATCCAACTAGGTGACCTCCCTCCTAGTTTCCTCGGGTCTTTTAGATAATTCGGCATTTTATGGGACTTTCACAGAAGTCAGCCTGAATGGTGTATACCAAATCATCCATATTTCATTTCTAAGGAGGAAGGACCCCTTTTATCCAAAACCCACTTAGGAGAACATTTCCTTATGACTAAAACATATCATAAGAATATTCCATTCAAGACTGTAAAAAAATTCTACAGATCAGTTTATGGCATTCCTAGTGTCCTCCATCTATTTCCTACATGATGCGAGTATGCAGTGGATGCAATATGACCGTCAAGGCTTCCTTGATAGGATTTATATATGCAAGGTACGTGATCCTTTTGATATACCTGTGGGTACGAGATCAAGGGGGTGACTTCTTTGCCCATTACTTATGACTACACACAAGGTTAAGCAACTGGCCACGAGATGGTGGAACCGTGAGTGATTGTGTATAAAAGTGTAATACGGGAATATCATTATTCAATCTCAAAACGTCAGAAAGTGCACGGATCTCCCTGAGGGTGCTGGCACAAATACGAACATCCTCATCTTTTAATAGTACCCCACACCCTTGTACAGGAAGCAGCTACCATTTGGTCTCAAAGTACTCTCCATGACATGCACTGACCACCCCGAGGGTGCGAGCATGACAAGGAGTCCTTTGCCAAATGATTTCACTTCGAGCACAATGTATGATGCGGTTAGCAAATATAATTACAAACATGGGGTTAGCCAAACATGTTTTCAAACAGATATGGTGGAAAATGTTCTTGCATTTAATGGTAACATCTAGAGTCAGAAGTTTGACATTTATCCCCAGTGGAGTCGCCACTATGAGGTCAGTGGCTAGAGAATGATGAGAAGTCTCTCTTCCCCTAGCCCTAGAGGGAAAAGGACTTGCATCCATTCTGTCCTCTCTCCTCTCTTTCTCTTTCATGAGGGAGGGGTGTATCATGTGTGCTTTGCTTACGGGCCCCGCACCATGGTATCACCGCTCAGAGATACGTGGAGTTCTATTTCGCAAGAGTGTAAAGTTCATCATTCTCGATGGGGGTTAATGATGGTCAATTACGGGGGTCAGAATCATACAAAAGGGTTTGGAGTCGCCACCTAGGATTATTGGCCTAGGACCCAGTGGTGGGCCCAATTCCAGAGAAAAGGGCCCGAAAGTTGGTCTGGGCCAAAGATTTAGGGTAAGTGTCAGGTTGTAAAATTGAGAAGGTGTTAGGCACCCAATCTTCCCGGTTCGATCGGTCTTCCTACTAAATGCTTAAGAACGAATATTTTCCACAATTATTGTTATTCCACATGCATGGCTAAGTTATCACACATATTTACATTGACTGAAGTTAAACGATTATGTATACTAAAACAAGGTCTATATAAAGTCTACATGATGACAATTCAGTTAAGAAACTGTACCTGAACTTAACCCTTGTTTTGGGTCAAGAGGGGTAGGCCCCGAATTAGTACCAGTTCGGACTATCTTTCGGATTCTCCTGGCTCAGGGGAAGATGGTCTTGACCTCCAACTTCCTTTCTTGAGAGATTTTTATTGTAATGATATTTGGGCAGAGTTCCAGCAAAGAACGATTACTTTTGGATTTGGATTCGGACAGAGCTTTAACTAGGGAAGGCTATTTCTGGATTTAGATTCGGATAGGGCTTTGGCTAGGGAAGGCTATTTTTGGGCTTTGGATGAGGTGGCACTCAACAAAGCTTCTGCTGGGGATAGGCTATGGGAGGGCTAGGCTAAGGTGGCACTTCGGTAAAGCTTCCGCTGGGGATAGGCTAGGGGAGGGCTAGGCTAAGGTGGCACTTCGACTGAGCTTCCGCTGGGGATAGGCTAGGGGAGGGCTAGGCTGAGGTGGCACTTCGGCAGAGCTTTCGCTGGGAATGGCTAGGGGAGGGCTAGGCTAAGGTGGCACTTCGACAGAGCTTCCGTTGGGAATGGCTATTTCTGGAAAGATACCAAAGGTAGTCAGACAGAGCTTTTGCTAGGAACTGCTACATTTGAAAATAAATGGATTGACCTAAAAATGGATTGAAGGTCCCCAAAGCCCCGAAGAACACTTTGAAGATCCGAGCAGAACTCCGGATCTTGATAATGATCTCTTCGTAGACCCGAAGAACCTCAAGGGGAGAGGGATTTCTACTTTTGGTAAAGATCAAGAACACTCAAAAGGGGGGAGGCTAAAAACATGTTATTTTTGGAAAAAATGGATTGAACTACAAACTTGGATTGAAGATCTTCAAAGTCCCAAAAAACACTTCAAAGATCTTAATAAAATTTCGGATCTTGACGAAGATCGCTCCGAAGACCCAAAGAAACTCAAAAGGGGAGGGGAGGAGGAGAGAGGGCAGGGCTTCACTTCCTAAGGGTGGTTGTGGGGTTGTGATATTCATCTGTAAAATCTAAAGGAAGGGGGGTATTTAGAGGATTTTTGGGCCAACAGGGAGGAGAGATAATTTTTAACCAATGGGTAAAAAGTGGGTTTTTAGACAAACGGGAGGAGGGAGAATTTTTAGCCAATGGGGGCAAAAAATTGGTTTTTGGACTAATAGGAGGTTACAGTGTAGGGTATGCTAGCAGAGTAGTGTATATGCAAAAATGGGTGAAGAGGAAATTTCTTCACCTGTCGGGCCAGTGGAACATAAATCCCGACTGTTGACGGTGGCACAAAAGTTTGGCTTAAAATGCACAAGGCATGACCGGCACGGATGCATGGGAGGGCAAGCATGGTGCATGGATGGGCAGGCAAAGTGCACAGGCTAGGCAGGCACAGCGCACGGGCTGGGCATGCTTGGGGCAAGTATGGATAGGCATAGTGCATGGGATGGCCTGCAGCTGTGCATAGGTTGGCCAGTGCGTACACGTGGTGTGTAGTATAGGGCATGCACAGTAGTAGGCAGGGGCACTGGCAGCAACTAGCAGGGGGCGCAAGCAGTAGGCGAGGGTGCTAGCAATAGCCAGCGGGGGCACGAATAGTAGCCAGGGGAGGGCACTGGCAGTAGCCAGCGGGGGCACTAGTAGGACTATGCATGGGACCGCTGGCTAGCAGGCCAATGAGCACAGCATGCGTGCGGGTAGCTCTGCACCCAGTGTGCTCTCGAACATGGAATTTTCTAGTGACAATTGTGAGAGATCCGACGGTCCGATTTTAACGTGCCATATATCGTCAGAGTCATATTTTCGAGCACTATCCATCTATATGGTCATCTTGACCAGATTCCTTCATATATAAAAAAATCAAATTTGGACCCTCTTCTCTCCCGTGCAGGGGTTTCTAGGATTTTCAGATAGGGGTTGAAGTTGGGGTATTTGGGTAGGTAGGGAATTTTTCAGGTTTCTAACAGGCTTTCCAATGTCCATGACGTGAAATAACTTAGAGGGGGGTGAATAGGTTATACTAGTGTAATTTTGACTCTTTTTTATGTATAGGTCCCAAGTCTGATTATAAATAAGAAATACGGAATGAAATAGAACAAGCACAATCACACAACACTGAGAATTATAGTGGTTCGACTCAATCCAAGTCTAGTCCACTCCCTACAAGAATCCTCTTGTAAGGTATTCCACTAGTTCTCCCTTTCAGTACGGTAGGTAGGGAAGAAAACCTTTACAATCTTTTTCACGAATAAGAGTATCCTTACAGATCCCCTTTATAGGCAGAGAGGCACCTTTACAATCTCATTTGCAGGTAGAGAGGCACCTTACAATCTCCTTTAAGGTAGAGAGGCACCTTACACTCTTTTAAGGATAAGAGAATCCTTACAATCTCTTAAGGATGAGAGAGTCCTTACACAAGCCTAAGTACAGTTTAGACTTAATGTAAAATAGAAAATGGAGAAGTGGAATAAAATAGGATTACCTCTGGTGTGGTGCAAATGAAATATGCAATGATGATAGAATGAATGCACCTTTTGAAGTCTTCTTGATGCTTGTAATGTAAATGCCAAGATGTAGATGAAGATTTGTAGATGGCCTTGAGTTCCTCTTGAATGTAAAATAAAGAACTTGAACCCAAGAGATGGTGTAGACCAATTCTCACTTCTAATGCTCAAATAATGCTTCTCTAAAGTTGGGATTAACTTGTTAATTAATGAGTAGCATTAGAGGTATTTATAGGTGAGCTTAGGAGAGCATTATAGGTAGGAAATCAGCTCTAACGGTCGTATTCTGGGACCACCGATCGATCACCATCGGTAGCCGATCGATCACCAAGAGCCTTTGAGGTAAAATATAGTCATTAGGGCACTTCCAGGCAGTTACTGATCGATCAGGACTTTTTATCGATCGATCGTCTATGGTCTCAAATAGTTCTGGTCGACCGGACCTTCCAGCCGGTCGACCACCAACATGACAGACTCTGTTTTGACAGAACACTGTCATACTGACCAGTCGTTAGTGTTTTGATCAAAACTTTTTTGTCTAAACTTGGAATGTAAAATCAATTGTGTTGAAATCGTGACTCGATTTCCTACAATTTCTATAAATGTTTCATCTCCTGATACCGACTCTAAGATTATCTAAAATACTCTTAAGTCAGGTTAATGTGGTTTTTACAGAATTTCACTAGAACACATTTTTCCTAATATGTTCCTCACCATTTAGAGACTCTCCATACTTGGTCAAGGTATACTCTATGGTCATTCTAGTATGATGCAATGCACATGCATGTGGTGAGTGCACATATATATGTGGAAGTTTCAAATTACATTAAAAAGGACCAATCTATCCCAGTAGTCTTCTTCTTCACTTGAACCTTCCACTCTTTGGCACTTCATCTTCTTTTCTTCTTGTTTGCAATTCCATGTCTTTGAACTTCATGTCTTGAAATCTTGAAGCTTAAATTCTTATGATATCTTCTTCAAGCATTGATGCCAACTTGTTGATACTCTTCATTTGATAATTTCAATCTACATTTCTTCCTTTCATTCACCAAAATTCGATCTTTGATATGAAGTCTCTACAAAATAATACTTGAAGGAAAATTGTGAAATACCTTCATATGTTTGTTATCATCAAAACCAACTATAAGAGTGTGGACATATCTCTAACACGGTATACGTATGGAAAAATATAATTTTTTGGGGACGATAGAGGGAGATCCGACGATCTGATATTGACGTGCCATATATCATCGGAATCGTATTTCTAAGCACTATTCATCTATATAGTCATTTTGACCAGATTCCTTCATAGATAAAAATTTAAATTTGGACCCTCTTCTCTCCTGCTCTAGGGTTTCCAGGGTTTTCTAATAGGTGGGGAATGTTTTTGGGTTTTCTTAATCAATCATCATCTCTGTTGATCAAAAATCACAAGTCGTGCCCACGATCCGCATTTCATCATAGTTGGGGGAGGGTGACAAAATTGGGTGCCTACAAGTAGCATTGTTACCCACTATAGAGTTAGAATCTGTTGATTAGGTTGTTTGCTAATAATCTGGATCATATCATTGCATCCATCTAACTGCATTCATATTGGTTTGGTTGGGCATTTAGATTTTTTGCATTTCATGAATTATTATGAATGTTTGTGTGTACCCCTCACTAGGCTCCGTGGAAGCTCACCCCCATTGTTACCTTTTTTTTTTATGTTTATTTAGGTAACCATCTGGAATATGTGGCTGAGGAATTGGCTCTCTATGGAGGTGACCTCTGAGATGAGGAGCTAGCTATGCACAAGGATGGTTATGTATGTAACGACTGTGAGTTCGGAGCACATTGAGGATGAGAGTATCATCTTCTATTTTTTATTCTTTTATATTACATATCAGATATGGTCCTAGGGGCATAACTGTAATTATGATTCTACTGTGAAAACATTCTTTTTGGTAAATATGATAAATATCATTAGATATCACCAGTTGTGTATATTTTGATTATTATTATCTATATAATCGTAGAATTATCTCATAGCTTTATGAACTTAAAGTACTGCATCGTAGATCCTGGATGGATTGTGGACACATGAGCATGTCCATATCACCATCCTTTAGGTGAGTGGAGGCGGGGCATGATAGTGGAAGAAATTGAAACTGAACCAGAGACAGAGCTTGTTGCAGATGAAGCAGCTATGAGAATCCAGAAATCAAGAAATGGATTTTAAGAAAATGGTTTTGAAACGCTCGTTGGAGCAGAGAGGCTAACTAATACCATATAGAAACTGAATTGATTATGATTTTATTAATGTGTAACATATATATAAACACTTGAGATACATCCAACAAGATCAACAAATTACATAAGGACAGGTGGTATACACAACAACTTATGATGC